>OW240916.1:273134997-273265034 GCA_933207985.1 Pelobates cultripes
AGCCATGGCCAATCAGCATCTCCTCGCAGAGGTGAATTGAATCAATTCATCTCTATGCGGAAAGTTCAGTGTCTGCATGTTTGGATGCATTTTAGGCAGACGTGACTCAGGAAGGGTCTCTTAACTTCACTGGCCACTCCTTAGATGGCTGTTATCACTAGGCTGTAATTTAAACACTGCATTTTATCTGAAAAGACAGTGCTTACAACAAAAAGCCTTAATGGAATGATTCTACTCACCAGAACAAATTCAATAAGCTGTAGTTGTTCTGGTGACTATAGTTTCCCTTTAATCATTGTACTCACATGTACTTATCCAATTAAGTTTGTGAATGAATTTTATCTATGTGTGTGAAACCTATTCCTAGATCCGAGCTGCTCAACATTGTCCTTACCTCAGGGTTTTGTGTTTGACCTATAGCTGGTGTGAAAGCCTCTACTCTATTAAATTGTCCGTTAATCTTTACCAGTTCAGAGTTAAATGGACACTATAGTCACCCAGACCACTTCAGCTCGATGAAGTGGTCTGGGTGCCAGGTCCCTCCGGTTTTAACCCTTCAGATGCAAACATGTTTGCATTTGGGGTTAAGCCAGCCTCTAGTGGCTGTCTTCCGGACAGCCACTAGAGGCGCATCTGCAACGCTGGAGGCATATTATGCCTCAATCGCGCAGAGCGTCCATAGGAAAGTCGGGGGGAGAGTTCACCAGCGCAGAGGGAGCCCGGCGCTGGAATAAGGTAAGCTGCTGAAATGGTTTTCACCCCTTCAGCGACACGGGGGGTGGTGATCCTTTAAGAACGCTTTGCTGTTTGTATTATCAAATAGTACTGCGTGTTTGTGCAGTTTGTAAAGCCCTTCTCATTGACTATTGTGTTGGTTTATCTTGTGGTTTTGATTGCAAACTCAAACCTTGATGATCGCAAAGGGAACACTCCAAAAGTAGTGTATAGAATCCAGGAGCTGACTTGTGATGGCTCAAATATGGTAGTGCAAAATTACTAAAGGTTAATAGTACACTGAAATAACAATAAAATAGTGTACTGTGCCTTTAAGGAATAAAATAAGTCAGAAATTAAAAAGCAGATGAAGATAAAGAGAAAAGGAGTAAAATAGCATAAAAGAGGAAAAAAGCGGTGTCGATGAATACAAATAGATAAATAAAAACAAATTCAAAAGTAAAAATTTTTACAAAATAGTAGATAATGATAAATCCGTATACAGCAAATATATGTGCAGTGCAAGTATCTCTATTCCTGATCCAATACAGCAGTGGTAGTCAACCTTTTTCTACCTACTCCCACTAATGCATCTTTCTTGATGGAAAAATTTCCTTACCGCCCACCAGTTTTCACGCAAGTGCAGAATATTTTTTTTTAGAAAGGAGGGTGTTTTACAAAAAATGTACGTACATTTATCTTTTTATTTCTATTTAATGCATGTTTAGAATGTTTTTAACTTTATAAAGTTTAATTGGAAAACAATAAAGTAAATTAAAATTACCTTTACTAGTGATTAATGAGATCCTTGAGCTGATGCTACAAGACTAAATATTTGATATCTGGTTCGATTTTCGTAAGGAACAAACAAAGGTCTCCTCTTTCGGTGATATTCAGACGACTTCTCTGTTTGCGCATAATATGATTTCTCATCTGTGTGTCAGCTCATCTCATCTCCCTCCTCAATTCCCCTCCCCACCTTTTTATCCCTTTTTTCTATTATTTAACCTTCCTTATAGCAATGACCAGTAGGAAAGCTTAGCTAGGTAGCCCACTTACTATAGCCCACTATAACAGACAGACACGCACACACACGCACACACAACACACAAAGACAAGACATACATACACACACAACACACAGACAAGACATACATACACACACAACACACAAAGACAAGACATACATATACACACACAACACACCAAGACAAGACATACATATACACACACAACACACCAAGACAAGACATACATATACACACACAACACACCAAGACATACATATATACACACACAACACACCAAGACATACATATACACACACAACACACCAAGACATACATATACACACACAACACACCAAGACAAGACATACATATACACACACAACACACCAAGACAAGACTTACATATACACACACAACACACCAAGACAAGACTTACATATACACACACAACACACCAAGACAAGACTTACATATACACACACAACACACCAAGACAAGACTTACATATACACACACAACACACCAAGACTTACATATACACACACAACACACCAAGACATACATATACACACACAACACACCAAGACATACATATACACACACTTATACAGATACACACACAAAATATTTTAGTCACCCTCCTGTTTCCTACCTTTTAGGTGCAGAAGGGTGACTTTCCCTGGGGTCTAGTGGTGGTTTAGGTGCATGGGAGTCAGAGTTCCTACTCTGACTCCCTGGTCTTCCTCCCGCGCGGTCTGTTTGTTTGCTGGGAGGAGTGACGCGCAGTCACTTCCTCCCAGCGTGTGATGCAGTAACAGCGCGACCGGGCCCCCTGTCAATCCACATCCATCGGGTGGCCCTGACAGCATGGGCCACACGATGGACCCCTTGGACGGCAGCCCCGGCAGTTTGCCACGTGGGCCGGGGCCGCAAATGGTGACGGCGGTACCCGGTCGCAGGTGTACCGCCGGCTCGCGCTCGCCCTCCCGCCGACCCAATCTCTGAAATCCATACCGCCCACCTGGAATCCTGAAACGCCCACTAGTTGGCGGTAGGGATCAGGTTGACGACCCATGCAAAACAGGGTAGGTGATGCTTGCGCCAAATAATATACTTTGTAGTTGACAAAGATAAAAAATATAATGTAGCAATGCAGTAAAGGGAACTGTATGCTAGGGCAATACAAACAATGTATCGCTATGAATTGAAAGCAATGGTGAGAACTGGATAAAAAAAAGTTTATTTAGACAAAATATTAAGTGATAAAAAATAGCGGCACAGTGTTAGTCAGACTCCCTCTCCTCTGTGTGTTACACTAGGTATACCAGAACTGTCTATCTTCAAACCTCGATGAATTCTGTGGCCATTTTGTCTCAAGCTGTCCGTGTGTCCTATGCAACTAATTTACTCAACATTTTTTAGTTCATTAGGAACAAACTGATGACTATTCTGTTGTCTTCCTAGATTTCTGCAGTTTGGTTGATAACTGAACATTTGATTTATTAGCTGAAACAGCTTGAGCTCTGTGACATTTAGATTTTTTTTTTTTCCTTTAATGAGACTAAATCCACAAATACAGTCTCTTCCAACTCCTCTGCAGCTTTGTGCAGGCATTCACAGTACAGAAGATTAAAATAAGAAGCTCATTGCAGTGTAATGTTGTAGCTTATGTGCCTCTGATTTATTATATAAACGTGCCTCTCTTCACAGGTTGCGCACAAGAACAGTGAATTTACTCGCCTTTTTCTGAGAGTTATGACCAGGAACTGAAGTTTCTGTCTTTCTGTTACCGTAAAGAAGAACAGATGATTCCCATATGCCCAGTAGTTTCCTTCACCTATGGTAAGTCTCTGGACATTTGTCAACTAAGCCTAATGGTAAAGATAAAACATTTTTAAAAATGTCTTACTTGGTTGTGTTGGGTATTGTATAAGATGCTGTTGTATACATTATTTAGATATGTTGTGCATAGCATTCTGGAACTGTGACCAAAGAAATATGTAAGGGGGTGCACAACTCTCTGAACATCACAGACTTAAAGTAAATCTACATTTAATGTGTTTCCTTGACATTTTGCTTGTAAAATATGTATAGGTTATTTTGTATAAATTGTCTTGGGCTCTGCTTTAAGTGGCTCTGTCACCGTCTGTGGTCTTTGCATTTTATTATAAGATCCCGGTGGTGACTGCTTTGTTTGTTGTCCGGGGGCTGAGTTGTACAGAGGAAGGTGAGTTTTACTTGCCTAGCTCTGTGCCTTACAGCTGTCGCAATGGTATTCCTGCCAGTTCTCTTCAGCTCCTTGCGCTTCATCTGCCAGGAGCTCACTAAAGTGTTATACTGTTTTGCATACATGAGAGTATGACACTGATGTCTATAGAGAAGACAGTGAGATCCTCCATGGATGGTGCCCTTTTCACTACAGCTGTCAGTAGTGACAGCTTGTCGAAATGACAAAACTTGATGGCAGTGTGTGCAAGGCAAGATGGATTCTTTGAAGTATCAGGAAATCCTAGAAGAAAACATCAGGCAGACTGTGAGGAAGCTAAAACTTGGGCATCATTGGACCTTTCAACAACACAGTGATCCCAAGCACACCTCATATTCCACCATGGCTTGGTTTTAGAAGAAGTCCTGCAAAATGCCTCAGTAACGCAGCCAGAAGCTGGTGTCTGGATATGCATCTTGTTTGCAGCCGGTCATAACAGCAAAATGGTGCTCTACGAAGTATTAAAGATGTTTTCCATGAAGGGGTTGAATAATTTTGAGACTAGAGAAGTCATTATAAGTTTCTTTTTCTGTGGAATTTGAGGAAACCAATTAAAGCATTTTCGTGTTGAACTATTTCAATTGCTTTTGATTTGTTCATTGCAAACAGATCAAAGTCTGCACATTTTGACAATAAGTTTGATTTTTTTAAAAAAAAATTTTTTTTAATGGGGGTTGAATAATTTTGATTACAACTGTATAAGGCGCTGTTGTCATGTGGTGCACTGTAAAGCAATGTATTTTGGAGAAGTTTGTACAATTGATAAACCTAATTGTTTTCTTTTTCAACATTTAACACACAGTGCCAAGCCGGCTTGGTGAAGAGGCCAAGATGGCTACTGGCAACTACTTTGGATTTGCCCATGGTGGAGCTGCTCAGTATAGGTAATGATGCCTTCTGTATGATTTTAAATCAATAATATTTTGCTGTACAAATACATTGCAAACAAGATCACTAGCCCAGTATTTTGTTGCTGAAGCAAGGGGAACATGTTTGCTAAAAAAAAAAAAAAAGTGATAATAGAAGTGTATGAACATAAATTTATATTCTTTGTGTTCAACTTCTATATCATTACACTTCTAAGTGGAGTTTCCACTTATTTTTCTGTATTTATATATTGAGTTGATAGTGCTTTAAATAGAAAAAAAAGTTTCTTCACAAAGTCCACATAATGGATCAATATCTCAGACTGTGAGGTCTGTTAAATAGACACCTTTGGTATAGGAAATCGCCACGATCTTCTAACCCGGGTCTTCACATGGATTTCTGTAGGGTAACTGTTCTCCGTTACATCACTGTACTTATGTGACAAACAATTTTGAGGATGTAAAATATTTTTGGAATTTTGGAAAGGACAAGTGATGCGTCTGACCAAAGAAGACTAAAAATGGTTGTCCCCACAGATAAAATTTAACCAGAAGATGCACATATTTAGCTATGTCCATTACAAAATAAGAGGCAGTAGTTGTGCTTTATGCAACCTTTTATTTTTAGTAATGCTAACATATAGTGTCTAATTTCCTTTAAAAATTGATTGTGCAAATTAGTTGGCCACCACCTTACATTCTCTTGCATGAGTGGATTTCAGTCACATACTTATGCTCTTGTACAACTTCTTTCCAGTAGAAAGCTTAGAGACCAATGTATTCCTGTAAACACTTGCATATTATGGTGTGCATGTAAAACATTTTTTTCTTTCCTCTTGCATAATGCTGCTTTCCTGTACCTTTCCTTTGAGGATTCCAGTTCTAACACTTGATTGCTAAGAGCCTTTTTTCAGGGATACTATAGACACCCAGACCCTCATCTCATTGAAGAGGTCATGTTACTATGCCCCTGTCCCCCTTCAGCAATGTAAAATAAATTGCAGTATTTAAGAAACTGCATTGTAGTACTAAAACTACCTCTTATGGCTATATCCCAGGTTGCCACTTGAGGCGCTCTTGGGGACTCATGGAGTTTTTCTTTACTCTGAATGAGGATGTCCAGTGTCGAAGATAACGTCATAGGAAAGCATTGAGGCAATACTTTCCTATGTGGAAGGCCTAATGTGTGCGGCATTCGCACCACATGTGCATTAGGTTTCCCTCATTGGATGACGTCTGACAAAGCAGAGTGTGAACTAGTGCCGAGGCACAGTGGCGCTCGATTAGAGTAATTTTTTTTTTATATATATATATTAATCCTTTATATGCTGCGAGGGAGTTTGGATCCAGAGTGCACTATAGTGTTATGAATAGTAGTTTGTATTCCTAACACTTTAGTTTTCCTTTAACATTGTTTACTATAAACATATTTTTCCTCAGAGCCACATTTATTCATACAAGCTTGTAATCTGATGTAATTTATGCAGGGATTTCCACATGCTGCCTAGTACATAAGTGCTCAGACTTAAATCCATTTTTGAATCTCTCAAACAATCAAGCACAGACTAGATCACACTGTTAGTTGTGGCTGCATAAGGGTTCATGTGTAGGGAGCATTTATCAACATGTGTGACACTTGCACTAAATTCCATAAATATGCAATTTGGTAGTCAAGTGCAATGGCCTAATGAAATCTGCTTACTTTTATGATCTGTTAAAATTTCCTCTATTGTTTTAAATATATTTCTATTCTAAATATTTCAAGGGGTTTCTTTTTGTTTGATATATATCTGTGATTAATTTTACCCAAAGCATTGCATAAAATGATAGAAAAGGCAATTTTGTTTTTATGTTGTGCAAGAAAATAAACATTTTCTATAAATATATGTATGAAGTCAGTCTCTCTATTGTCAAACAATTCCTGCAAAGAGGGCATGGCTTAACGTTCTTTAAGCTGGCAATTCAGTGGCAAAGAATCTTTGTCAAGGGGGCTCTGCTTCACTGTTACTTCAGTCAAATAAGTCCATGGTTTTTGTTTTTAAAAGATGTCTCCCATGGGTGCCTAGTATGTCTGTCTTTTTGTATAATTGTCTCCATGAAGTATTTATGGGATATTAATTCTCCTAACTTCAAACAAGTCTACCCAAGGTTGGCCAAATACCAGCAGGATTTTCACTAAACTGTAAAATGTTGAATAGTTTTCCCAGCTTGGCTGTTTTGGACTAATATTTGCTATATCATAGTGAACCCCAAGTCAGTTTCTAGCTCAACTAATTTGCCCTAAAATTTGCAATTCCTTAATTTATAACCATTCATTAAGGTTAAGTTACTCTACTAATACTACAAATCGCCACAGTTAATTCACTGTTGAAAAATTAGTACCTAACTAGTCTCCTTATTTGCTGGCTTGAAGCTATCATTTCAGATATGATCTTTGATCTTGCTGCTTGTCTATGACTTTCAACCTCATTTGTTCTAAATTATTTCATATTTGTAGCCAACAGCCAGCATCTGGGATGGCTTATTCACATCCAACTACAGTGGCAAGCTATACAGTCCACCAGGCTCCAGTAGCTGCTCACACGGTTACTGCAGCCTATGCTCCTGCAGCTGCCACTGTTGCCGTCGCTCGTCCTGCACCAGTTGCTGTTGCAGCTGCTGCTACAGCCGCTTATGGTGGATATCCAACTGCTCATTCTGCCACAGACTATGGATATACTCAGAGGCAGCAGGAAGCTCCACCTCCACCTCCACCAGTCACAACTCAAAATTATCAGGTAAGCTTTGGAATAAATTATATAATTCCACTTAATTATGTGCATCCCATTGGTACAGTCACAGATTGTACACAACATTTACTTAATAGTACACCCCAGTCTTCCAAGATACATATCAAAACTCCAGGCTATTATTTATATTATGTGTGTTCATTTTTTTTATTTCTTCTCCTGCCCTTCAGCATGCATGATTTTCTTTTTGCATCATCCGTATAGCTATATGTGGTGTCATTTAGTTGTATTATCATAAGTGTCTGTCTTGTGCAACTGTTGTGTACATGCTCATCTTCAAGCTTCATTCATTGGAAATACAATGAACCAACCCTCATTCTAGCGAACATAAACCACATGACATTAATTATGTTTCTAAGAAATTGGTGTGTGGAACTGCACTATGTTTCTGGCTGTTATGAATGAAAGTAATTGCACAATGCCTTGATAAAGTATTGCTTACTTACAGGAAATCTCCAAACCCATAAAGCACCTCAACTTGCTGAAGTCTGTCATATTTCTGACCATTTAGTTCTGATTTCAATGTAAATCTGCATTTTTTTCTTGAGAGGGTGTGGCTAGAGAGAGGCACTTCTGGTACATCATTCTGGAAACCAATGTTTTTTTTTTTTTTTTTGAAAGTATAAAGATTTAAAGGGACTCTCCAGTGCCAGGAAAGCAATCAGTTTTCCTGGCACTGCAGGTCCCCCTCTCCCTCTCACCTCCCAATCCCCGGTTGTTGAAGGGGTGAAGAACCCTTCAGTCACTTACCTGAGATCACCACCGATGTCCTTCGGCGGTGGTTTTGCTCGCCGCTGCTGCTCCTCTACATTACATCGGCTGGTGGGCGAGACTGACCCAGCCCGATGGCCAGGGAGACCTAATGCGCATGCGCGGCAGTGCCGCGCATGAGCATTACAGCTCCTGATATGGGGAATTAAGCGACGCTGGAGGTCCTCACGCAGACAGCCACTAGAGGTGGAGTTAACCCTGCAAGGTAATTATTGCAGTTTATTTAAAAACACAGCGTATTAAATTAACAATCCAGGTCTCCCCTCCCCATGTCCCCATTGGAAGTAGTCGAACAATAGTAGAATGGATTGACTTCTTACTTTGAGACTGCCGAAAGCTCTGTCTGAACTGTGCCGAATAGGGCTAAGCTCATTGGCTGAGAGTATTCTGCTGATGTTGTATCGCTTAGATTAGAAGAGCTAACAAAAAGCCGTGAAGGTGGGAAGCCAAAACCTATCAAATGCATTACATTTCAGTACATCTTCCATTTTTAGTTTGCAGTGAAGTAATCATGTTTTGCTAATATAAGCTAATTTAAGAATTCTGTCCAAAGTTGTTGATACTGTACTACACCCTTCTGTGCAAAGGATATAATTAGATACTCCATTTGCAGAATGTAGAAAGAACATGGCAGGTTTAAAGGACCACTATAGGCACCCAGACCACTTCAGCTCAATGAAGTGGTCTGGATGCCAAGTCCCTCTAGTTTTAACCCTGCAGCTGAAAACAGCAGTTTCAGAGAAACTGCTATGTTTCACTGAGGGATAATCCAGCCTCTAGTGGCTGTCTCACTGACAGCCACTAGAGGCGCTTCCGCGATTCTCACTGTGAAAATCACAGTGAGAAGATGCTGGACGTCCATAGGAAAGCATTGAGTAATGCTTTCCTATGGGCAGCTTGAATGAGCGCGTTGCTCTTGCCGTGCATGCGCATTCGGATCTGACGTCGGCAGGGGGTAGTGTTCCCCGGCGCTGGAGAAAGATAAGTGGCTGAAGGGTTTTACCCCTTCAGCCCAGCAGGAGGGGGACACTGAGGTTGGGTGGGACCTAATGACCCTATAGTGCCAGGAAAACGAGTTTGTTTTCCTGGCACTATAGTGGTCCTTTAATGTTAAAGGAACACTATATGCACCCAGGCAACTAAATCTCATTGAAGTGTTTCTTTACCCCTACGATGTCAAACCTTACAGTTTTCGCAAAGAGCTTAGACAGCCTCCAGTGGTTTGACTAGTTCCATCTAGTTTGACTCCGTGAAATGACTCTGGATGTCCTCATGTTGGGGGGGAAAAACCCCATAGGAAAACACCTCAGTCGGGGAAAGGCTTAGCATGCGTGCAGGGAATTAGGTTCCCACTTCGGTGGAGAAGTCCAACCTAGCACTGGAATCAGGATAGTGAAAGGGTGTTTTTTTTTGTTTTTTTTTCTTACATTGCTGGGCGAGGGCAGAGGGTTACTATAGTGTATAAATATGATGAGTTTGTTGGAACGAATTGAGTGAATTTGGTTTGCATCTAACCACTGTGTTTGTGTGAACCATTCTACTTCTGGTTGACTGAATATCTGTCTGAGCGTGCTGGTCAGCAATACATTAAGGAATCACCTGAGAAAAACGCCCAACACATTGTTACAGTAGTAATTTGGTATTGTAACTAATTAATCTCTCCTTGTGTTTGTCTAGGATTCATATTCTTATGTCCGCTCCACTGCTCCTGCTGTAGCTTACGACAGCAAGCAGTATTACCAGCAACCTGCTGCAGCAGCAGCTGCTGCTGTTGCCGCCCAGCAACAACCATCTGTGGCGGAATCCTACTATCAGACAGGTATGTAGCAATTTTTTCTTTATGTAAATTACTAAACTATTATAGGCATGTTTTAGTATGTTCTTATGAACTGCTCTGTTAACTACTTTAACTCATAGCTATTGCTTATCATGATACCTGATTATTTAACAGTTGTTTTCGAAATGTTTGTTATAAAAAGGCTTTTCACCAAAGCAGCTGTTGGCTGTGTATTTCTTTATGATCATCATGGGAAACCTGGTTACAATAGCATACTAAGTGTACCACTAAAGGGACACAAAAATGGAATTTCCTTCAAAGTAAAAAGAGCACAAAAATTATTTATAGATGAACGTTTATTCAGATTTCTACTAAACAAAAATAAATCATAATTAGGTGAGATAAAAAAACATTAAGTGGGGGGTGGACACACAAACTAATTAAGGGAATGCATTAATTAGAGTTTTTAGATCCGAAGTAGCAGAGAAATAAAGAAATACAGCTAATCGCATTAAATTAGCACTGTAGTGTCAGGAATACAAGCATGTGAATGTTACTTTGACACGTACCACCTGCCTCGAGAGTGTTGCAGACCACCTACATCTCTTCTTGGCAATGGTGTTGCCTGATGGCAATGTCCTCTTTCAGCAGGATAATGCATCCTGCCATACTGCAAAATTTGTTCATGAATGTTTTGAGGAACATGACAGAGTTCAAGGTGTAGCTTTGTCCTCCAAATTTCCCAGATCTCACAAAAAGATCAATGGGGGGGCCCCACCTCACAACCTGCAGAACTTACAGGATGTACTGCTTATATCTTGGTGACAGATACCACAGGGCATGCTCAGAGGTCTTGTGAAGTCCATGCCTCGACACATCAGAGCTGTTTGTCAGTAAGAATGGGAGCAACACTATATTAAGTGGCTGATCAGTGTGTGTGTACACACAGCTAAATATTTCCTCTATATATGGCGTGTGACAGTTTGCTATATAAGCTCAAAAGCTCTGGGGAAAACACTCTCAAGATGCTGATCATTGAGGCTGTCAATGCTGCAAACTGCTAAACATTCTAAGTGAAATGTAACTAAACACTGGACTTTGCCCATGTATCCGTAAATTGTTTTATCAATAATGCATGGTTTGGATTCCTATTACAAAGTATGAATTAAACATTATAATCAACAATATATTATCCTTGCCTTACTGGGGCTCCCCATTTGGCAAAAGGGGACAAGCCACCATTTGGAAATAAATCCCTTGCTCATACTCGTGTGCTTGTCTTGAAGTATTAAGTTTGAGAGTATGGATAATGTAATGTATGCTCAGTCACTTCAATTGAGTGATAGTGATTAATTGTAGAGTAGCTTCATCGGAACACTCATACAAGTCCATAGAGCAACAAGACTTCACTATGTTCAGTCAGTGGAGAAGTGTATGCACATCTAATGCACTTGCACATTTCGTCATAAACCTGCTTTCCGAAGGTGTAGTCACAATAGACAGGGTAGGGGATTTTGGGAAACATCCATATTATTTTAAATGTTTAATTTTATCTTAAGAGTAATACCATGTCATGCTTTCTGCCAAAAAAAAATAGTACAGTTAAAGCCTGGTTATAATCATCAATATTCCTGTAACCTTTCTGAAATTTATATATCTCACGTTTTGGAATGTTAAGTGTTCGTGTTAGCGTGAGGTTTATACAGATTTTCTTATAAATAACCATTTTCTTTTTTTTCAATAGTGTGGAGCTGCAGAATATGTGTAGAGCCTGTTAAGAATAGAAATTGAATAACCATTACCTAAAATTCTGTAACTAAATCCTGTTGTTTTCTACAACATATCTTTTTTTCCTCTTGTGTACCAGCTCCTTTCGCCTTGTCTCTTCCAGTTGCCCCCAAGGCTGGTTACAGCCAGGGAGCTGCACAGTACACACAGGCTCAACAGACACGACAAGTGACGGCAATCAAACCTGCTAATCCCAGCCCTGCAACAACTACTTTCTCTATATACCCTGTTTCCTCCACTGTGCAGCCTGTTGCAGCTGCAGCCACTGTAGTTCCTTCTTACACACAGAGTGCCACCTACAGTACAACTGCTGTTACATACTCTGGTAAGCTCTTTTGCTTATTTCATTGGGGGGCGGTGGGTTTATTTTTATTTTTTGTGTGTGTGCATTAAATATATTTAATTAGGTGTTTTATATATATACTAAATATACTAAATATTTAAAAATGCAAAATGATCCTTATTCATAAAGCGCAATAACTTATAAGCAAACTTTCAGAATGCTAATGACCACAAGACATATTTTTCCTAACTAAATCCTGGCTAGTAGTGTAGGAACCCCCCCGAGCCAAGCCATGCAGTGTTAAGATTTAAATCTTAGTAGTGTCTACCATGAGAAGGCTGCTTTTATTAATGATCACAATGTAAGTACAAATGTAAACTTTGTTTTGTGTGTTTTTCCTTAGGTGCAACATACTCTGGGTATGAGGCAGCAGTATATTCAGCTGCATCATCTTACTATCAGCAGCAGCAACAGCAGCAAAAGCAAGCAGCTGCTGTGGCAGCAGCTGCAGCTACCGCTGCATGGACAGGGACCAATTTTACAAAAAAAGCTCCATTTCAGAATAAACAACTAAAGCCAAAACAACCTCCCAAACCACCTCAGATCCACTACTGTGATGTGTGTAAGATCAGCTGTGCTGGACCTCAGGTATACTGCTTGTTATATTGTGCAATGTTCATTGACTATTTTGCAAATTAAGTGTATATGTCAGGAAGTGTTTGAAAAGCAGATTAGTCATATGTGTGTATGTTAACACAACAAAAATAAAGCACTGCGCTTACAGCAGCAGTGGCTTCGTATCTAACAGCTCAAAATACATAGTAAAAACATACCTATGTACATTTACACGAAATGGAGGCTCCTTGAAATGGAGGCTAGTTTTATTCCAATGGGCATTTTAATATAAGCTCACATGCCACGTCAAGACAAGCCTCAAAAGGTGAGTCCTACACTAGCCATTAGATTTGCTGATATCAGCCAAGAATCTCCAGTAAGACAGGAAGAGGTATTTTATAAACACTTTCACATTTAACCCTTTATAGGCTTCCACACTGCTGGTATCAGACAAAGGTAAACGTATCTGAGACATGAAGGGGTGTTTTATAAACCCCTTCATACTTATTTACCCTAAATAGGGCTATAACACATACAAATCACCTTGCTGGTATCAGCTAGAAAGCAAATTTCTCTGAGATAAGTGTGTATATAAAATAAAACATGTAAGACTTTGACCTTGTTTGTTATAAATGTTAATTGAATACAGTAATAGTTTTTAGCATGATTTTTCCACTCTGCAGTTGTAAAGCCAAATTTTAAATTGCTCCAATTTGAATATTTGTGTTTTCTTGAGCTTTGACCATAGTAGAGGTGTATTTGTCTGTAGCTGAGCTGAAGTTTTTGGTTTTTTTTTCTGCATTTCACTGTTTAGTGAACAGACTTAGGTGGCAACTGTGTGTTAATAGGGAAAATATTCACTAAACACACACACTCTGCATTCATTATATACACACTGCACAAACACGCACACTCTGCATTCATTACACACACATATTCTTAAACATAAATTCTAACAGGCATGTATATTTTGTTCATTTACTTAATAAAAAAAATTTGCAAAAATAAACATGTTCAGTTAACAGTAGATTTGTGTAGAAATATTTTTTTATTTTTATTTTTTTTTTAAATGGTAAATGTACAGAATATCGGTAAGTTATCGGCCTGAAAATTCAGATTATCGGTATCGTTTTTAAAAAAAATCCATATCGGTTGATCCATACACCAAATTACAACTTTTTTACTTTTTAGGTATTATATAATATGACATACATATATGATCAATATTCTAGCTCTTTTCCCCACCTATCTTATGATAGCAATTTTTATAAGCCTGCATGTAAAAAAAAAAAAAAACATAGCCACAATCACCATATTTTTTATTTTTTTTTCCTTCTTCCCAGACCTACAAGGAACATTTGGAAGGGCAGAAACACAAGAAAAAGGAAGCAGCTTTAAAGGCTTCTCAGAATACAAGCAACAGTAGTACAGCAGTCCGTGGCACCCAAAACCAGCTACGATGTGAGCTCTGTGATGTTTCTTGCACAGGGGCAGATGCATACGCTGCTCACATCAGAGGAGCTAAGCACCAGAAGGTATGTTCTGCTCTGTGAGCATTGGATCTGCATGTAATATTTCTATGCATCCTCGATTTTATATTTATCAAATCTAATAAATGGTCCACAATGTAAAATGCTTGAATTGTGTGTGGGAAGCTTGAGGAGCAATCCATCTGACTAATGCTGAATGTTTCCAATGAATACAGCTGGTATGTGGGCTGATCATGCCTTCCTTTGCATCACATGATGGCATATTTTTCTATTTTATTAAAGTGGGCTTGTTTTTGAAGACTGGCATTTGGAAAATCTAGTTTTTAAAGGGCTACTTTTCCCTACAGCACTTCAGCATCTTTCATTGATTTACAAATTGTGTCACTTGTGAGGGTAAAACTATTTCTTCCACCGAACAGATTCCAGGTGCTCCCTGGATGCTTCATGGTGAATCCTAAACCGTCAAAATCACTTTATACGGCTCCTACCCATGGCTGAGAGTCTCTTCTCGTTTTCACTGTAATCAATAAGACAGGCTTTGTTTTTGATCATAAAAACAATTTTTCAATTACGGAGGTATTCAGGCTAGCTGCTGGTGGTGTAACTCTGCCTCAGGCAGCAGCACTAGTCAGACCAGGATGAGAATTTCGAGCTGGCTAATGTCAAATCTGTGCATATTAGTTGAATAGAACAGGGTTAGGCATCATTCCAGATGTTTTGGAATACATATCTGCCATTGCATGCTTATAACAATAGCAAAGAATCAAGAGAAATGTGGTCCACAACATCTGAAGTGCCAAAGGCTGCCTACCCCCAGTGATGAATGGCAGGATCTATACTCAGCTTCTGGTATTGAGGGTGGTTGGTGGGACCTAGGTAATAGGCAGACTGTTCCAAAATCGTCCATTCCCTTACTAGGGAATGGCACCAGGGTAATCCTGGCATAACCACAACAGTGAGCAGGGGTGGTTATGTTGCTCAGAGTAACACTTTAAGGAGCTTGAAAAAAAAATTAAGCTTATATCCTTGTTTGCAGCCCAGAGTGAGAATATGCTGTAAAGCAGGCCTGTCCAATCTGGGGGGCTGCAGGTTGGACAGCCCTGCTGTAAAGACTGTTTCAGTTATTGAGTGTAACAATTGTTTGTTTTTGTTTAGGTTGTGAAGCTGCACACAAAACTGGGTAAACCCATTCCCTCAACTGAACCAAATGTTGTCAATCAGTCTGTAACCTCAGCAGCTGTGTCGAAACCAGCAGCCTCAACAGGTGCTACATCCAGCACAAATGGCAATTCCTCTGGCACCACATCTACTGTGAAACTGCTCACCTCTTCTTCCGGCTCCTCTCTTAGTGCCACAAGCAACAAGATATCCAGCCTCTCCTCCAGTAGCATTGTGAAGAAAGTAACCACGCCAAAAATAACCTTTGTAGGCAAGTCTGTGTTAGTCTTGTTTACACATTGGCTATGTGGGGATTCAATACTAGCATAGTATGAAGTGAAATGAATGTCAGGTCACTTCACAGCAAGTTTTGTTGACTTGCATATTTTATACTGCTCATATTTCTGTTGTACTTCACTCAGAATGTTTGGGACAGTTGGGCACTAAATGCTAACGGAAACTGTATTTTTTTTTTTGGCTTTAACCATGCCTAGCTATACCAGCAACGGGTAGCCGTGATGGTCTGAGAGCATCAGCTGGTAGTCTCAATCTCATTGCCACCCATGACCAGTTGGGTTAATGCAGAAATGCTTGACCACTGAACAGTTGGATGGAACCTGGGGACCCTAGGCACCATTAACACCTCTCTGAGATGAAGTTATTAGGGTTCCTTGTGTCGCTTTTAATAAAATGTTAGTCAAAGTGAAAATTAATCAAGCTCTGTACAAATGGTACAGCACAGCATACAGTGATGCAGCTTATATTGCTAAACTGGAACATATTTTACGTTTATGTCCCATTATTAATAGGTTGACAATTATATCCAGTCATTCTGTTTTCAGTTTTTATAATGAGACCAGAGTATTTTGTAATATTTATGGCATGATTCCATTTGATTTATTATAATAAAACCATTTTGAAATGGCCAGTGGGTACTTTGTTTGAAACACTTGTAACCTGCCCATATTTTATATGGTTACTTTACCCATGATGACCACTACTGGTCGCTGGAGTGCCATGGTGCCATACCCTGGTAATGGTGCAAACCGTTTTACAACAGTTTGTTCTCTTATCTGGATCCCAGTGCACATCTCCACCCCAATCAGCGGAGTTATAACATCCAGCTGCTGCAAAAGCCAAATGCTGATTTTGCTGCTCATTGTCGTCCGCTGACTGCTCTTAGCCAGTGAATGAGCATCTGTGCATAAAATATGCACAGATTTGCCATTACCCAGCCCAGAATGTTTGTCCAGCCTGGGCAATGATGCCCTAGTGATGCAACAAGAGGTGGTTACACCTCTGGCAGTAGAGGGGTTAAATTGAGTATGTGCACTATTTCATAGCAAAATGCTGCCCATGCAGACTTCAGGCATCGTGCCAAATTTAGGGAAGTGGTTATGGTGCTTGGAGTAACCATGTAATTGTAGCTTTCTAGAAATAAACACTTTTGTAAATCTTTGTAGATTATTATTGAATTGTAAGTCTTTTAAGGCAAGTACCATTCTCTTTTAGTACATTTTTTTGGTTTAATGTATTTAGAGAGATTTAGCATTCTAATCCGTATTTGCCATTGATATCAACTTTTCATCTGAGCTGCCCATGAGATTTTTCATCTTCACTTTTTCCATTATTTAACTTTTTTTTTTCCATGTAGGTGGCAACAAACTACAGTCAACTGGTAATAAAATAGATGACTGCAAAATGGCAGATAACCCTAAGGTAGTTTCTAATGCTGCAGTGCAGTCACAAGAGGCAAAGATCGACCCAATGTCAGATGCTGCTCAGACTCTTGCTGCTTTGCAAAGTGATGTACAGCCTGTTGGTCATGATTATGTTGAGGAGGTAAACTTTCTGTTTTTATTGATCTTGTCAAATTCCTTGATTTCATGTAACATTCTTACATTAGCAGTTACTTATAAACGTTTTTTGTTTTTTTATGAGATCAAGTAAGTTAAATACATGAAGTCAGGACGCTCTTAAACCAAGCTCTGTTTTTATTTTAATGTCTTGCTAAAATGTTTTTTTTCCTACATTAAAAAAAGCTTACTTTACGTAACATGATCTTCAAATTCCACCCAAACGCACTTGTTGTTTTGTGTAAAGCTTAATGCAAGTTCATGCAGTGATCTTATTCTCATGACATTGTCTATATTGCTTCAAAGGGTCTCAGCTGTGGGTGCTATGGAAAGTCCTGCTTTTCAGAAAAAAACATACAAGAACAGTTTGTCAAAACCAGGGGATGATGTCCATAGATATTAATAATGAAAAGCACTACAGTACATGTTACATAAATACTATTTCCTTACAGGTGCGAAATGATGAAGGAAAAGTTATCAGATTTCACTGCAAACTTTGCGAGTGCAGCTTTAATGATCCAAATGCAAAGGAAATGCATTTGAAAGGAAGGAGACATCGACTGCAATACAAGGTTAGCTTTAACAAGTCAGAGATATAGTTACTTGTTCCTTCAGCCCCAGATCTTATTCAGGATGCTGGCTAGGCATTACATGGGTGCGGTATTGCATGCTGATTACTACATAGCTACAGCCTACTAAGTGAGTCAAAATACTAAGTTTTTTTAAAGTGAATCTTGTTTATCTTGAACAGAAAAAAGTTAATCCAGAGTTACAAGTTGAAGTAAAGCCTAGCATTCGCGCTAGGAAGATTCAGGAGGAGAAAATGCGCAAACAGATGCAAAAAGAAGAGTACTGGAGACGACGTGAGGAAGAGGAGCGATGGAGGATGGAAATGAGGTAGTGCCACTGTAACTTACTGCACTGTTTTAAATGTAATTCTTTTTCACAAAGTCATGGCCTCTTAATTTGCAGGAAAATAACTTGGAATATATGTTCTTAATTTTACCATATTTTGATATCTGCAGTTCCACCAACCGTAACAAAAAGCTAACTATTTACAGGAATCCACATTACATGGATCCATCCCCTTGAAGCTGTTATTTATGCACTTTAACTCCTTCACAATACTTAATGGACCACTATAGGCACACAGACCAATGACCTAATGATCCTGTAGTGCCAGGAAAAAGTTTGTTTTCCTGGCACTATAGTGGTCCTTTAAGGACTGTGTTGTCATTGTCAGTGCTTTTTCGGCATTTCTTGTTTGTGCTTGAGCTAGATGAAATTGACTCTGCAAAGCAGGCTAAACCTCATACTTTTCTATGTTGATTGGGCGGGTTTATAGCTATGGCAATTGTTACAGATCTCTGTGGCTACAGTTATATACCACTCTTGGCATTGGAAGTGGATGTAGTATACCCCATAATGTTTATGCTGATACAAAGTAGCTGTTGTGCATTAATGACCCTAAAGTTTCCATAGGAAGCATAGTTTGTATATTCAAAGTGTGGATGGTTACAGTTGCATCAAATACTTGTAACAAGTGCCAAAATGACCCTTCTGCTATAGCAAAAATTAACCTTGGCGTGCTAAATTCTATTTCTGCCCCCAGACGCTATGAAGAAGATATGTACTGGCGGCGAATGGAAGAAGAGCAACATCACTGGGATGACCGACGGAGAGGACCAGATGGAGGTTATCCACATGGACCTCCAGGGCCCCCAGGGTTACTGGGAGTTCGACCAGGAATGCCACCTCAACCTCCGGGACCAGCAGTGAGTTTGCTCTTAAATACCTCTTTTTACATATCCTTTGTTCAATTTGTTCAAGCTATAAAGCTTGTAAAAATGATAAGCATTTGCAGGGAAAGCCTAAGCACCAAAACAATCTTAAAGGGATACTATAGACATCAAAACAACTTTACCTTAATGAAGCAATTCTACTGCTCAATTCTGCAATTCTCTACCATCTAGGAGTTGAATCGCTTTTGTTTCTGTCCTTGCAGCAATAGCCATATCTCCTTTGGCTGTTACTCACACAACCTGCATTGAAAAAAGGTTTAATTTTTCAGACGTTACCTTGCTTTAGAAGAGTTGATCTCCTGCAATGTAAATTAATATGTACAGAAGGCTTCTGCAGAGTGTGGTAGGCTATAGCAGTAGATAGACTGTGTAATATAGTAACCAAGAATTCCTAGGTTCCTTTCAGGAAGTTTTTAGAAAGACTACAAGTCATACAGGGAGGTGTGACTAGGGCTGCATAAACAAAGTGGTTTAACCCCTAAATGACAGAGAATTGAGCAGTAAGACTGAATTTGATCACAAACTGCTTAATAAAGCTAAAGTAATTTTGGTGTGTATAGTGTCCCTTTAATTGATTTTGGGTTGTAGATGCTGCCTCTTCTGCAAATGAAAGCCATGGCATTTCTGTGGAAAAAGCGCTGTTGACATTTTGCAATGCCTATTGGTGTTGCATTCAATTATTGAACTTATTTTACATCCAACATTTGCATATTATGCTGCTGTGGTTTCAAAGAGAAGCATTGGATTTGGCAGGTAATAGCAAATGCCCTGTATAGGCCATATCCTCATTGGTTCTTTATAAATAAAAATATATATATATATATATATATATATATTATTTTTTTTTCCCCCTCTCTCCTTTTACTTGGTGTAAGGTATGTAAATGATCTGCCAGGAGTGTCCATATAAAGTATTTCAGATTACTAGAAAGCTGGATTTCATTCTTTGTTGTTTTTTGTTTTTCTGCAGCCCTTAAGAAGACCAGACTCCTCTGATGATCGTTATGTTATGACCAAGCATGCAGCAATTTACCCAACAGAAGAAGAACTGCAAGCCGTCCAAAAAATTGTATCTCTCACAGAACGAGCCCTCAAACTTGTATCTGATACTATGGCTGACCAGGACAAGAGTAAGACCAAGGAAAGTGATGAGAAGAAGGAACCTGTTAAAGAGAGGTATATAATTTTTTTTTTTTTTTTTGCAGCAAAGCTCAACAATTTTACTCTTCCATTGCCATAATAAAATGATAAACCCATTGGACCTATATAAAGTTGCTTGTAACAAGTCCTTACTAGTGTGTATTCTCCCTTTATGTGTTTGAAACATTTTATATGTCAGTTAATATTCAAAAGTGCCAACATGCTTGTTTCATGTTTTATTTTGGCAAAAACCTGTGATGGATAAGTGGAAAATGTTACCAGAACAGTTTCCTGCATGTTTAAGAAGAATAACGAATACTTAGGCCTGAACTGGAGTTCTGTATTGCTATTGGTCTGCATTGCTATTGGTCTGCATTGCTATTGGTCTGCATTGCTATTGGTCTGCATTGCTATTGGTCTGATTAATATTCACTTTAAGTCATGTGGTCATCGTGCCAGCAAAATGGTTCTAGATATAGTTTTAAAATGTGCATCTAGTGTGCTTCCAGTTTTTGGTTCTTCTGCACGATCAATCCCCTATTTATTGAGAGCTATACAATTATTCCAGGCAGCTGCATGCACATCTTCCACATGACCTATACACTGTAAACTTGTTTGAGCAGGGTCCTCTTCAACCTATCGTTCCTGTAACTTTTCTTGTAGTTGTCCTATTTATAGTTAAATCTTCCCTCTCCTAATATTGTAAAGCGCTACAGAATCTGTTGGCACTATATAAATGGTAATAATAAAGACTTGCGTGCAAGATCTACCCTTATTGTGAATTCAGGTGTTGGCAGGTTTTTTGGCAAGGTTTACTTTTCCAAACAAAACATTTTCATAATGTGTATTTAACCTATTTTCTCAGGGCTTTAAAAGGAGTCTTGCGTGTTGGTGTGCTAGCTAAAGGTTTACTGCTACGTGGTGACCGGAATGTCAGCTTGGTACTTCTATGTGCAGAAAAGCCGACTAGAACGCTGCTGACTCGTATTGCCGAAAATCTGCCTAAACAACTTGCAGTAAGTAACATTAACTGGCATGTGCTTCTGTGCATCAGTTTTATCTTTCTTAAGTAGCTACCTCATTTCAGTTTAACAGTGAATTTTTAAAATACATGTACAAATGTGCACATGCATACTGCTATAAAACGTGTATAAGGCAACAACATATTCCATAGTGGAGAATATGAATGAAGTATCCATACAGCCATGGATGGTGTAGGGTTATGTTGTGTTAACTTGCCACTAGAAGTAGATTGTTTTTATTTGTTTTGGTTCCTCCTCTTAGATAAAAATTGGAAGCACTTCAGAATGGGGTTTTTGCCTCCTTTTGGATCAACAGCAAAAACATATGTGAGGAAGGCTGAACTTGGACACAAGTTTTTTTTTTTCCAGCTATGTAACTAATTGTACCTCATAGGTTGTCTTTGTTTTTTTGTTTTTTTACTCCTTGGATAAGCTCTAATTGTACCTCACAGGTGTTTTGTTTTAGGTGTTTTTTTTTTTGGAATCTGATATTTTTACTTAATGTTTTTGATTTTTTTTTTTTTATGTTGTTTTTTTATGATGTTGCATCAGGAAGAATAAACTTTACCTGCATGTTTTATGTAATCTCTGTATCCATTCTATGGTTTGGCTACAATACATCTCCACTGATTGTATTCTAAAGATATGTTATAAAACAGACTGCACTGGAATATGTTTAAATTTTTACACCGTTAAAGCCTAGCTATACATTAGGTAAAATAGAGTGTGTCTTGTGTTGGGCTCATTTTTTTGTTCAATTTGGAAAATGAGGACAGACGCTCGAGGTGCTAGGGGAGCTAAAGGTATGTTGCCTCTTAGTACCTTTTCTTTCTTTCTTTCTTTCTATTTTTTTTTTTTTTTTTCTTGGCATCCATTTAGGGGGTCTTTGCAAAGTCAATGCTACTCTAATACCCATCTGTTGTTGTTTTTTTTTTTTAACATATGTGGGCATTAGACCACTTGGCCTATAAATAGAAAGAAAATTGGATTTTTTAGAAACTGCATTAAAGAAACTCAAATTAAAATACAGAACTCCTATATTCAGCCATTTTAGATACTTATCTGAAACTGTTATTTTATACTGTACTTGGAAGTAACCAACTGTCTCATGCAAGTGGTGGTTTGTTAAGATCCGTCATTTATTTTTCCTTATCTAGCAAGTTTTCCCATCTGTGGACAATGTATTGGCAAGTAGACAAATATTATCACAGTGTGATATTTGGACTAAAAATAAATATATGTGTTTCTGGAGGTTTGCTACAGATTGCGGTTTGCCTGTGCTGCCTTTGTTTGTTCATTTTTATATAGGTTCTCTTTGGCTCTTAAGTAAAACTTATTTTTGTTTTGTTACTGCACCTTATTTCTGTATAAACTGATAGTTATGTCTCATGTGTTGTACAATTATTTGAAATAATTGTTTTCTACCTTGTTTTTACCTGTTATGTTTACAACCATTTTTTGGTGCATTCTCATATATTATTTTTATCTGCACTATGCATGTGCACACAATTTAAACCTTAGATGATTGTCTATTATATTCAATCTGTATTCTGGTTATACACATGAAAAATGCTGTACTATTTTTCCTCTGAAGATTGTTCGTATAGTTGACCATTTCTTTATTAATAATTTTCTTCTGCAGTTAATAAGCTCTGAAAAGTATGAAGTCACTTGCTCTCTTCAGGAAGCAGCGATTGTACTGAATTCGTGTGTGGAGCCTAAAATGCAAGTTACAATAACCCTTACCTCTCCGGTGATAAGAGAAGAAAACATGAGAGATGGAGGTTGGAATAAACAGAACAATGTTATCTGTATACTTGTTTGTTTTCAATGTGTTTTTTCCTTGGAGATGATCTATTCTAAAAAAAGTTTAAAAAAAATTAATGCTGGCACATGCTTTCATTAGAGATGCAAACTGGTGATGGTCAAATTTCCCTGTATGCTGCTCTTTATTTTACATACGTGCTAAAACCCAGAACTTTGAAACCCCTTTGTTTCTATTTTAAATGGTTTTACCAGTCTCTGGAACTCATTGGTTAATTTAATCCATCCACTTTCATAAAAGGATTGCTGCAGTTGAAAGGCTTAAGAGACAGAGATCTGCCTTTGTTTGTCAACTGGACCATTGATCGTAAAATCAATAAACCCCTTTTGCATCTTTGAAATGAAATGCTTTTGATGCCAGCATTGCCCAGGTCTCTTCTGTAACCCTCTTAAGACTTTCTAGCTTTCAGGCCAAATACTGCATGCTCAATGTCTGCATAAAGCTGGTTCTGTTGCTCTATAGGTCAGATAGAATGATGTTTGTTTCCTTAATTCACCTCTTTGTTAAGATCCCAAGTTAGAGGATGATAAAGTTCCATTTGGGGTTAGTTATATACGTAAGTAGATTATGTGTAAACTTCAATCTGCTGCAAAGCAAAATCACAAATGTTGTTCCACCTACTTTGTTTTCACACATCCACAATTTGCAAGCAAATACCAGCCTGTAACTGTGATTAGATCAGAGCTGTAGTGATTAGTCCATTGCTGATAACTGTTCTTCTGCAGTGTATTTGTTTATGTATTTTAAGGCCATTATCAAAATAAGCGAACATCTGTAAGTTTTTGCTTGCATGCTTAATGTACAGAAAGGAAACAAAACATTTGTCTGACCTAGTCTGGATCTGGTTATCAAGAGTAGCTGGACTGAGTCACACTACCATTCTTTAGGGGATGTGGATGATGCAGGGAAATCTTTTTTGCTTATGTTCATAAACTCTGCAAAGCATCTGAAAATATGAAACTGTTTAGAAAGATTTAGTCTGGAATCTTCAGTTTCTTTCCAAATATGACTCCTCGTTACTTTCTTCACAAAACCTATTTAAAGAACCCTGATTTTTTTATTTTTTTTGTAATTGCTTAATCTCAGGAAGGCTGGAGAAAAGTAGCTTGGCTAGGAAATTTTCTGCATGCTTTTCTGTCTTACTCAAGGTGTGGTTTTACCTTAGTAGAATAATGAAATTTACCTGTTAACGCACAAATCTTACATGGATAGACTGCGATTAACAGTCATTTTAATAGAATGTTTAACCCTTGCTGCTGAAATCTTCTCCAGCAAGTATGTCTGTATTTAAGTATTATTCTCCAATCCTTTATCAATTTAAAGTTTTTTTTTATTTAGCAGAGATTTTGTTCCTACCAGGAATTACTGCCAAGAAATCGGAAGGATTTTTGACCAAGGTCTTTCTAGCTCAGTGTCACACCAGCCATTGTGTTAAAGGAGGGGGTTTGGTTGCATAGTCCAGGCATCTGCTTCCCCTTTTTTTTTTTCATTTTCTTTTTTTTGTTTGTCCCCTTACCCTATTTCCTTCTTGAAATTTAACCAGTGCTCATGCTATTTTCTTGCTGGCTACACCTGTATAACAGACAAAGGTAATTTTATCGTCTAGAAGGAATATCCAATTATGCAAGAAATAGTGTGGGCACAGTGTTCTTTTCACTCAAGATTAACTCCTTAGGGCATTTTAGAAATCTCATTTTTTAACCTCTAAGTGGTATCTTATTTCTAAAATGTTCTTGAACTTTTAAGGGGTTGATCCAAACAATATAATATGGATGCAAAAATCCACAGCATATGTTAAGCAATTTCCCTTGCACTTTTGTGGGAGAGTGAATTTTGTTGTCTTTGTTCTGAAATTATGTATGTGGAATAAAGAGGTTTTGTTTTTGGGTTTTGTTTTTTTTTGTGTATTGTTTGATTCCCCCCCTTTCCTTTTTTTATTTATTTTAATCCAGTAAAAAGGTTCTCCCTTTTATGAACTTGTGTGCATAGGTTTAGGTTGATTGAGTTCAACTTTGATCTCTTGCTACTTTTTAGTGGCTATGAATACCAATGCTAACAGTCCTTAATATGGAATTCTCCTAAACAGCTGGGGTGGATTTCTGCATCCTCTGTCTTGTGTTCTTTGTGCTGGTGCATTGTGGCCAACCATCCTTCCTTCCGTATTCGCTTTTGCCAATATAGTATGATAGAAACAATACTCTTCTTGACTGGTTAATCCAGATTGACCCTACTTTTTGCCAAAGGAGCTTGCCACATTTGGCATTCAGGATCCTACCACTATTAGTTGGTAAAAACTAATAGCTCACTGTTTTTATTTTATTTTTTTCTGTTGACTGCTTGTTTGTCAGCTCATTTCAATGTTTGAGCATAGTAAACTCCATTTGGTTAAGGGAGATTATTTTGGTTTTACTTTTAAATGGCTTGTGTGACACTGAAGCTAAATGGGGAAAAAAGTGTCTTGCTCACCTGGTCAAACACCCGTCCCTCACTGCACTTTGCCAATTCAATTCATTTTAGATGTAACCTCGGGTATGGTGAAAGACCCACCGGACGTCTTGGACAGGCAAAAATGCCTTGACGCTCTGGCTGCTCTACGCCACGCTAAGTGGTTCCAGGTTCGCAATATCATTTTACTTTCTTCTTGTAGCCTTATGAGAGAATAGCACTATCATTGTTATTTTGTTGTATATCTGACACGCTTGTAAGTGGTTAATGTTACTTTTCAATTTAAATGACCAGAAAATTGTAAACCTGAAATATATTGATGCTTAGAATAGCCATTCTGCTATTTAATTGCATTTTAGATCCTTAATTATTTTTGTTTTTGTTTTTATTTTTGGTTTGCTTCATTTTAATTTTTTTTTTTTTTTCTGGTCATTGAGTAGTCATTAAATACAAAGGCTTACTCATTTATCTAGTGTTCCCATCATAAACTGTGTTGTGAATCTGTAATTCCATAAGGCTGCATAGTATCTTTGCTTAATAAATTGAATACATGTTAACCGCTTCATGTTTAGCTTTTAAAGTTTTATCCTGATTAAACTGAAGTGTAGGAAGTGAAAGGCAGAATGAAACTGTTTGGTATTGTGACTTTGAGCTCTAGCAAAGGCACATGGGGACCAAACAGATTCAAGCAGCTTTTCAGTCCCTACCAATGCCTTTTTATTTATTTATTTATATATTTTTCTTTACTTTGGCTTTTATAATATTCTTTAGATAATTTTTTTTATTTCTTTGTAAATGTTAAATGCAGTTTTGCAAGTTAAATTTACAGGTCGCGAAGCCTAGTTTACTTGTATTGACTACATAACTGATTAACATACCATTGTAAATGGAAGTTCAGCCTGGATTTCCAATGAAGTGGTATTTTAGACATTTGAATTAGACTGATGTAACTAACTTGCTTTATTGTTGTGCACATAAGGCTAGAGCCAACGGTCTGCAATCCTGTGTCATAATCATCCGTATTCTCCGTGATCTCTGCCAACGTGTGCCCACATGGTCAGATTTTCCCAGCTGGGTATGTACAATTTTCTGTGTGGTAAGAAATGGGGTGTAGTAAATAAAATAAGTCAAAGCCTTAATTTTCCACTTTGGTTTACAGTTGACTAAAATGTAGCGTTTAGCGCATCCAAATCCAAAATGAATTTTCTGCATATAGGGCTATGCAGACAACTTATAGAAACAAAGTGGAAAACAAAGACTCCATCCACATGCCGATGCAGTGATTTTGAGTCCAATGTATTGTTGTCTAAAAGGTCCTGCACCTGCTTTTTGGATGCTCTCATGAGCTTTCCGATCAAGATCTACCAGAGTGTAAGTCGAGGAGGAGTAGAAGGGAAATGCTTGATAACTTCACATTAACGGGACACTCCACTACCAAATGCAAAATTAAAAAGTCACGGTTTAGTAGATATACCCATATGAATACTTGCATGCATTTAATTATGACATTTTTTTTTAAGTACCGTATATACTAGAGTATAAGTCGAGTTTTTCAGCACATTTTTTGTGCTGGAAAAACCCCCACTCGACTTATACTCGAGTCACTGTCTGTATTATGGCAATTTACATTGCCATAATACAGACAAGGACTGCCGGGCTCATTACAAGCCCGGCGGTCCTGTTTGGGGGCTGGCAGAGAGCTGTAACTTACCTTTCCTGCAGCTCCTGTCAGCTCCCTTCTCTCTCCTCCGGTCCGGTCAGCTCCCACTGTAAATTTCACAAAAGCCGCGGGGAACGCTTCGCGCGGCCGCGAGACTTAGTGGAGGAGAAAGGAGCTGACCGGAATGGAGGAGAGAGAAGGGAGCTGACAGGAGCTGCAGGAAAGGTAAGTAACAGCTCTCTGCCAGCCCCTCCCTGGCCAGCTAACTAGCAGGGAGGGGGGACGAAAATAAATATAAATAAAAAAATTAAATATAATAAAAAAATATTCATAATATATAAAATAATAATAAAAATACCCCCCTCCCCCCCACCAAGGCTCTGCATCACATACACACACTGCACTCATGCACTCGCGCACGCACTCATGCGCACGCACACACTCATACGCGCGCGAGCTGCACACTGTAAATAAATATTCAATTAATATAATTTTTGGGGGATCTAATTTTATTTAGAAATTTACCAGTAGCTTCTGCATTTCCCACCCTAGTCTTATACTCGAGTCCATAAGTTTTCCCAGTTTTGGGGGGTAAAATTAGGGGTCTCGACTTATATTCGGGTCGACTTATACTTTAGTATATACGGTATATCTAAATTCAACTTCCGAAAACTGTAGTTCTCTTGTATGTTGCTTTTGCAAGCTCTCCCCTTCTAACGCCGCCCATATTTTTTTGTGGCTGTCTAATCACAGATTTCCCAATGCAGTTCAAAGAGAAGTCTTTGCAAGGAAGGCAGGTGCTCTGGTCAATTGCTGCCTCTTGAGTTTAGCTTCACTGGGCTAACCAAACCAGGAATATAGTCTGTGTGCTTGTAAGCCAAGGGAGTGTAACCTGCTTAGTTTATAGAAGTGTCAATTTCTATTGAAATCTGCACTTTTGGCAAGATGAGAAAAAGACACTCTTCACATACAAAAGCTGTTCATCTTGAGTGTCCCTTTAAGAAAAAAAATACAAAGTATAGTTTTGACCTTTATCTATTTACAGATGTAAATTCGTTTTAAATGCTGTTTTATTTGGTCATTTTATTAATATCACGTGTAAACCCCTTTTAATAACTTGTTGGGTTTCCAGAAGTATAAATAATTTAGTTAGTCTTGGTGGTAGGGTGATTCAGTGGGAGCTAAAGATATGTAAGTGTTTGAACAGGAACTTCATGAGTGTGCTAACAAATCATGTTTTCATAGGCCATGGAGTTATTGGTGGAGAAGGCAATCAGCAGCTCTTCAGGACCTCAGAGTCCAGGGGATGCTTTAAGAAGAGTGTTTGAATGCATTTCATCTGGTATAATCTTAAAAGGTATGCTGTGGTTTTTGTTTATCTAAAATGGCTTTTAGGCAAATGTATTATTTACAAACAGAAAAACACTTTACACTTGCTGCAGATTACAGCTCTTTATATATGAACCTTCTGATAAAATCAATTACATTGTTCACTTGTGGGTGTCAGGTCAAATTCAAATACCTCTTATTTAAAAGACATACAAGTTGTACTTGTGGAACAATCGCAATGATCTTACTCCATTCTTACTTTTAGAAATGTCTTAGAAATCTCTTCAGTGGGGTTTAAATTAAGACCTTACTACTGCTTACACTGTGTTATAGTTGGTTAGTAATGTGTTTTCAGCTTGATAAAACGAGCTTGGTAATTAAATGCTAGACTTCAGATCTTTAAAAAAAAAAAAAGTCCTGTTAGGTCTGTATTAAAGTATGTAGCAATATGCATATTGCTATTGTTCTATTTATTTTTAAGGTTATGAATAAAATGGGGTTTTTTTGTTTTGTTTTTTTTAAGGTGGTCCCGGATTACTTGACCCATGTGAAAAAGATCCTTATGACACTTTGGCCACTATGACAGATCAACAACGAGAAGATATTACTTCTAGTGCGCAGGTAACTTTTAATGCTACTTTTTGCTTTCTAGGGTGCTGTTAATGTGTGTCTAAAGGTACAGGTTTACAATCTAGATGTATGCATGAATCCTCAGAAAAGTTTCCTACAGGCACCGGAGCAAGGTTTTTTGGGGGGTTTGTTTGTTTGTTTTGTTTTTTTTTTGTTTTTGTTTTTTGCTATATAGGCGAAGATGCATTTTGCTGCCCCAAGCTGCAATTGGGGGAGAGTGGCCGTTGTGGAGATGATATGGGACTGTTGTAAGGGTATAAAAGTGGAGTTAGAGCTGCACATGGGCTGATAACTGCTGTCGGAGGGCTGACGGGGCGGGGAAGCGCAGAAAGAGGGGGCAGCTACTGGAGAGGGAAACAGGAGCTGTGGTGGGGGGTCACAGGGGCTGCTTTAAAAATAAAAACCTACCTCTGCAGCCTGCATTCAGTGAAGTCATCAGAAAGGGGCGTGACTTCCACTGCTCTTCTCCCAGACCCCCCAGCATTTTGCTGGGGAGTCTGGGAGAAGAGCAGTGGAAGTCAAGCCAGAGGCAGGCGATTTGGATTTTTGCGGCCGTCTTATGGACGCTGGCCATGCTTCCTAAACACAAGCAAAAAGGCTGAGTTAAGAATTTGCAAATACTTAATTGAATGTATGATGTACTTTATGCTTCAATTTGCATCTGGGAGGTAATGCTTCCTTCAAGCAATGACTTGGTGGGAATTTACAAAACCTCCCTTAGTTACTCCCACTTATGTTACATTAAAGGATCACTATAGTGTCAGGAAAACAAACCCGTTTTCCTGACACTGTCGTCCTAGGGGGACCCTCACCCTCAGGGTCCCCCTCCCGTGGCGCTAAAACCCCTTCAGCCACTTACCTTCGGCGCTGGTTACCTCTCCTTCCCCCGCAGACGTCGGCTCCCGAGTGGAGCGGAATGAGCACGCGCGGCAAGAGCCGCGCGCATTCTAACAGTCCATAGGAAAGCATTTCTCAATGCTTTCCTGTAGACGTTCTGCACGCTGGATGCGAATTTCGGAAGACAGCCACTAGAGGTTTCTCTGAAACTATGTTTACATGTGAAGGGTTAAAACCTGAGGGACCTGACACCCAGACCACTTCATTGAGTTGAAGTGGTCTGGGTGACTATAGTGTCCCTTTAAGTTCACTAGCAGTACTGACTTTTGCAAACACTATTTCCTTTATTGAGATCTCTGAAACTACTTTCATTAAAGTGACACTGTAGGCACCCAGACCACGTCAGCTAATTGTAGTGTGGGTGCTGTGACCCTTTTGCACCTAGTGTTGCAATGTAAAACATTGCAGTTCCAGAGAACTGCAATGTTTTATATTGCAGCTCTAAGTCTGTCCTCTGTGGCTTGGCTGTCTAACAGACAGTCACTAGAGGGCTTCCGAAATCCAAATGGACTTTTGGTACGTGATCTGACATTGGACGTCCTCATGGACCTCCAGCGACAGATGTTTCCCATAGGAAAGCGCGAGTGGCAGGTCGGCTGAAGAGGAGCCTGACCCAGCGCCGTGGGACATTGGCGCTGGATTCGGGTAAATGGCTGAAGGAGTTTTTACCCCTTCAGCCCCGTGGTAGGGGGCCACTCCAGGAGCCTATAATGCCAGGAAAACAGTTTTGTTTTCCTGGCACTATAAGATCCCTTTAACTGTGGAACTAATTAAAGGGGCTAGTGATGCTGCAGTCAGATAGTATCACAGTGTGGATTGTCCCCGATTTTACATTTTCTGATTCTGTCTGAATTTGGCATATCTATTAAATTGAAAAATGGCCTTTTCACTTTGTAAAAATTAAGTATTCTATAAGCACCATGACCACTTCCACGCTATCAAGTCGTTACGGTGCCTGTAGTCTTTGTCTGCTTCGTTTCACTATGAAACGTTGTACATATGGAGTTAATTGTCTATGCTGCCACGGTTGTAACTCTCCCTGCCGTAGTGTCATAAGGGTAGTCATCAGCCAGCCTGCAACAAGAGTTCCAGAGGACTATCATCAATTATGTGTAACTTTTCATGCACAGCGTGCCATTTATTGCCTGAGAGCATTCAGCTGACAATCTCAGCCAATGATTAGCAACTGAATCAGCATCTGCAGAACCTGGAGGTGAATTGCCAATGGGTAAAGAGCCTCTGACTCTGTTTACTAAATTACTAAACCGTTTGACCCATTATTGGGAACTGACCAGGATACTCCTGGCATTATAAACAGGGATGTATGATTCTTGTAAAATTCCTTTTTACAGATGGAAAACACTCTAAACTCTTTCCTGCTCTGAATAGTTACACTGCGTTCAATAATGTATGAAAAACAATATTGGGGTAATTTTCTAAAAATGTAGCAATTGGTTTATTTTATTAATATTTTTCCTAATTTTGTTGTAGAAATTAATAAGAAAATTTGATTCAGGAAAACTCTCACCCCCATAACAACTTAAGACCATTGAAAAGGGAACTGCCACTTCTCTGGAATTTACACCATTAAATAAAACTTTGCAAATTGTCTATAACTTGTTGTAGATTTCTACTTTTTAATGTTATTTTTCACACCTTACAAATACCCATTTGTTAAATATAAGGAACAAGTTAACCTCTCTATAAAGGGCCACTCCTGACCCCTAAAGCACTCTAGCTTGCTGAAAAGCTTTGTGTGAAGTGTTGGCCAAAGCAAGAAAAGCTTGAAAATAATCTGAGCAGCCCCTCCGGACTCCAGAGAAAGGATCCACTGCTAAAAGTGCAGATTTTGATAAAAATTTGCACTTTTTAATATTAAATTGTTTACACCACCCTGGATTTTAAGCAGACAACCGATCATATTCCTGGTTGTTTAGCTTAGTGGAGCTAAACTCAAGAGGCTGCAAAAGCTCAGATCACCTGCCTTGCAAAGACTTCTCATTGAGCTGCCTGGGAAGTCTGTGATTGGACCGCCACTAAAAGTCTGGGCGGGGTTAGAAAAGGGTGGGGCTTGCACCTGCAGCATACAATTAAAACTTATGTTTGTTTTTTTATTGATGTTATAGCTACTAAGCAGCAATTAATTTTTTTATTTGGGCAGTGGGTTTTCCATTTTTAAGTTGTCTTGTCTTCAGGGATTACAATGTTTGGCAATGGTTTATTCCAAAAGTTGGGGCTCCTGCTACTTGCACTTTAGACTTCTGGTTTCCATTCATCTCTGCAATGCTGTACAAGAAAGCCTGAGCCATGAAGCCACTGATGCTTCATCTGATACGATCAGCCCATCAGTTACTGCCCATTGAGAAATATATTTTTCATACCCTTTTCTCCCACTCTGTTCTGTTTAAAAAGCACAAAAACTGTGTTAATCTTGCTGACAATTCTGCTCTTGTTGTTCTCCCTCCATTCTAGTTCGCACTGAGACTGCTTGCGTTCCGACAGATCCACAAAGTACTCGGCATGGATCCACTGTCTCAGATGAACCAGCGTTTCAACATACATAACAACCGCAAGAGAAGGCGAGACAGTGATGGTGTGGATAGCTTTGAAGCAGAAGGGAAGAAAGATAAAAAGGACTATGATAACTTCTAAAATGCACTGAAATATATAGGCTCCTATATTCGTGCAGAACTTCCCTGAAAAATACATTTCCACATGTAGGTTGTTTGATCAGGTCTTTTGTGGGGTATCTAGTACCAAAACTGCCATGCTAGCCTGTTACAGTTACACTACTCTAGATCTTGATAAATAACCCAGCTAGATGTTTAATTTTTCTTTTTAAATATTTGTATAGAGTTGTTTATTTTTCTTTCTCCCTAATAAATAAATCTCCAAACACCATCCTATCCTTATTCCGAAGTTTCTTACACATCTATTTGTGATCCTGTACCCCTTATGTTTGGATAGGATAATTTCCAGTAACATATTGGGCTGTAGTGCTCACCTGTTATTGTAGTGTTTTATCCAATACTAACACTTAATTTTCTGCTCTCATTTAGGTCACTGAATTATTATTTTTTAAAGGACTATGATAAAGGGAAAGCTTCCCTTCTTAAGTTGTTAGTTAATTTGTATTCGATATTGGCATGAACAGTTTCTTGTTTTTTTTTTGTTTTTTTTGTTCTGTATATTGGAACACCTGCATATAAATACACTCCCAGTGTATTTTGTTTTGCAAGGCTTATAACACAGACTGTCCTTATCCCCAATTGACTCTACTATGTTTAAGTGTTTCTGCAAATGTTGTGACTTTTGTCTCAACAGTAGGTGTAACTAAGGCAGCTTCCTGTCAACTTGTCATTTATTTTGTTGTGCTAAAGACTGATTTAAAAAAAAGTAATATATAACTCTGGTATGGTCTTTAAAAGAAATAATAATTTGCTACATATTGGTTGCATGGGTTTTTCTCCCTTTTTTTTTTTTGTTTTGTTGTGTAAAATGAATTTTAAAGCTTGTGATAAGTATTTTTCTCTTTTGCTAATTATGTAGCGGCGCTAATGTGAATACATTCAAGTTGTATGTGGTTTACCACCTGCATCTTTCTCTGGCCATACCACTCATTATGTAGGAAGGCATTTCAGTAACCCAGGCTGTCGATTTGCAATGAAACCTATTTAAGACTTTGACCTGATTTGAGTTATTAGAGCTGTTGGCAAAATATTTAATGCAGTAGCAATTCTTGCTTTAGTTGCATATATTGATATTTGGCTTACACCAAAAAGTTAAAGTGCACCTAGCTAGAAAAATCTAGACATATTCTGTAAAACACTAATTTGTATTAGTATTTTTAATTTTGTTTTCCATTTTAATTTTGCATCTTTGGGTTCACGTAAGAAGTGGGCAAATTAATAAGTCCATCAGCGTTTTAATTTACTAATAATGCCCCTCGTGAGTTAATTCAAATAAATTGTCCCTTATAGACATTATGTATAACATAGCTAGTTGCTTTTTTCTAAAAATGCACATTTAAATTTGCATCCCTTTTTTTTTTTTAATCCAGTTTTTAAACTCCATGCTGGCTGATAACTTTTCAAACATCATAAAAGCTGTGGTAATTTTAGCATGCATCATCTAAACTGCAAGTATGTTATATGTATTTAAGTGAAGCACTTGGTAGACAGAGCAGAATGTTCCTGTTCACACATTACATATGTATTTAAAGTAAATAGATGTTTTGGGGCACTTTTTTACAAATGACACTGAATGTCTTCTCAATAGGTTTCATTGTATGTCCTTAGAGACCTGCCCCCTTCCTTTTGGCATTCTGCACTTTAATTACTAGTGCATTGCTATCACATTTCCACACTCTCTCTCCCATTTAAGACCATGTCTAATCACAGCAACAGAGTATTAAACTGTTAACATTTTGATGATTACTTGGTCTGGCCTACTTTCATTAACTTAAGACTGATTAAGACCATGGTGTAATGTAGTTTGCATTATTTTGTTAATGTATGCTCTGGTATAGATACCATTTTGTTGTCACAGCAATGCAGTGAAATAAACCTGAAAGTTGACAATCTAATACATTTATTGTGTAGAAAATATTTTCTTAACTTTGTGCGTCTGTAAATTAACAGATGACATTAGTATCTTGTAATACAATTTTATTGAAATTTTGAAATGACCAGCTTTTCTGAGCAAAATCGACACAGACTTCAAAGTTGAGTTGTGATACTGGGGTTGAAGCGACATGAGTGCAGATAAGATACAGGCCTAACAGACACCATTCCCACAGAGGGTCATGAATATCTTGTGTAAGGATATATGTGTATATCAGGGCTCGACACATACCAGGCGCTTCGGTGACTAGGAATTTTGTCCTTGTCCCTGGGTGTTTGTGCGACTGGACACTGTGTTCTACCTGCCATGGGGGCCCAAGAACTGCCCAGCTGGCCATCTTAGGACCCCTCTGAGATGGGCAGCTGTGCTGAATGGAGGCGACAGCAAGGGGTAATCTTCTTGCTCTGTTCCCTCGCACTTCTTGCTGTGATGCTGGAAGTTAAAATGTCACTCTGGCATCACGTGAGCAGAGCAAGAAGAGCTTGAAGATAATCTGAGTAGCCCCACAGGAAATGATCCACTCCAGCTCTCCCAAAGGTAGAGAGGCTGGGTGGATGTATATTAAAATAAAGCATCGTTATGAGGAAATGCTGATTGGCGCAGCATTTTGTTACACATTTATAATAACCACATAGTGCACAAGGCATATTACATAGAACACTGAACTTTGGTGCTGAACACACAGTGCTGCACTGAAATAGGAAGCCCGTCTAATGGCTGTCTGAGTGACTGCCAGTAGATGTGCTTATAGGCAGCAATGTAAACATTGCCTATTCTCTGAAAATGCAGTGCTTACACGGACACACCTGCATGTACAGGCTATACACACCAGAACCACTACATCAGGCTTCCCAAAACTCCCATGATTCTATGAATGAAAAAGGCTGAGAATCATGAGTTGTAGTTCAGGAACATCTGGAGGGCCGGAGTTTGGGGAAGCCTGCACTACATTAAGCTATAGTGGTTCAGACGACTATCCTAGTGTCCCTTTCTGTTATTTTTGTCTAAAAAGAAAAAAACTTTCCTAGCTTCAAAGCACATTTGTCAAGCCCTGGTGTGTGGGTGCGTATCAAATCCCGTCACTTATCCCAATCAAAAAAAACACACAAATATATAGCCTGGGTGCAATACTGCATGGAAAATATAAATAACTTTAGTAGCACTCACAGGTGTATCATTGTTTTATTCGGTGAATTACATAAAGTGGTAGTTACAGACTATAAAAATTTTGGCCACTAAAGGCCTTTATCGAGATAACTACCTGTGAACCTTGGGTGGGTGAAAAGTAGACACCCACTAAATCCAAAACCCAAAAGTACAGCCTTAGCGTGATATTGGGACAAAACCAGGCCTAATGACTGGATTGGTAAGTAATATATAAACATGGTACCAAGTATGACAAATTACCACTGAAATGTGTCAATATTGCACGTTGTAAATATACATGGGCTACACAAGCCAGGAAGAATAGTATTTCTGTTTTTGATGTACAAAATAATTTTAAGTAGAAGTATAGATCAGGGTGTTGCAGTGGATGTGATATATTTGGATTTTGCCAAGGCATTTGATACAGTTCCACACAATAGATTAGTGTTCAAACTCAAGGAAATCGGTCTAGATGAAAATGCTTGTTCTTGGGTAGAACATTGGCTTAAAAACAGAGTACAAAGAGTTGTCATTAATGGTACATTTTCAAGCTGGACAGAGGTGGCAAGTGGTGTCCCTCAGGGGTCTGTTCTGGGACCCTTTCTATTTAACATTTTTATAAATGATCTTGAAGACTGCATTGAAAGTCATGTTTCAGTGTTTGCAGATGAGACAAAACTGTAAAGTAATACATTATGAGCAAGATATTACTTTGCTGCAGAGAGATTTAGATAGCCTGGGGGAGGGCAGATGAAACTTAATGTTGAAAAATGCAAAGTTATGCACTTCGGCGTAAAAGGATACACAAGCAACGTATACCCTTAATGGAAACGAATTGGGGATAACACACGAAAAGGATTTGGGAATTGTTATAGACAACAAACTATGCAACAATGAGCAATGTCAATCAGCAGTGGCCAAGGCCAGTTTGATCAGTTTGTCCTGCATGAAAAAGGGCATTCATTCTCGGGACGAGAATATCATTTTGCATCTTTATAAATGACTGATAAGACCACATATTGAATATGCTGTGCAATTTTGGGCACCTGTTCTAAAGAAGGATATTATGGCACTAGAAAAAGTACAGAGGCGGGCTACAAAATTAATAAAAGGAATGGAATATATCCGCTATGAAGAAAGGTTAACAAATTTAAACCTATTTAGTTTAGAAAAACGTTGCCTGAGAGGGGATATGATAACATTATACAAATATATTCGGGGGCCAATACAAACCATTGTGTGGAAATATATTCACAAACCGGACTTTACATAGGACACAAGGTCATGCGTTTAGACTGGAAGAAAGAAGATTTCGTCTAAGGCAAAGGAAAGGTTTTTTTTTTACACTGTAAGAACAATAAGGATGTGGAATTCTCTGCCTGAAGTGGTTTTATCTGAGTCTATACAGATGTTCAAACAGCTACTAGATGCATACTTGCAAAAACACAATATTCAAGGATATAATATTTCAATGTAGGGTAATAACTGCTTGATCCAAGGATAAGTCTGACTGCCATTCTGGGGTCAAGAATGAATTTTTTTTTCCCTAACTTGTTGCAAAATTGTGCTTCAAACTGGGTTTTTTGCTTTCTTTTGGATCAACAGCAAAAAACAAATGTGAGGAAGGCTGAACTTGATGGGCAAGTCTCTTTTCAGCTATGTAACTATCAAGCTGTGGCCTCAAACGTCTGGGTGCCAGGCACATAAGCACAATAAAAGCTGGCTTTAGTTTAAAAGAGAATTATCACCTAAGCAGTGCACAAGTGGTTACACTCTTTACGTATATGAACCATGCAAAATATATATATATATAGTAACAAGTGTAATACAGTGACAGAGATGCTTATCTTTCCCTCTCTCCCACCTTCATCTACTTATTGTATTGATTTAGATTCCCCCCCTCCGTTTGCCTGCTCAGCTTGCATGCGGTCTAAGCCAGCAAAATGGTCCAATCAAATACTTCAGATGAAGGTGTAGAAACGGCTCTGGGAGCATGGTGTTTTCATCTATTACATAGGGTCAAAAAAACACTCTCTCCCCTTCCACCCCCCAACTTTAGCTTAAAGGAACACTATAAGGCCAGGAACACAAACTTATTCCTGACTCTATAGTGTTTAAAACACCATTTGCCACCTTAAATAATATACAATTCTTACCTTTATTTCAGTCTGCTGCTGCCCCTGATTTGCCTGCTTGGCTGACCTCATCAGAAGTTATGATGCCAATCACCATACAAACACACCAGCCCCAAATTTCCTGCCATATGGTGGCAGTACACTGTAGGAATGTGCCCCCCCCCCTTCTCACCATAGGATTCTGAAAGAAATACAATAATAAAGACCCCTCCCACTTACACATATACACTGTATAAAGCAGGGGTGCCCAAATGGTAGATCCCCAGGTGTTCTAGAACAACTACCTTGATGACTTGCATTCCTTCAGAATGACAAAGCCTCATGACATCTGGGGAACTACCCTTTGGGTACACCTTGTATAAATGGAACCTCCCAAGCAAGTTCCCTTTATTTTTTTGTTCCATTGCGGGACGGATGAGCAGAACTTAAAGGATTAAGGCTGGTGAGCCACATGGGGTTTATTGGACACCGCAACGTTTTGACCTGTACCCAGGTCTTTATCAAGTCTCCAGTGTCCCCTATGTATCAGAGTGTCTCAGTGCCCCCTAGTCTCTCAGAATCCCCTAGTATCCCAGTGTCCCCATGTGTGTCAGTGTCCCCTAGTATATATATAAAAAAAAAATCTCAGGCACTCCCTGTGGTAGATTTATGCAGGTTTATTGGACACTGCAATGTTTTGACCTGTACCCAGGTCTTTATCGCGTCTCCAGTGACCCCGATGTATCACAGTGTCTCAGTGCCCCATGTCTCCCAGTGTCCCCTCATGTCTCAGTCACCTAGTGTCCCCATGTACCCAAGAGTCTCCCAGTGTTGCCTAGTATCTGTGTCCCCATGTCTCTCAATGTTCCCTAGTGACATGGGGACACTGGGAGACGACACAGACATGTCCCCTTTTTGTCTGTTCGCCCCTTTCGGCAGTTCTGGTTATGTGATTTGTGTCAGTGGCCCACCCTTTTACCCCATCAATAGACTTCCTGCTTTACTGGACACTGCTGTTAGGGGGTATGGGACGGGTTTACTTAAAAGATGATAGCGTGAGATTAGCATAGGGTATGTGTTTTCTCATAGCTGCATCCTATGAATTTCCCTCCAGCAGCATCTCCATCAGATGCATGACGCTTAGGAGGTAGGACTGTTTTAGTGTTGTTGGTCAATAAGATTTTGTAATTAGGCCCATCATAATTGTCAGCACCAAGCCCACTGGGCTCTTAATCTGGCTCTGGCTGCAGCAGATATCAGCACTTCTCACTAGCGGAACTCCAGAGACTTGCCACACTATAAAAGGAGCAGCCATATTAAAGTTTGCTCCACCTCAGGTAGGTCTTGCTTTCTGATTTATATTTACGGGGGAGGAAATTGGGATCAGGAAACAGAGGGAATACTAGTGTGATGTCACAGAATGCCCTCACACCACCTGTTGTATTGTGAAAGCTGTAATCTCCCAGCATGCACTATAGAGCATTAACTTCACAGAGTACTGTAGCACAGGGGAGACATGAGACTCAGAAATGTGTTCTCACAAGTCACCTCTAAAATATCAAAGTTCTATTTGATGTTTAAAATATTTCTTAATTTTGTGCTAAAAAAAATAGGGGCCGTGAAGAATGATTTTTCATGGGGTGCGTGTTTAGCCGGGCAAAGAACAAGACGCACTGCTGTGGAGCTCCTGCAAGCCACACGGCTAAATAGAATAAATTGCCACAGAGACACACAGAATTAACCCCAAACAGACATACCAGTTCTTGCAGAACCCCTCCAGGAAGAAATGGGGCGAAAAAAACGCAAATTGACGCACTCGGGGAGTGCTAAACAGCCAGACATCCAAGCGTCCTTTGAAAGGCCACAGCAGCCCTTGCACTCCAAAATGGCGCCCACAAGGCCTCGAGACTCTAGCTACTCAGACGAGCCCTGGAGGAAGACAGCTTTACACCAGCAAGAACCCTGAGCAAGGTTTATGGGAGAGCGAAAAGTCTGACTCCGACACCTCACCCTCTACCAAAGGTGATATAAAAAAACTACTGATAGACCTACGTGAGGTATGGAAGGCCGACCTGGCTGGTGTGCGCACAGAGGTTGACGGCCTCTCCACACAGGTGGCTGCGGTGGAAACTAGGGAATCACGCAGGGAGCAGGAGCTCAAGGAGACCCGGGCCCAAATAGAAACTATGTCCCAACAAATTCAGGGGCTCACCCGCACGGTCACCTCACTAGAATCTCGACACCGCAATAAAAACGTACGGCTCCGCGGGATACCCGAAAGAGTGAGCACGGAGACTATCTTGGACTTCGCCAATGAAGTAGCAAAGGCGCTGGGAGTACAAACCACAGCAGGTGATGCGCCCCTCATGACCGCGTTCCGAATACGGAAGGCCCCGACGGCCCCTGCGGATGCCCCCAGGGACGTCATAGCTGTCACCCGGGACATTTCAATTAAGGGTGCAATCCTGGCCCGATCGAGAAACAACCCTGACATCAGGGTAGATGGCTGCTCAATACGGGTGTACGATGACTTACCCTTCAATGTCCTACTGGTGAGGCGGAGGTTTATGCCCATGACGAGGGAACTCAGAGACAACGGGATCCTATACAGATGGGGAGCACTGGGTACCCTCATAGTACAGCAGGGAGACACGATCCATATCTGCGCAAGAAGACCCAACCGGTTTCCTGACGGCGCTTAAATTACCGCGGAAGGCAAATCCTGCGACAAATGCAGAAACAACATTGGCGACTGAAGAGACCAGCGCGGCACGGAGACGGAATACAGAGGCGGGAACTAAGCATAGAGATCCATAGACCGGCTTGAGAGACGGAGGGTAGGTGACATCAACACCCCAGGGACTTGCCAAGAACTGTAACACACTCCTGCCAGATGCCGATGAAGAAAGCCCAAGCAGTTAATGCGGGACACCTTCAACGAAAACTTTACCCTCCTGGCCTCAATTCTATTATACCGTGGACTCACCAGTTTGAAGATTGCATTTAATCAATCAACATTTTCATTTTCTTTCCTCTATCCATCAATGATATATACTTACATTTTATTATAGACCGATATGGATTTAAAAGAAACGGTGAAGCAACTACTAGGGGAAAAATTCCATTGAGGGCTCATGGCTATGTCACCAAATGTCAAGCAGCTGAGTTATGTATGAATGTCTCCAAAACACCAGAATGACATTTTGTCACCTAATACACACCTCACAGTTTTGTATCTTTTATATTCATGATATTAGGTTTGTTTGTTTGTTTTGTTGGTTGTTTTCTTTTATATTTTTTTTTTTTTTTTTTTTTACGGCTGGAGCGGTGATAGAGATAATCTGTTCTCTGCCGTTCCAGCTGCTGGTAAATACAAGACACATACAGCCATAGATAGAGACACATAAATTCACTGTGGCTCCCTGCCTTATTAGAGCAGAAATAGGACATACAAGTCCCACGTTGATTTTAATTAATAAGAATTACACTCCTGGGCTGTAGCCAAGTCTTGAACCTGCCCTCAATATAAGAATGTTAGGAATACAAAACGCTTAGATGACCGTGCGGGCGGGAACACCCGGAGGAGAGACTGGAGGAGGCAATAATCCTGGACCCATTCCTGCCCAGAAGAATTAGACTCACCCCCCCCCCGAACTCCCCTCGGCTCACCTACAACCTCCAGGACCCCACTGACTTGACATACTCACAAAGCTGTTGTCCCAAACTTCCATCAACCCCACCCAACCTGCTCGACATATCACAACCCCTACACTTACCCTCCCCTATCCCCGCTCTTCAGTGTACAAAGATTCACTGCCAACCCAAAGTAATATAAAGGGATACTGAACATTCCGATGGTAAAGGCTTTTTCGCACCAAGCTATACCGTCAGACTTGATAAGCTACCAATGGATACAGATCAGACACCACCACTTGGGCAACTATATTTCCCCAACTGCATACTAACAGTCGTTTAACGTTATGTTTATGCTATACGAAAAATTACAGCATTCTTACTGATTAACAGCTTGAATTGCACAATGACATGTATCTTACTGTCTTACTCATTAATAACAAGATGAGTATAACACCACAACCTTATATTAAAAACAGTTTACTGCCATGTGTACGCTACATAGAACAAATATAGCTTTTTAGTTAATTGACACTACTTGCATGTTGCTATGTATACTGTCACTATATTACCAGTTGAAATGTAATACATGTACATGTCGCGCTTTAATAAATCAAAAATAAAAATGTAAAAAAAAAAAGGGAAAAGGAAAGAGGAAAGGGGGAAAAAAAAAGGAAAAGGGGAAGAGAAAGAAAAAAAAAAAAGAGAGATCCAGCCGTTGTGCCATTAAGGCAAACTGAGCACCCCTAATTATTAACCACTCCCAAACGAGTATTACCTTTCATGTAACCTATTATATATCAGTTAAGAAATTCCTATGTGTGTTACCCATTTTAGCAAGAAACGCCTACACTATGATATTGTTAATGTTGTGAGTTTTCTTTCTAACTGCTTCAACATAATTAATATCACTCTGGTGACACCCATGGGTGCTGTGCCTTTAATCAAAAGACCTACACATTCCCAGTGCGTTAGAGCACCCAGCTAACCTAACTACAGCTACCACTAGCACTGTGTCGCAGCCTGATATGTCTAATATGTTACTCCTGCTATAATTTAAAAACGTGCCATGTTTCTGATGCTACACTATTGTTACTGCATGTTTCCTATGTTTGCACCAGCTGTTGTGGCAGTGCAAATCTGCTTGTTAACTCGATGCACAAAAAAAATAAAGAATAAAAAAATAGGGGTCGTCTTATACATGGGGATGTCTTATACACGGAAAAATACAGTATATTTTATTCTATGTCAAGCCAGATCTCGGAAGCCATAAATATATTCCTTGAGTGGACCACTCACTCAGAGATTTTGTAGAAGACCGCAAAAATTGTTTTTTTTTGTTTTGTTTTTTTAATTCTTTATTTCTTCTGTGCAAGGAAATTACAGGCATGTGTGAAGTGCCACAACAGCACCCATAGATCAAACAGTAAACATTCAATTTGGCATTTGGAAACTGCACTTTTGTAATTATGTTGGAACATGCTTTATCAGCAAAAATCAGCATGGTTTTATGAAGCACAGGTCATGTCAAACTAACTTGATTGCGTTCTACGAAGAAGTAAGTAGAAGTATAGATCAGGGTGTTGCCGTGGATGTGATCTTATTTGGATTTTGCCAAGGCATTTGATACAGTTCCACACAATAGATTAGTGTTCAAACTCAAGGAAATCGGTCTAGATGAAAATGCTTGTTCTTGGGTAGAACATTGGCTTAAAAACAGAGTACAAAGAGTTGTCATTAATGGTAAATTTTCAAGCTGGACAGAGGTGGCAAGTGGTGTCCCTCAGGGGTCTGTTCTGGGACCCCTTCTATTTAACATGTTTATAAATGATCTTGAAGACAGCATTGAAAGTCATGTTTCAGTGTTTGCAGATGACACAAAACTTTGTAAAACAATACAATGTGAGCAAGATATTACTTTGCTGCAGAGGGATTTAGATAGACTGGGAGACTGGGCACTCAAATGGCAGATGAAATTTAATGTTGAAAAATGCAAAGTTATGCACTTCGGCGTAAAGAATACACAAGCAACGTATACCCTTAATGGAAGCGAATTAGGGATAACAACACATGAAAAGGACTTGGGAATTGTTATAGACAACAAACTATGCAACAATGTGCAATGTCAATCAGCAGTGGCCAAGGCCAGTAAGGTATTGTCATGCATGAAAAAGGGCATTCATTCTCGGGACAAGAATATAATTTTGCCTCTTTATAAATCACTGGTAAGACCCCATATTGAATATGCTGTGCAATTTTGGGCACCTGTTCTAAAGAAGGATATTATGGCACTAGAAAAAGTGCAGAGGCGGGCTACAAAATTAATAAAAGGAATGGAACATATCAGCTATGAAGAAAGGTTAACAAATTTAAACCTATTTAGTTTAGAAAAACGTCGCCTGAGAGGGGATATGATAACATTATACAAATATATTCGGGGCCAATACAAACCATTGTGTGGAAATCTATTCACAAACCGGACTTTACATAGGACACGAGGCCATGCGTTTAGACTGGAAGAAAGAAGATTTCGCCTAAGGCAAAGGAAAGGTTTTTTTACTGTAAGAACAATCAGGATGTGGAATTCTCTGCCTGAGGAAGTGGTTTTATCAGAGTCCATACAGATGTTCAAACGGCTACTAGATGCATACTTGCAAGAACAGAATATTCAAGGATATAATCTTTCAATGTAGGGTAATAACTGCTTGATCCAAGGATAAATCTGACTGCCATTCTGGGGTCAAGAAGGAATTTTTTTCCTAGCTTGTTGCAAAATTGTGCTTCAAACTGGGTTTTTTTGCCTTCTTTTGGATCAACAGCAAAAAACAAATGTGAGGAAGGCTGAACTTGATGGACGCAAGTCTCTTTTCAGCTATGTAACTATGTAACTATGTAACTATGCTAAACACAGAATTTGGGCATATAGCGAGAAGATGACACGATGCACTTATGTCAGGAATCAACAGTGAGACAGTAGGTTAAGCTTTAAGTACTCTTAACTGACTGCATGGGAGTGAGTAGCCCAGGTGGGTAGTCAGGGCGTGTATACATGTTAAGGTATGGTAGAAAATGGTTGCTTAAACAAAAGTTTAGTGTTATTGCTTCCGTTTTTAGTTATGCAGCTGGGATTCAGGCTATTTTTCTATGTCTTATGCTTACACTATAGTACTGTAGATGCATTCAATGTGGAATAGCTGGGCATGTGAGTGGTTAAACAAAAACAAGATTAACATCATGATTATAAAATACAAGTTGGGAAGGAGAGAAAACCTATAATATTAGGAGAGTGAGGCTGCTGTGCTGGTCGCCTGTGAGGGGACACATATCATACGGAGGAAAATTAAAATTGGGATCCTGTCGAGATCCGGGCAGGAATAACAGTGATGGAGTTAATCGGTCAGCCTGAGGATTTTCTCGGACCTGGTGAGAACTGCTCTCTCATCCTGTGCCTGTAGGGGGCAGACTAGGTGCAGGCCTGTACAGCAGGAAAAAACTTTAGGCTTAAGATCTACACTTCATGCGTAAGGTAAAGCAAACGAGAGGTTATTCAAATTAACATATTGACTGTGAGAGCTTCAAGGCACAGGCTTAGTTAACACTTGTCTGTCACATGTGAGTCACTAACAAAAACAACAGTTAATTTAAAGGGCAAAGCTCATATTAAACATAACCATGTCCTAGGGCCGTAAGGCCTCTTCCGGGGTCTGGCAGGTCAGGTAGCTTCCACAAGGCTTGTGAAGCAGGAGGAAGGGTTGCGAGGTCAAGCCAGGTCTCGTGTGTTGAGGGTCTGGTATACACCGGGTGTTGGCGTCGGGCATGGGGTGGGGTATGCTGTTAAACTACTTACAGTATGTAGTAAGTGGGTATGTCCGTTTCTACGAGGGAAAGTGTGGTGGTCGATTCAAGAGTTTATTGTCTGTACCCTCAGGTCTTTAGTGGCCATTGTGGCTCTTCGGGCTGTCTTGATATATAGTCCGGTATCAGACTGGGCAATAGGGTGGTATTCATGAGCTTGCGTTGTTTCTTTACCCGTGCCCAGCGGTGAGTCAGAGTCTCTAGTGGGTGCACGGTTCTTTTCTCTTAAGTTGTGATCGCTGCGTAGGAGTCTGGCGTGGATCCCTGGGGGATGAATGGAGTGATCCGTCCTGGGTTTCAGGTGTGAGTGCGAGTTGGTGAGATGTTGTTGGTTGGCGCCTCTTTAGAGATAGAGTCTTAAGGCAGACCCAGGGTCTGCAGTATGGCCGGGGCTTCTTGTATGTCCTGAATTGTATGTGTGTTTGTCCCCTGTAGTACCGCCAGTGTTCTGGCGGATCGCCAGCGATAGGCGATCTTGTGGTGTTGAAGCATTGAGGTTAGTGGTCTAAGCGACCTGCGTCAGGCTAGAGTGCCCCTGGACAGATCCGCATAGAATGACAGCTCCATGCCTTCGAAGCGGAAGGGGGTTCTGCCATGGAGGGCAGAGAGGACCGTTGCCTTTTCACTGCTGTTGCGGGTGATGATGACGTCCCTTGTGGCTGTGGTTGGTGCGCCTACTGGTTTGGGAATCCTATCTACCTCGTTTGGGATCATTGGTGTAATTTACCTGTGTGGCAACAGTGCCGGCAACAGGCACCCCATGGATTTTGGTAATTCGGCCTCTGGTACATTTTCAGGGACTCCCCTGATCTTTATTTTAGATCTCCTTATGGCGTCTTCCTGAATCGCTAGGCGATGCTCATAGTGCTGGGTTTGGTTTTTGCAGGTCTTGCATGGACTGTTGCATTGCGGCGATGTCCTGGGCCTGAGATTGGGAGGATTCCTCCAGTTTGGTGACGCGGCTTGTCAGGCCTCGTAGGTCCGCACGGAGTGCTGCTACATCCTCATGGATGTTTCTTTGCAGGTTTGCTAATAATGCTTTTAACACCGCTGTGGTAATAGGCTCTGCTTCTGCCTCTGCACCGCGTTGTTTAGCCTTCTGTGGTGGGTTGGGAGCCCGTAGGTGTATTTCCTCTGCGTCGTCGGACATTTCGTCGGGAAAAATCAGAGCACCCGCCATGCAATGTCGCCATGCTTGTTTCATTGGCGCCCTGTGCTTGTCTCCACACTTCCCTGATAGTGAGCCCCAAGGGATAATTTTTTTCCCCTTACACCCCATCTGGTGTTTTCTAGTGGTTTGGGGTATGAAGGTGGATTGTTTTAGGCGTTTTTCCCCGTGTAACCGTCGGAGCTCCCAGGTTTCGCGGCTGTTCACTTCGGCGTTCCGGCTCCGCCCACCCCATTATCTTTTGTTTTTAAGTTTACTTCTGTGATTTACCATGCCATGGGAATTGCTCCACAGTAATTATTCTTAAACCTTTTTGGCAAGGATCAAAAGTATGTACGTGGCATTAACTTGGCAAATTCTTAAATTAGGTTGGTCATGTCTGTTAACTGCCTCCTTCTTCACAACAATTTACCTCTGTTATTTCCCATAAATTCCCTTCCGTCTAAAAGTAATCTTAATACTAATATTTTCCTTTTTGTAGTATCTACGGATATACTATTTATAATTCTTTTAACCTCTCACACGATCTTTCCACTGGCACATTCCTGCAGAAATGTATACTTATAATTTGCATGCATTCAGTTCCCAGTTTGCCTCCAGGAAATTTGCGAACTGGATGTTCATGATTACAGAGAAGGGTTCTACAGGGACATGGAACATTTTTGCGTCAGTGAAGTTACTGTAGCGGATGATACTATGGCTGTCCTTAAAGACTATGAGAATCCTGCAATTTGTGTGTTATTTCTGCTGTATAGTTAATTGTAAGTAGAATTCGTGTGATTGTTCGGTAGTTTTCCATTCGTATTTCATATGAATGGAAACTACCGAACCAACAGACCACCCCAGAGTGAAGTTTGTCCCTCGTTAAGCTGCACATTGCTCGCTAACCGCAGACTAATAGATGTTTTATGTATGTATCTGGGTGGCCGCCATTCGGCATGCGAACACGTGGTGGCGGCCATCTTACGCACGAAAGGCTCAGCGGTGTTTGGTCGTCGAGTGTCTAGAACTCAAATTGGACACTCGATTACCAGAGCTCCGTAACTCCCAAACGGGAAGGCGAATCAGCCCCCCGTTCGGTAAGTTTAAAGTACCGAATGAGGGGAATCATACGAACGTTCTTTAGTGGATGGCAGTTTTTTATATGTCTTTCAACTCCCGAACTGAGACCGACCGCAGGGCCAAAACACATGGAACCCTTTTCAGATACCACCTCGTGTGCGGTCGGTCAAATTATACCCTCCACCTAACTCCTGAACCCCTGGTCTGATCTGGGTGAATTTTGGATATGTTAGTCACCCAGCTCAAAGTATTGGTGTATCTGCTAATCTTAGGATACATCCAGAACTTGGGGAAAACTATAACATGTGTAATGGGATTAAGTGTCATACTAAGGGGCGGAGATGTGTGGGAGGTAACTGCTATTCCATTGGATACTGTACTAATGAATGTGAATCCCTCCCTTGCATGGGAGAATGCTTAAAAGGAGGTTGTGTGGAATAAAAGTTAGTTCTGCTCCTGATGCTGTGTTTCGTCCAGTCATTGGGATCTGTATGGGGATATTCTTGGATTACCTTGCTGGCTGGAATTATTACTTTATGGGATTTTTCATCACTTGTTCCTGAGCCTCACTGGGATCTTTAGTGGAGTTAACCTGTGGAATACCAGGCCTCCGCTACAGTTACACTTTAACATTTTGCTACTTTATTTAGTTTTTAATTTTTTACTATGATTTTCTCTCTCACTGCTCATGTCCGTGTACAATAAGCAGCTTTTCTAAATTCACCAGTAGAGACAATATAGACATGTGAATAAAATCTGTCTTCTCCCTGGGATATAATTATTATGTCTTATTGTCCTATTTGTCATATATTCTAAAGGGCATAGTTTAGGGTAGGTGTTTGGCAATCCAGATGTTGTGGACAACTCTGGTTTAGGGAATACAGACAGTCCTCGCTTACCGACCGGGTTACGTTCTCACAACTCGGGCGTAAAACAAATTGGTCGGTAAGTGAGGATGCGCTAGAGAGCAAGTCTATGTTCAGGGGAATTCCCCCGAACTTAGAACAGCTCACTAGCGCAAGAAACCCCTCAAATCTATGTTTGGTGAAAATTCCCCAAACAGATTAACTCACTAGCGCAGGGAATACGATACCAGCGCCACAATGGAAAAAAGGTAAGTATACTCGCCTTTTAACTTCACAGAGGGGTAGCTGGGCATGTAAACCGCTAGTTTAACACTATAGTGTTAGGAATACATGTTCCATTAAGGCTCAATACCATGTCAAACCCTGTTTGGTAGAATTCTAGAACCTATGTAGTTGTAAAATCTGGTTTGAATCGATCGTCAACGTTAAATCTTCTTAATTTCTTCTTCTCTTCATTTGATTGATATATACGTCTTTTGTATATATAGTCTTGGGCCAAATTTGCTCGCCACATTAATATATGTCTATATTAATGAAAAGTACTAATACGCAATCTGACTTACGGTTTTTTCAGGTTTTTTTCTTAGTTACTGATACATAATAAAACAACAAAGGATGTTACAGGATAATGGATTTCAACAGCAGATGGTAATTGCTGGACTTCTGACAGGAGAGTTACATCCTTACATCGAGAGAGAGCCAGAGAGTTCAGTTACTATATAGAAGTGCCATAATGACGTCAGACTATAACTCTAGCCATATAAGGTCAAAAACCCCAAATCCACATTCCAGAGTTCTCGAACAAAGAAAGCCTTGTGACTTATACCATCTGTTACTTATGTCAATCCACACATCCATATATAATCAATAGAAACATAGAATATGCAATATTCTACAGTAGTATTTGGAGAGACTGGCAAAGTATTTGATGCCAGACACTAGCTGACCTTCAGCATAGGGAAGATGGCTGTATCTGAAAGAACTTTACTAGCTTTGTGTCTCCCAATCCTCATGCACTCAATTGAATTTTTGTGTGTTTGGAACTCAAGCTATTCTTAGCAGGGATATTGGTTCTGCATTCCGAAAGCTACAGTAAGAACCGTAGATCTAGAGATATACAGAGCCTTCTACAAAATTCCACCACCAAGTTGTAGCTAGATAAGGCATTCAGCAAACATGGTTTACTGAGGTACACTTTCTTTAATGCAAATATCCAAATAATCTCTGAACTGTTTCTTTTTTTTTTTTTTTTTCTTAATGCTTTTTATTGAAAAATGTTGTTTTACAATTACAAATAGTCACAATAATACAAACATACATACACACATAATTAATTCCGACCAATACAAATAGATCTTTTAGTGGGAAAGAAAAGACTTTCATTGAAATATATCAATCGATTGATCGAGATAAAATAAAAAAATAAAAAAACACAACTGGAAGTCAGATATATTACATTTAGTCCATCAAAAATGATAAGAGGTGTAACGATAAGAGTAGGTACCAATTTACATAGATGTTACAGTAGAAAATAGATAATGATTTTAAATACATATTAACAATAAGATAAGTTCCACTTCCCACATAACATTTTATCTTTCATAAACACAATGGCAAAAAAAACAACATTTTTTATAAGTTGCCATATAATAAAGAGCAGTTTTTTAACCAAGTAGAATACCAATCACTTTTTTTTGAGAGCACTAGCCAATTTTTTAACATTTCATTTTCCATTGTCAATTGGAATTTAATTTGGTTAATTAGGGAAATTTTCTGAAAAGGAAGAGAAGATTTCCACTGTCTAGCTATAATGATTTTAACTGCAATGAAGCAGTGAGTTGCTAAACAAATATATTTACTTGATTTAAAAGGCAAATTCAGATGAAGGAGGCCCGATACTGGGTTTTTATTTATATCTTTAAATGATACTTCTTTCATAGATATTTCAGAAAAGATATTATAGGTCCAAGCCCATAATGGTTTTACTGCTGGGCAGAACCACCATATATGGATATATGTACCCAGGTAGGTACCACATCTCCAACAAGTAGAATCTTGAGAAGAATACATTTTAGCTAATCTTGTCGGGGTGTAGTACCATCTATAGAGTAGCTTAAAATGACACTCAGTCAAGTTTAGACCATGAACAAATTTGTTTACTAAAATTATAGAAGAGTACCATTCCTTTGGAGAAATGACTTAATTAAGATCCTTTTCCCAGGATTTAACCAATTTATAGGGAAAGGTGTCTAAACCTTTAAGCAGCCTATTAGCCACCGAAACAACCTTGGGTATCGTTTGAAATGAGAATAGAATTTGCAACTCTTTAGCCCGAGGAAAGGAAGATTGAATAACATGTTTCTGAATATAGTGTTTAATGCGAAAATAAGTAAATAATTCTTTAGATGGAATATGGAAATTATCCACGATCTGTTGAAATGGTAAGATATCATCGCCCTGCATAATATCCGATAAAGTTAATATATCTTTATTAGGCCAGTGTCTCAATGACAGATCCTCTACATTATTTTCTAATATATTTAATTTACATGTTTTGGGAATTGAATAACTTACACCCAAATTTTTTCTAATTTCAACCCATGTTTCCAAAGAGTGAGCCAACGATATTAAGCCGTTAGGTAAATCCGTTAGAAACCTCCCAGGATCTGACCATATATATGGATAGAGAGTAGATACATGTAGCGCTTCAGACTCCAAATTATACCAGGATTCAGAGAAAAAAAATGGTTCTTGTAAAATATATATATGTCGTATAGTATTGGCATAGTATAAGTTAGTAATATTTGGATAATTTAGCCCTCCCTGAGAAAGTTTGTTATAAATATATTTTTGACTAATTCTGGGCTTTTTATTTTTCCAAATAAATTTATTTATGACAGATTGTATCATAAGAAGCCACATCTTAGGGATTTTAAGAGGAACCATTGATAACAAATAAGACCATTTTGGTAAAATATAAGAGTTGATAATATTAATTCTACCTATCCATAATGTTTCTAGATTTTTCCATTTTTTTAGATTTTGATTCATTTCCTTCATTAACTGCATAACGTTCCTCTCCATTATTTGGGAAGGATTAGCCGGAAAACTAAGGCCCAAATAATTAATTTCTGAATCTGTCCAAATAAACTGGTATTTTTGAGATAGCCTTTCAACCTGAGTCAAGGGTAAATTAATAGTTAAAGCGGTAGATTTAGAAACATTTAACTTGAAATTGGAGATATTAGAAAAATTAACAATTTCTTCCATTAATGAAGCCAATGAGTCTTCTGGAGATGTAAGGGTAACCAGAGCATCATCAGCATATAGAGCAATCTTAATATCTTGAAATTGCGTAGGAACACCCTTTTTTAACTGATTGTTCCTAATATTTACCGCAAGAGGCTCAAGAGATAAGATATAGAGAAGCGGTGACAAAGGACACCCCTGTCTTGTACCGTTTTTAAGATCGAACCACATCGAAGTAATATTAGGACCTACAGTTCTGGCTGAAGGGTCAGAATATAATACCATAATTGCGGTGTAAATCCAGCCCGTAAAGCGATATGCCTTAAGAAGTTCACTTAAATAGCCCCACCCAACCCTGTCAAACGCTTTTTCTGCGTCCAAAGACAGGGCCAGGAGGGGCACTTTATTGGCTTTAACAAGACCAATAATATCTATAAGCTTTCGAGTATTATTTGAAGCCCATCTTCCTGGAATAAACCCTATTTAGTCAGGATGAATAAGTTTAGAAATGACCCTTTTCAATCTGTCAGCTATAATAGCTGAATAAATTTTCATGTCAACATTAATTAATGCAATTGGTCTATAATTTTTTGGGTCCGTACTATCTTTACCCGGTTTTAGAATGGGAACAATATTTGATTGTAGTAATTCCTTTGGGATAATCTCACTTTCTGCTGCTTGATTAAACATTTCAGTAAGGGGTTTTAAAAGATAAGATTTCATATATTTATAATAAAGATTTGAAAAACCATCAGGACCGGGAGTTTTGTTTATAGCTAATCTATCAATTTGGAGTTGCACTTCTTCCATAGAAATTTTTTTATTCAGAATGGTCAAATCCTGGGGGGAAATTCTCGGAATTCGAGAATTTAATAAATAACTCTTAATGTCCTTTATTTCTGGGGATAGCCTTAGGTTGTACAGATCTTGATAAAATTGATTAAACTTTTGACCAATCTCCAATGTAGTGGAGTATACAGTTTGATCAACTACCAATTTTAGCATATTGATTACGGAGCCTCCTAGTAAGACTCTTACTCGCTCTATTGCCCGAAATGTAGTGATTTAATTTTAATTTGTTTATATTTGACCTTATTTTCTCCTCTTCCTTTAAGTTAATTTGGAGTTGTAGATCTTTTAACTTAGTTCTCAGCTCGAGGGAAGATTGTATTTTATTCATTTTGGAACATGAATAGAATTCAATATATAAATCAGATAATTTTATTCCTTTATTTTTCTTAAAAAGATAGTCTAATTTAATTATATAACCCCTCATTACAGATTTATGAGAACACCAATTTGTTAAGGGAGAGGTATCTTGCGGATCATTTTCTGCCCAAAAATATTCTAATAATTTAGTCAAATCCTCCCTGTTCTTAGAATCCTTCAAAATATCATCGTTTAATCTCCAAGTATTACGAGGAAAAGGAGGAGAATTACCAAGAGCAAATACAACAAAACTATGGTCTGACCATGTATTTTCTTTAAGATCAATATAATTAAAAAGCGGAATTGTAATAGCATTTGTTAATCAAAAATCAATCCTAGAATATGTTCCATGAACACCGGATAAATGCGAAAAATCTTTTTTAAGGGGGTGAAGCAATCTCCAAATATCATAAATTATATTGCCTACATATATTATTTAATCTTTTGGCTTGCTTAGTGGGTCCTGTATTAACATTAGATAAGGGAGATACTGAAGTTCTGTCCAAAAATCTCTGAACTGTTTCAATGCTCTGACCTGCTTCTGCTCCCACATAGCTTTTAGAAAGGTTGGAAATAAGTCCTTTGCCCATCGGAATCTACGAGCAAGCTACCATTATCTACTGGCAGAGTTAACTTTTTGGCCAATCTGACAACTTCCACAACCTCCTTGGATGTGGAATCAGAAGACTATAATAGATATACCTAGTGATAGAACTAATGAACAAAGGGCACCAGTGCAAGCATTTCTTCCCCCCCAAACAAACAAAATGTTACTGGCATATGTGCACACAGTCAAACAGATATAGGCACAAACTCACAGATACAAACTAAGACACATACATATATACCAAGAGGCATGGAACATTTTCACCTTCTTAGTTTAGTACATCTAAACATCCAACTGAGGGGGGAATATTCCATCTTGTCAATTTATGCCATCGTATTCCCATTTAGTTCACCTTCTTTCATAAGGGTAAAAACTATGACAGGTGGCACAAAGGGATAAAGACAGAAGCTAGTATAAAGGGACAAGATGGCAGTTTGGAACCCTACGTGCAGTCTGGTCCCCTTGCTACCCCATTGAGACCACTATAATAACAATGAGAACGTTGGCTTTAAATTAGTTTTCCAAATTCACAATGACTCACATTAATTAGGGATTATTCTAGCCCTAGTGACTGAATAATCTAAATTTTATTAACGACAGGAGGCGAATATTTGCTTATCTTTCTTTACTGAACCTCCCAGCAGCAAATAAATAGTTAACAATAGTGTAAAAACAATTCAACCAATCAGAGTGTATAACAGTATTATATGATGTCATCAAACTCCTCCCAAGTCCTCTTTCTTGCTGCAGCCGACGATATCCGAGTATCAACCATGTAAACCATAACTATGAACCGTGACCAATCCAAGGTCCTGATGTAGTCATGTAACCTTTCAACGGGACTGATGAATCCATATATCACAAGCGTTGGGATTCTTCACACTAAAGGGAAGTAGAGAAAAAAAACATGAGAGTATAGGTTCTCATACTAGTTGAATGCAAGTTTATGGCATGCATAGTAGGGACAGCAATTTCAATAGATTTCATGTAAAATGATGTTGAGTATGTCAAACTCTTGGTTAGAGTGTTGTGGAGTAAACCTATGACGGATGATGTATGAATGTGTTTGAAACAGATCGACTAGAAATTTTTTTTTAGTAACTTACCTTAGGGCGGGTATAAATGATAATGAAAAAAGAAGGGAGGGAAAATATTCGCCTCCTGTCGTTAATAAAATTTTGATTATTCAGTCACTAGGGCTAGAATAATCCCTAATTTTATGGCAAGACAGGAGGCTTCATATTTTCTGTTTTAACGCTTTTATATGATAGAAGATGCAGCATGTGGCATAGGTTTGAAATAGAATGTACGAAAGGTGGACTCCCTGGTCCAATCTGCAGATGACAAAATGTCTGAGAGAGAACTACCCGCACGAAAGGCTGAGGATGCGGCTGCTCCTCTGACTGAATGCGCTCCAAAAGAGGAGTCAATACCTGCTTGGGCTAGTATCCATCTGATCCACCGCGTGACGATGGGAACGGACACCGGTTTGTGTGGTCTGACATAGGAAACGAGAAGGGGTCCTGTAGGGGAATGCAGAGTGGTTGTGGCATCTATATAGTGCCTTACACAGAGCGCCACGCAAAGCGACTGTCTATTCGGAAAGTAAGGGTAGAATACAGAGGAGGAATTCGTCTTCGTTCACCTGGTGATGTGAAATTTAACGCCCTCAGGCGAAAAAACTACAGCGTGGAAATCAAATGCTCAAATGTCGGAGACCCTACGGAAGGATACCAGACATAGGAGTAAGGCCAGTTTGGCAGAGAGTTGACGTTGAGGTGATCGTCAGAGGTGCTGAAAAGGGATCGGTATCCTTTCCAAACACCAGCTGACGCATGTCCGCCATGCAGCGAGGTAAGCTCGTCTAGTGCCTGGGGCCCAGGACCCACAGGAGGGCCTGAGCTGTCTCCGAAAGTCCTGAGACATTCCAGGATCCCCTGAAACGGTCCAAGCTACAAGCTAGAGCTGCCCTTGAAGGGCGAGTGGGTGACAGCGCCCTGCTGGATTCTTGAGGATGTCGGGGGATCGAGGTAGTAGAATTGGACAATTCACAGACAGTTCTAGCAGGGTTGGAAACCAAGTCTGGGCTCTCCATAGCTGAGTGATAATAACTATCGTCACTACTAGGGCTTTGACCCGGTAAAGGGTGCGCTGAATCATGGAGAAAGGCGGGAATGCATAAGCTCCTGTCTCCGGCCAAGGGTGTAGGAAGGCATCGACTGCCCAGGACTGGGGATCTGGGAGCCAGCGGAAAAAGGCCTTCGACTGGTGATTCAGCCGAGACGCGATCAGGTCCAGTGTGAGGGCCCCGCGAAGACAATGAACTTGAAAGAACAAGCGGGGATCCAATTGCCAGTCGCTTACGTCCCTCCAATGACGAGAGAACCAATCTGCGACTAGGTTGTCCATGCCCGGAAGATATTCTGCTCTGATGGATAAATTCCGCTCTAGGCAGAATTGGTAGAGTTCCTTGGTAAGGTCGGACAGTAATTTGAATCGGGGACCTCCTAACCGATTCACATAATGCACTGCAGAGACGTTGTCCATGCGCAGTACTAGTGAACAATTGAAACAATCTTTTGCAAAACTGCGAATCGCAAAAGATTCTGCAATCAATTCTAGGCAATTGATGTGCAGTGCTTGTTCGGAGGGGGACCATAGTCCCCCGGTGGACCTTTTGGCGCATGTAGTGCCCCACCCCAAGAGACGGGCATTGGATTCCAGAATGAAGTCTGGTTGTGATCCGAAAATGGCTTTGCCATTCCAGGTTTCCATGTTGTGAAGCCACCAATGAAGTTCTATACGGTAGGCCTATGGTATGAGCCAGATCGCATAGGCGAATCTGGTGGGCTGATAGCAATTTGCGAATGTCTTTCTTTATAGCCTTGACCTTTGTAGAAGGTAGTTGTAAAATCGCCTGTATGGAGTCTTTTAGGAATCCAAGAAACTGAACTTTCTGAGAAGGTTCCAGGTCCGATTTTTGAAAGTTGATTACAAAACCTAGGCCGTCGTCATGTCCGTGTGTTGACGTAAAAAGTCTGGATCTTGAGCCATTATCAGGATGTCGTCCAAATATACAATGGAACGAATCCCCTGTGAAACACCATGGTGCGGAACAAAGACTGAACGGGAGGCATGTGAACTGCCAAATTTCCTCTTGCCAGAGGAATTGAAGAAAAGGCCGATGGTTGCGGGCGACAGGGACAGTTAGATATGCGTCCTTGAGATCGAATCTGGATAACCAGTCTCCCACGCAGAGGAGGTCCCTGAGGAGATGGATGCCCTCCATTTTGAAATGACGATATCTGACATAGCGATTCAGGTCTTTCAAACTGATTATTGGACGCAGGTCTCCGGATTTTTTGTGGACCAGAAAAATATTGCTTAGAAAGGGATGTGGGAAGGGTGATCTTTCTATCGCCCCTTTTTCCACCAGTTTGTTCAATTCTGTGTGTAATGCCAGGTTGTCTGTTGCAGACATCCGAAATGGTGTAGGTGGTGTGTCCTGGAAGGGAGTGGAAAGGAAATCTATTTTGAATCTCTTGACTGTATGTAGGATCCATAGATCCTGTGAAAGCAGTTCCCACTGTTGAAAAAAATTGGTTAGTCGACCTGCTATAGGTACATTGAAAAAAAGAAGGTTTATTACCTGGAGCAGTGCGTCGGCGTAAGGAGGCAGATCCACGTCCCCGGATGGAACCTCTATTGGTGAATAACTGCCTGGGGTAGGGTCGACGGGGTCCCGAGTTCCAGTAGTTTTCTGAGGGACCTCAGCTCTGCGCCAAGAGGAGCTGTTGGCAGTTAAGTACAGAGACAGGAAGGATGTGTACCTTCTTACCACCATCCACACTGAGAGGATTGTGGAGGTCTCTGTACGTGGCAGATCTGAGAGCACAAGGAAGCCAGTGTGCATCAAGGCCTATAACCGGCATATGGGTGGGGTTGATCTGGCAGATCTGGTTGATCTGGCCTGGTACAAAAAGGTTGCAATCTACTTGATGCAAATTGCAACCCACAACCCTGGAATGTTTTTTACAGTTTCAGTTACAGATCATTTCGGGTATTTTGTAATGTGATGTACCTGCCCCCCGGGCTGTGATGGGAGAGAGCAGAGTTGGGGCTACACATTTTATTTTTAAAATCCCCCCTAATGCGGCAAAGCAGAATCCCCCAAAAAGATGCAGAGTCTGTTTTGAGAGGGGGCAGAGAAAGGATACTGTGTATTGTTGCCCTGATTGCCCTGGACAGCCTGGACTCTGCATTGGGGACTGCTTCAAAAGATACCACACACTGGTACATTTTTATTTATTTATTTTTAAGTTTGCTGTTCAGTTTCTTTTTTTTTGGTTACATTTACCCTATGTATGGGGGGCATTTGTGTACTCAGGAGGCCTTGCAGAAAACAACCTGGAGTTTTTTCTTGCAAAATCACAGTCAAAATGCAATGTGTGTGTAAAAATGAAAACTGAAAAATTACCACAACACACTTCCTACACTTTTTTGGGCTGGAACGGTTGCATCAAAGGCATCAAAGCACTCCATTAACAATACCTCGGGGTGTCTACGTTTCAAATATATACACTTTCATGACAATAAATAAAACTGGTGTACGTGATAAGCCCCAAACTAAAGATAGGCCTATCAGAAGAAATACTCTCAATTTCAAATCAAATTACAAATCATACAATTGTAACTGAACCTTCCCAAAATCCTGGCAAACCTATGCATGGGGGGCCTGGGTGTACTCAGGAGGCCTTGCAGAAAACAACCTGGGGTGTTTTCTTGCAATAACCAACAACGGGTTCTCCTAAAACACAGTCAAATGTGTGTGTAAAAATGAAAATTTAAAAATTGCCACCACACATTTCCTCCAATTTTTTGACTAAAACGATTGCATCAAAACATGCCATATACAATACCGTGGGGTGTCAACTTTTCAAATATATGCACGCTCATGGCAAGAAAATTAGTTGGGATATCTAAAAAAAGGCCCCTAAAAAGAAGATAGGCAAAGAAGATATGTCAAATTTGAAAAACACTTATGCATAGGTAGTATCACAGTACTCAGGAAGTGTTGCTGAACATATATTGGGGTATTCCTTTGCAGCAACACCTAACAGGAGCTGAGAATCCATGCCTAAAGTACAATGTGAGAGAAAAATAACTACCCAAAAGTTTGACAAAGACTGGTGGTAGAATAAATGCATGGAAAGTGTTAAAATACCACCACCACCACCCTAGGGTGTCTACTTTTAAAAAAATATATGGTTTGATGGGGGTAAATTAAATTGGCTGGCTTCAAAAATATTCGAAATGGGACATGGCTGCATGATGACCAGCTGTAAAAATTCCAAGTTGGAAAGCTGGAATGCGCACCTTCCAAATAAGGTATTTTAGCCCCCAGAGAACCCGATACACCTGTACATGGAGGGTATCACTGTCCTCAGTGGATGTTGCTGAACACATAGTGGGGTGTTCTTTGGCAGTAACCCTTAAAGTTCTCAGTACATGTATTCTTAAATTGCTATGTGTGTAAAAAAAATCACCAATTATTTTATTTTTCTAAAATTTGGCCTTGATTGGTGGTAAAATGGTTGCATTAAAAGAGCACGAAAAGAGTCAATATGCCCAAAGTTTAATACCTTAGGTTGTCGTCTTTTAAAAAATATATACATGTGGAGGGTTATTCAGGGATTCCTGACAGATATCAGTGTTACAATGTAACTTGCGTTAATTTTGAAAAAAAAAATGGTTTGGAAATAGCAAAGTGCTACTTGTACTGTTTGCCCTATAACTTGGAAAAAAAAAAGCTCAAAACATGTTAACATTGGGTATTTCTAAAATCAGGACAAAATTTAGAAACTATTTAGCCTCAGTGTTTTTTTGGTGGTTGTAGATGCACAACAGATTTTGGGGGTCAAAGTTTGAAAAAGTATATGATGAAAATAAGACCATTTAATGGCGAGGAAAACAGTATATAATATGTGTGGGCACATTAAATGAGTAAGAGGAAAATTACAGCTAAACACAAACACTGCACAAATGTAAAAAGAGCCCTGGTCATTAATGGTAAGAAAATTGAAAAACCATCTGGTCACTAAGGGGTTAAAATACACATGGTAATAGCATGTTCATTACATCACAAGAGTCATATTCAGCTCCAGTGATACTGGCTCTATAGACGATACTTGAAATTAGTCATAGTCGCTATTTTAGCTCTCAGTACTGGAATGCTTCCTCTTTTGCCTTCACTGTTTTGGCTAGCAACATTTTAAAGGATCACTCTAGGCACCCAGACCACTACAGCTTAATGAAGTGGTCTGGGTGCCGGGTCCAGCTAGGGTTAAACCATTTTTTATAAACATAGCAGTTTCAGAGAAACTGCTATGTTTATTAATGGGTTAAGCCTTCCCCCTAATCCTCTAGTGGCTGTCTCATTGACAGCCACTAGAGGCGCTTGCGTGCTTCTCACTGTGATTTTCACAGCGTCCATAGGAAAGCATTGTAAATCCTATGCGACCAGCTGAATGCGCGCGCAGCTCTTGCAGCGCGTGCGCATTCAGCCGACAGGGCGGAACGGAGGAGGAGAGAAGGAGAGCTCTCCGCCCAGCGCTGGAAAAAGGTAAGTTTAAACCCCTTTCCCCCTTCCAGAGCCGGACGGGAGGGGGTCCCTGAGGGTGGGGGCACCCTCAGGGCACTATAGTGCCAGGAAAACGAGTATGTTTTCCTGGCACTATAGTGGTCCTTTAAGTCAACCTTTGCCATGACTATCCCTATAAAAAAAGATGAATAATTATGCTTGTTCCTGTTATATTTGATCAGATGATAATACTTCATTGTCGTATCATAGAGATTAAATGTTACACTCACCAACTGGGGTTGCTATTGACATCCTTGAGAACAGTTTTGCCACCAGGTAACTACAAATCTAGATTGTTTTCAAAAAAGCCAAAACCCGAAGACCATCCCTGTGAATTTTGGAAGCTGGATAATGTGACTTTACTAAGATTATTGTACAGCGCTACGGAATCTCATGGCGCTATATAAATAAAATAATAAAAATTATTATTCTTATCAGCAAATTTCTGTAGCCTCAAACATTAAATGCAACTTTGTCTCACTAAGCAAATGATTTGCATGTAGTTTTGCAAGCTGTGTTTATGTTTTTTGTTTTTTATAATATATATATGGCTTACAACATTCTACCTATGTTTTTACTATTGTTATATCTTGGGGGTTTATAATGTATGGCAACTTCAACTTTTCACTTTTGGTGAGGATTTTAAGAAAAAGCTGTGTCCCCTTTTTCTTTAAATTGTTATGAAACATTTTCTGATGATAACATTATTACTACATTTGCCAGTACTAACCATGTTAGTTTCTTTGTTTGTTGTCTTCAATACCTAAAGTCTGAGCTTTTTGTAAAATGAACCAAATGTCTAGTTAGTTATATCCACTACTGTGAATTCTCCATACATCAGAGTGTAATGCGCTAAAGAACTTTGATCTACTGGTGTGGGAATTGGATTCTCGATGCAGTGAATGGACTTGCAAAACACTAGTTAGTTCTTTAATTTAACTGCTGCATTAATCTGCAAGTTAAACCTCTGGACTCTATTTGGCCCACCAGAATTTGACAATGGGAAGTTGCACATGTGAGGCATGGGAACAGAACTGATACTGGAGAGAAAAGTCATATTTGCACCGAGATGTGTATTCATTACCGCTTAGAAACAAATCCCAATCCAGTAACATATGAACTTTATATTCCGTATGATCTAGGACAGGCTTTTTTTGGAAACTAGTGGAGGATTATCAACTTCCGCACTGTAGAAGATAACTTGGAACCTTGAAGGAGAGTGGAAAACTCAACATTCAGTACTTCATGTATGAGGTCAGGGCAGAAGACTGTGGACTATGATACCGTAGTGAAAAGGGAATGGCTAGTCACAAAAGGGTAAACTAGGTACACTACTGCTGCCCACAGTTTGTTTGGGGCAACACAAAGCATATAAAACCCATTTGTAAAGAACAGTATAAGCATATTCTCGTATGAAGTATGTGTAGGGGTAAATGAAGAGGTATATCTCTGCGTAATGTTGGCATCTGAATACAATTGTGTATTGTGTATGTACAAAAATATGCCAGACTTTATAAGAATTTCGAGTGTCAGGCACTTGAAAAACAAAATGCATTATTTAGTAATCACACACATAGGGCATAACCCAACCATATATAATTAACTAAAAACAAAAGTGTAGCGCTATAAAACTCCTTCACGTGCCATCATAACAAAAAAAAGAGATTATTTTTTTATTTTTTTATTTCAGACATGTACCTGCCTTGTATTATTTTTGATGATGCTTCTATAATTCAGGCCTTGGCACCCTTGTCATCATAAAAATCTCCTGGTTAATGTATTAAATGTTTCCATGTTTCTTATTAAACTCCCCATATCCCCCTCCCCACACTATATCCTCCCCTTCTCCCCCACCCTATTTATTAAATCCTATTGTGAGTTCCTATCTATCAATCTTCTTTCCCTGCTTACTTTTGGAGAGAGAGAGTACTTCTTGCATCCATTATATTACAATTAATTAATTTATTCTGTTAATCTGCCCTTTTTGGGGAGTTCTATACGTTCATCCCATCTCCTCCTCTCCTCTTCCCTGTCACCTCCCCTCTCTGAAACTCAATATTAGTTATGCCCAACTTGATTATTACATACTAAGGTCAGGAGTGTCACGGGTGGTGGTACGGAGACCGGGACCCCTGAGTGCCTGATGATGAATGGAGTCTCAGCGTGGTAATGGACTATCTGAGCCTGGTGCAGGGTAACCACACGCCCCCTGGTGTTGAGCACCAGCGTTTGTGCGGCCACATACCAAGACCTCCCAGGAACTGGATAGGGGGGTTCTGCAGCAGACATGTATCCAGTACAGAAACAAGGCAAGACTAAGTCAGGCACCAAACAAGAAAACAAGACATGACTAAAAGAACCCAGAACCGGAGCAGGACAGAAAGCAGAACCCAGAACATGTACAGGGCAGGACAGGACTGTACATGGACTGGGAATACAAGACAAAATAAAACAAGACAAGATATAATAGGCAAAACAAGAGGAGACAAAACTAAGTACTATATTTGTAAAACATTGGAGATCTAGACATACATAAATGGCCAAGATGTATGCAGCCCACCAACTGCGGCAAAGTACTCCAATTAAGGTGTGACCTATCTACCTAGATATGCATGACTAAATAAACAATAATAAAACACACACAGCACTTACCTGCAAGAAAAGGGCAGAGGACTTGTAGCAACTGCCTCCAGGAACCAACTGAAACAAAAAGGATAACTGGAAAAGGAAAGGGTGTGGCAACAAAAAACAAACATTTAAAGGAATCCAAGAGACTGGGTATTCCAGGAACGGAATACAGGAATGAACACAGAAAACCCAGCATAAAGAAAACAAGACATGGAATAGAAAACCAGAAAAAACAAGAAAAACTAAACAAGAATTGTAAAAAGAGTACTGGATACCAGAAGCCAAGGCCAGATGTGGATGTGACAGGATGTGACAAGAAGAGAAGAGGATAAATACGATATTACTTCCAGCTCCAGTTTGTAGGTTTTTAACCCCCCCCAAAAAAATAATAATAACAATAATAAAAAATCTGTCACTTTTTAACTCTATGGAATTTTATTTATTTGGTTGACGTTTCCATTTTGTTTATCCATGTATCCCAGTCTTCTATTTGAGTATAACAGAAAAAATACAATTTATGGCGCTAAAATGAATAGCAGCTAGAACACACTAGTGGGTACAATCACAATAATCCCACAAAAACAACAGTGTACAAAACAGAAAAAGTGTGCAGCGCATGAACCAAACCCACAAATCTTATAGGAGTATAAGCACAATCAGTACATAAAAATACAAAGAGAGATAAATACCCCAGTATTTTAAGATCTTTAAGGGTCATACGTTTTGGTCAGATCCTATATGGAAACTGGTTCAAGTAGTATCACTTTAAAATGTCTCAGGTCAAATCTTGAAATTACTCTCAGGGATGTAGCTTGATCCTCAGAATATGGAAATGGTTGGACAAGCAAACATCAAATTAAAAGAGTATAAAAAGCACATTTATTATAAGTAAATAAAAACCTTACATTGAGGTCTTGTAAAATCAGCAAAGAAATAACAGCATAAATAGCAGCACAACGCGTTTCAACGATCAATCTCGTCTTCCTCAGGTGCAGTTCACATTGTTACATAAAATTCATACATTTAAAAGCCTTTTGGCGCGGAAAATCGGGTATTTAGGACCCGCCCCCTTTGCCATCGGACCAATCAGCAAAGACTAAATGGTTTCCTCTTCACAGTCTGTGATTTCCGGATCTATGCGTTCCATTCCTTTTACTTCCGGTATCGCATGCGTTCCAATATGCGTTTCACAGGGGGCACTTCCGGTTTCGCTTGCGGTCCGGTTTATCCAGCGAAAAAATTCTATATCAAGTTCATATGGCTACTAAACCTCAAGTCCACATAAAAATAATGTACATGTGTACATAGATGCTCATATATATGTGTACAAAACATGTACATAGAAAACAGGGAAATAAAATAGAAAACCAAAAGTTAATAATAGCCACAAATAACTCATTATATCTATATATACAGATACATAATAAAAGAGTGAGGTGGAACCAATAAGAGTGTGTTCACCAGGTGAAGAGTGTGTAGAGAATTAGATATAATTGTACATTTCAAAATCAATGTTTAAACCACATGGAGAGAGGGTTTCCAGCTCAAAGATCCATTTCATTTCTGTTCTATTCAGGATCTTGAGGTGGTCCCCCCCTCTCCATGGTTTTTGAACCTTTTGGATTCCCAGGAAATGTAAACATTTGGTGTCCCCATTATGTTTTTGATAGACATGTGCTGATACTGAATGATTAAGAACTCCCTTTTGTACATTCCTAAGATGTTCACAGATCCTGACTTTTAGGGGTCTAGTGGTACGCCCTATGTACTGCAGTCCACAGATACATGTTAATAAATAAATAACATTGTTTGAATTACATGTTATAAAATCTTTAACTGTATATTCTTTTTGTGTTTTACTTGAAATAAATTTCTCAGTTTTTTTATTTATGATTTTACTCATACTACACGCCCTACAATTCCCACAGTTAAAAAATCCTTGTAATTTTTTTCCTTGTAAATCATTATCTTTGAGGGGTCTTTTGGGGATATAACTCCTAGTCAATATATCTTTAAAATTATTGGCGCCTCTATAAGTTATTTTCGGCTTTTCTCCTATAAATTCACTAAGATCTTCATTTTGTTTAAGAATATACCAATGTTTTTTTAAAACTTTATGAAAAATATGACTCTGTGAGTTATAGTCACAAATAAAAGACACTTGTTTCGTTTGTGTGCATTCTTTTCTCTTTTTATACATTAATAAATCTTTTCTGGGCTTAGTTAAAACTTCCTCCAATTGTGCCTCTACATCAACTTTTTTGTAACCTTTCTGATAAAATTGTTCTTTTAACATATCAGTTTGTTCTAAAAATGTTTTTTCTTCCGTGCAGTTCCTTTTTATTCTCATAAATTGGCTTTTAGGGATATTTGAAAGCCAAGATTTAAAGTGACAACTCTCACTGTTGATGTAACTATTGACATCAACAGTTTTAAAAAAAGTACTAGTCTTAACAACTCCATTGTCAATGAAAATCTTTAAATCTAGGAAGTGTACTTCTTGATTGCTTATTTCCGAGGTAAGCTTAATACCCCAAGAATTAGAGTTTAGAAAAATTAAAAAGTTATCCAGTGATGTCTTACTTCCCTTCCATATTAAAAAGATATCGTCTATGTACCGCCTATAGAGGACCAAGTTCGCCACCCAGTCATGTTCAGCATATATATAGGATTCTTCCCAAAATGCCATGAAAAGATTAGCATAACTGGGCGCGAACTTGGAAATTTATTTCAAGTAAAACACAAAAAGAATATACAGTTAAAGATTTTATAACATGTAATTCAAACAATGTTATTTATTTATTAACATGTATCTGTGGACTGCAGTACATAGGGCGTACCACTAGACCCCTAAAAGTCAGGATCTGTGAACATCTTAGGAATGTACAAAAGGGAGTTCTTAATCATTCAGTATCAGCACATGTCTATCAAAAACATAATGGGGACACCAAATGTTTACATTTCCTGGGAATCCAAAAGGTTCAAAAACCATGGAGAGGGGGGGACCACCTCAAGATCCTGAATAGAACAGAAATGAAATGGATCTTTGAGCTGGAAACCCTCTCTCCATGTGGTTTAAACATTGATTTTGAAATGTACAATTATATCTAATTCTCTACACACTCTTCACCTGGTGAACACACTCTTATTGGTTCCACCTCACTCTTTTATTATGTATCTGTATATATAGATATAATGAGTTATTTGTGGCTATTATTAACTTTTGGTTTTCTATTTTATTTCTCTGTTTTCTATGTACATGTTTTGTACACATATATATGAGCATCTATGTACACATGTACATTATTTTTATGTGGACTTGAGGTTTAGTAGCCATATGAACTTGATATAGAATTTTTTCGCCGGATAAACCGGACCGCAAGCGAAACCGGAAGTGCCCCCTGTGAAACGCATATTGGAACGCATGCGATACCGGAAGTAAAAGGAATGGAACGCATAGATCCGGAAATCACAGACTGTGAAGAGGAAACCATTTAGTCTTTGCTGATTGGTCCGATGGCAAAGGGGGCGGGTCCTAAATACCCGATTTTCCGCGCCAAAAGGCTTTTAAATGTATGAATTTTATGTAACAATGTGAACTGCACCTGAGGAAGACGAGATTGATCGTTGAAACGCGTTGTGCTGCTATTTATGCTGTTATTTCTTTGCTGATTTTACAAGACCTCAATGTAAGGTTTTTATTTACTTATAATAAATGTGCTTTTTATACTCTTTTAATTTGATGTTTGCTTGTCCAACCATTTCCATATTCTGAAGATCAAGCTACATCCCTGAGAGTAATTTCAAGATTTGACCTGAGACATTTTAAAGTGATACTACTTGAACCAGTTTCCATATGGGATCTGACCAAAACGTATGACCCTTAAAGATCTTAAAATACTGGGGTATTTATCTCTCTTTGTATTTTTATGTACTGATTGTGCTTATACTCCTATAAGATTTGTGGGTTTGGTTCATGCGCTGCACACTTTTTCTATTTGAGTATACCTATTTCCTAAGTTCACCAGGATACCCCTTTCCATTGTTGCCTGCCATATGACTTGTGTATTTCATTCTTGGGTGCATGGGATTGTTAGTGTTTTCCAACTTTGTGCTAAAAGTAATTTAGCTGCCGTAATAATATGTAGCGTTAACATTAGTGTCTTTCAGGGAGCAGAGCTAGCACCCGAGCAATTCAGCCGCATATCGCTGCAGCTCCGAGTGGCAACCCGGAATCTCCCACCCGGAACCACGATAAACTGTCCCACAGGGCTTCAAAGAAGGTACACAGGCTTCCTGCACCATGGGGAAAAAGAGCAAAAAAACAGCGAGCGGACCCGGGAACGGGTTCCGGAGATATAGGGGCTTTTCTCCGCGCAGCCTCGCGGCCTGCAGTCCCCAAGATGGCGCCTGAGGCCTATACCTCACAGTCCTCAGACAAGGACAGCAACTATGCCAAACCGAGCACGACAGACATCTCAGCGGCCCCTGGACTCCACCAAGGCCGACATTAAAGCTTTTATGAAGGACATTAAGTCCATGTTCCAGGCGGACATGGCACTGGTGAGGGAGGACATTGCCACACTTACCAACAGGGTGGCGGCAGTAGAGGAGGGCATGGGGGATACCAGACTTGCGCAAAATGCCACTGACGCTGCACTGAGCTCCCTACGCAAGCAATGTGTCGACCAGCAAGCACAACTGGCCAGCATGGAAGATAGGAACAAGGCATGGAACCTGAGGGTCTGAGGAGTACCGGAGACAATCTCTGGCACTGAACTGACACATTTTTGCCGAAGGCTCATAGCCAAATTACTAACACCATGGCAAGCCAAGCAAGTGATGATTGATTCTTGCTTCAGACTCACCAGGGCAAATTCCATGCCTCGCGAAGGAGCTTGTGACGTACTGATAAGATTTGTATGGGACTCTGACCGGGGAATACTTATGGGGGCCACAAGAGGCTCTCCCACAGTGCCATTTGAAGGGGTGTAATTGAAATTTTATAGAGACTTCTCAAGACCTTTCGGCAAGTTACTCAGCTACTTCAGGAGCAAGCCATCCCCTACAAGTGGGGCCCACACCGACTACAGGCGGACAAGGCTGGCACGACATACAAGCTATCACACACCTCGGAAATAGCGGCCTTCCTTCAGTCACTTGGCCTGCCAGCGCTGACGGCACAGGAGAAAGCTCATCTAACTTGGACTGTCGCAGATATTACTCCCTTTGTGCCCAGAGGAGCGGTTCCGAAAACTGCTGCCCTACCTACCTGAAGCGGCTGCAGCTGTGCAAGTTTCATGTATCTTCACCTGTTGCAGTCAGCAGGAGTTCTAATGTTCCCTACACTGTTTTTATAATCTTTCCCCACTGGCTCCGCAAGCTGATTAGTCTCCCACGTTAAGTTACTTTCCCCCCCCGTCCTAATTTTGAGTGTGCAAAACAGTTTATCAATTTAATATTGACCCTTTTCCATACACTCAGCAAATGGCCTAGGCCTTCCTACCCAGCAATGGCACGAAGCTTACACAGAGCCCAGTTACCAAAGGTCCCATACCAGATAATTACCCACACAGAGGTGCATTTTGTCTATTCTGAACGCACCATCTTGCTACTAAGCTTATGGGCACTTATTGCTATATGTATGCACCCGCTCAACACTTTATTGACATCCCCCCTAGACCGGAGCGAGAGAAGGCTGAATAGGCTTTCAAACATTAAAACTGGGCAGCTCCCATATATGTGTTAAAATTGTTACTCTGATCTATGTTATTTTTACATTGTGATGCCAAACACATGATAATGTAATCATTTATGCTGCACCCACAAAAATAAAGTGCACATTGCCACCATGTATGAATCAGATTGCCTTCATTAACATTACATTTCCAGCATCTGTCTGATGACTCTGGGAAGATTTTCTTTAGTCGTTTCAGTGTTAGGTACCATCTGTTTGAGAGTTTGAATTGCGTTTCAGTAAAATTTAAGCAATGTATATATTTATATAATTTGTTTAGGGAACCTATCCACTCTTCTTCTGCTATATGTACTTGCAATTCTTTTTCCCATTTATTAATCAATTCTATCGGTTTGTCGTGTTTCCATCTGTTTATAACTTTGGCACATTTTTCCAACAGATTTTTGTAATTCTTCCATTCGAGTATATGTGTGAGATTTATAATTTTCTCCCCCTTGTTTTTAAGGAGGTATTCTGCCATGAAGCCCTTAATTCGCAAATAATTAAAGGCTTCCCTGGGGGGAATATTAAATCCCTATATAATTTGATTGAAGGAGTTAACTTTATGTTCCTATAAACAGGCTTCCCCAAACTCCGGCCCTCCAGATGTCGCTGAACTACAACTCCCATGATTCTCAGCCTATCTATTTCATTCATAGAATCATGGGAGTTGTAGTTCAGCAACATCTGGAGGGCCGGAGTTTGGGGAAGCCTGCTCTAATATGTTTTTAAATTCCGTTATCATCCCTGTTGTCCAAGTGTCTATTTTAATATTGTCTAGCATATCTGAGATAGTCCTATGTTAGTTGTAAATTTGTCCCACTAGCTTGTTAATTCTTTAAGTATCTGTGATTTGGTTCGTGCCTCTTTAATAATTTTTTTATTCACATCTAAGACCCAAAATAGTAAAGATAGGTTTCCTACCCCAGTTTTATCTTTTTCCATTTTGTACCATGTTTCTTGAGTTGCTGCATTGTTTTGTGTGAGCAGTATATGAAATAGTCTACTGGCCAAGTAACATTGTAAAATTTCTGGGCACCCCAATCCTCCATCCTGCCTTGATCTGTCCAAAACGTTCATTTTAATTTTTTTGGTTTTTTTCTTATTAAAAACGCAAGGGGTTCTAGCACCATTATATACAATAAAGGGGACAAAGGGCAGCCTTGTCTAGTCCTGTTCTTAATATTGACATTTTGTGATGTAAATCCTGACCCTGTTACCTTTGCTTATGGAGAGCTGTACATGGCTTGTAAGATTGGTCCAGTGATTCCAAATTATATTATGGTAGCGAACATGAAACCCCATCCAATACTGTCAAACGCTTTCTATGTGTCTATTGACAGTAACATTAGAGGGGTTCCATTGATTTCTGTTTCTTCTAGTATGTTTATTATTTTTCTGAGATTATTGATTGAGGACCTCCCTGGTATAAAACCTACTTGGTCATTATTAATTAACTGTGGTATAACTATTTTAATGCTGTCCGCAAGAATAGAGGATAATATTTTGATATAAAAAAAGAGATTATTCAAAGTGCATTTTATATAGTGCAATATCACTTAAACATGCAAAATAAGTAATAACATTTTTATATGCTCATGTGTGTCCATACAGTAAAATATAGTTAATCTAAAAACAAAATAAACATAAATAAATGGAGCAGACTTCATGTAATATAATTATTTGTAAGTGTCCCCCTAGTACACTTACTCATACCTGAGCTGGTTCTGTGTAGAGAGGATTTCTATGACTAGATAGGCTCTTTCTACATGACTCCTTCCCTCTTCTTAGGTGTCCTAGATGTTTGTGAGATCTCTGGTGTAGTGACTGACATACAGTGCATTTGCAGTGATCAGAACACTTGAAAGGCTTTCCTATTTCCCATGTACGTGTTACATTGCTGGACCTTTCTCTAATGACGTCTGTAGATTGCACGTTTTACTCGGTCAGTGCTGTGGAAGCACCCCTAGTGGTTGTCAGTGTAACAGCCACAAGAGATGGATTTTAACCCTGCAATATAATTTCTAAAAAAAATAATAAAAAATGCCATGTTTACATTGCAGGTTTAATAGGACAAAACAGACCCAGAAAGGGTAACGTCATTCATCCCAGCTTCCCGCAGGGATGGCTCCTCGACTGTGCCACTGTGCCTTGATGGTTCCAAAGCCCACACTGCGACTTCCCTTAAGAACACTTGTGTTTTATATGCATACTGTTTGACTGACTTCTATTTTACTGTTTATATTTGTATCACAGTTTTGGCTATTAACAGTACATATTATATCAATTTCTGACTCCCTGACAGGTCGCTTATTTCTGATCATGATGACCCGAGATTCTCTCCTCCCCACCCCTCACTCTCCACCGACCACTGTAATAATGTTAGAGCACCGTTTAAGTGGGGTAACAAGCCTCATCGACTTCCCTAGAGTCGTACTGCCCATAGATCACACTAGACATGTGCAATTCGTTTCGGTCCGAATTTAAATTCGGACGAATTTCGGCAATTCGTACATTCGGATGCTTCCGAATGTCCGAATTGCCAAATTTCCGAAGTGCTTCGGATTTCTGAAAAGTGGCAAAACAGGAGAGGGAGGGAAAATTAAGGGAATGATGACAGGAATCTAACCCTAACCCTACCCCTAAGCCTACTCCTAAACCTACCCCTAACCCCAAACCCACTCCTAACGCTACAAGGGTTAGGGGTAGGGGTAGAGGAAGGTTGGGGTTAGGGTTAGGGTTAGGGGGAGGGAAGGGTCGAGTTAGGGTTATGGTTATGGTTGGGGTAGAGTTAGCGATAGAGTTAGGGTTTGGAGTTAGGGGTAGGAGTTAGGGGTAGGGTTATGGGTTAGCATTAGGGGTGAGGTTAGGGTCGGGGTTGCAGTAGGGTTAGGGGTAGAGTTAGGGTTAGGGTAGGGTTTGGGTAGGGTTAGTGGTGGGGTTAGGAGTAGGGTTAGGGAACTGCTAAAGTCCCAAAGTCCCAAAGTCCCAAATTCCCAAAGTCCCAAATCGCCGAAGTCCCAATTTTCGGAAGTGCTGAACTGAACCGAAATGCCGAAGTCCCAAATTGCCAAAGTCCCGAATTTCGGAAGTCCGAACCAAACCAAATTTTTTTGCCCATGCACATCCCTAGATCACACTACACAAGCACGGAGGCATAACCTAATCCATGCCCATACATACCCTACCAACCTACCCGCTAGAGGGCTTCCGCGCTTCTCACTGTGATTTTCACAGTGAGAAGACGCCAACATCCATAGGAAAGCATTGTGAATGCTTTTCTATGGACTGGCTGAATGCGTGCGCGGCTCCTGCCGCGCATTCAGCTGAAGAGGAGGAGAGGAGCCGGAGAGGAGGAGGAAAGCTCCCCGCCCGGAGCTGGAGAAAGAGGTTAGTTTAACCCCTTCCTCCCCCCAGAGCCCGGCACTATAGTGGTCCTTTAAATGTAGCTGGCTGTAAATGGGTGGTGGATGTACTTTCCGTCCCGGTTGTGGAAATATTCTTCTCCAATTCTGCATTAATTTATTATTCATTTAAAAATAAAGATTAGCAAAAAAAAAAGCTGTAACAAAAAGCTCAATTTAGGATAAACTTATTAAAGCAATGACTGTCCACTTGTCTTAGGTTTGTGGTGTTTACCAAAAGTAATTCACCTAATGTACAGCACTGTGAAATATGTTGTCACTTTATAAACAAAGTAACAATAATCAAGGTAATAAAAATCACCCAGTTTATCTTTGCATAGCAAAGAAAGATCCTTACGCCACATTCTATCAGTGCCCAGTAGAGGGAGCACTTTATTCAGTGGAGACAAATCCTGCATTGCTTGTTTTGCTCATTCTTGAGATAAAATAACACCTCTAACTATCGTCCTATATCCCTGCTCCCTTTTTCCTCAAAGCTCCTGAAAATACTTGTCTTTACCCTTGTGTCTCATTTCCTCAATTCCAACTCTCTTCTTGACCTTTTTCAATCTGGCTTCCGCCCTCTCCACTCTACTGAGACTGCGCTTATCAAAGTTACTAATGACCTAATCGCAGCTAAATACAAAGGCCACTACTCCATACTAATTCTTCTTGACCTCTCTGTTGCCTTTGTCACAGTTGATCATGCTCTCCTTCTTCAAACTCTTCAATCACTCGGTCTCTGTGACTCTGTCCTCTCGTGGTTTTCCTCTTATCTCTCCCACTGCTCATTCAGTGTCTCCTTTTCTAATGACACCTCCTCCTCTCATCCTCTCTCGGTTGGAGTCCCCCAAGGCTCTGTACTTGGTCCCCTTCTATTTTCTCTTTATACTGCCTCTCTTGGCAAACTTATTACCTCTTTTGGATTCCACTACCACCTGTACGCTGATGACACCCAGATATAACTCTCCACCCCGGACCTCTCCCCTGCCGTCCTGCAACGTGTCACTGCTTGCCTTTCTTCCATCTCTGACTGGATGTCCTCCCGCTTTCTGAAACTCAATCTCTCTAAAACTGAGCTCCTTGTCTTTCCTCCTTGTAATACTGATCCTCCTCTTTCGCTCTCCCTTCAAGTTAGTGGTTCCCACATAAGTCCATCCTTGCAAGCGCACTGTCTTGGTGTCATACTTGATAACTCACCTTTGAGCCTCACATTCAGTATGTTGTCAAATCCTGTAGATTCCATCTTAAAAACATAGCCCGCATCTGCCCCTTTCTTACGCAAGATGCTACCAAGGAGCTTGTCCATGTTCTAGTAATTTCCCGCATGGATTATTGTAACCCTCTCCTAATTGGTCTTCCCAAAAGCCGTACTGCACCGCTACAGTTCATAATGAACGCTGCCGCCAGACTGATTTTCCTCTCTAGTTGGTTCTCTCACACCTCACCATTCTGTCAGGCCTTACATTGGCTTCCTGTATGCTATAGGAGTAAATTCAATGTACTAATGCACACCTAGAAAGCACTGAAGAACTCTAGCCCCTCCTATATCTCTTCACAGATCCATAGGTATGTCCCTTCTCTGTCTCTCCGCTCTGCCCGTGACCACCTCCTGTCCGTTGTTCGCACCCATACGGCCAACTCACGCTTGCAGGACTTCTCACAGGCGTCTCCCTTCCTATGGAATAGCGTGCCTACCGCCATCAGACTCTCCCCTAGTCTTGCATCTTTTAAGAAGTGCCTTAAAACCCATCTCTTTAGGAAAGCTTATGGCCTCCCAGACTAACCTCTACCTCACATACCTGTCTCTTGCTCTCTCCTAAAGGGCAGCACTCTACTCTCTCCTCTAGCTCTGCTTTACTCCCACCCTATTTGATATTTCCTGTCCTATTGTGTTTTACACCCCACCTCCTATAGAATGTAAGCTCGTTTGAGCAGTGTCCTCTCCAACCTATTGTGACTGTAAGTTTTTTGTAATTGTCCTATTTATAGTTAAATCCTCCTCTCATAATATTGTAAAGCGCTACGGAATCTGTTGGCGCTATATAAATGGCAATAATAATAATAAAAAGAATAATAATGGAAATACGTTTGAACTTAGCAAAGGACAGCTAATAAGGAAATACTAGCCTGAGCATCAATGACTGGCAGTGATTGGCTGGGGGTGTCAGTTAACTGCTCTCAGCCAATCGCAGCTACCTATTGCTAGTATAAAATTTTATCACTAATGAATAGTGTAATTTATGCCTTAGCTATATGTCACGTGAGGACCAGGCTGTGAGCAGCTGTTGACCCTCAATCTGGGTTAAACTGTTAGAAAAATGGTATAACCTTTAATAGAGAGATAAGGTCAGTGGACCCCAGGCATTATTTTTTTTTTTTTAAATTCTTTATTTTCTGTGCATTGAGAAATGTAACAAAGAATAACATACTTGAGCTGCCTTTTCAACATAGGCAGATTAGTAAATAACAATTGTTTTGCCAAGGGTCTAGATCAGTCTATACGTTTTACACTTATAACATATCAGGAGCATAGGATTGGCAGCAAGTATATAGCATGAGTCTTTTTGTTCTACGGTCGGAGGAATTTAGCTTGCGTCCTAGTAGTCAGGAAGAACTTGTGGTCATGTTTCTGCACTTTTTCTGGTTTTCTAGTGTGTCGAGTGTGCCCATGCGGTAGGTTCCCATAGGGTGAACTGGTTGTGAATGTTTGTGTCTATGTTGCTTGGGTCCTGTGAGTGGTTAAGTGGCACTCCTCTCTGTTATTTGAGGGGGGGTGTTGATAATTGTAAAGTGCTGTTGCTCGTCCTCGGTGAAAATTGTATATGTGCGTCTGTCTGTGCCTGAGTGTGGGTTTTGTGTCGCGTTTGCTATGCTTGGGTTAGTAGGTAATGTTGGCCCTTAACCTAAGAGGGTCGCGGGGGTTGGGAGATCGTCTCCGACTTTGTATGGGGAGTTAATAGTGAGATGTCGTGTTTTCGTGGAGCAATAGGGTGAAATCATAGAAGAGGGGAGAATATCAGAGCATGGAAATAAAATTAAGAGGTAAACAGTTTAAGGTGTTCAGGTCTCCGTCTCCGGTCTCTTGTTGCCCCTAGGGACATATGGTACTATTCTGTCCGGGTCCCAGGAGTGGGTAGCTTGTGTTGGTCCCGGTGTTGGGGCGTTCTGAGTTAGTCCCAATTTTTGGAGAAGCGCTGGGGGCTCCGAGAGTGAGGTGAGTTTTAGAACTTCTTCTCCGCTGAATACCGCCAGAGTTCTTGGCAGCAGCCATCTGTATTCTACGTTCCCCTTCTGCAGTTGTTCCGTTATGTTGCTCAAGGACTTTCTCCAGAGTAGGGTGCTCCGCGTGATATCTTGGAAGAAGGTAAGTTGTGAGGCTTCGAAGGCCAAGGGTGTCTTGTCTCTTACTGCTGCTAGTATGCGGCGTTTGTCTGTCATGGAATGGCAGTGGACGATGACGTCCCTTGGGGCCGTTGTGGGTGCCCTTTTTGCTTTGTTAATGCGGAAGTGGCTGTCAAATTCCAGCTTTTTGGCTTGTGTATGTGGCAGTATTGTGGCCGTGAGTCTCCTCATGAACTGTGGTAATTCGGATGGTCCCACTGCATCAGGAATACCCCGAATCTTAATATGTGTGCGCCTGTTGCGATCTTCCATGGCGTCTAGAGTGTTTTGGAGCGCTGAGTTCGCTGTCTGTAAATGTTTCAGGGCGTCCCCCATGCTTTTCACCTCCTGTCGGAGGTCTAGTATGTCTTCTTCAGAGGCCTGTACTCTTGCCGTCACCGCCTGCGTTTCTGTGCGGATTAAGTTTATGTCAGTGTCAAACAGCCCCTTCATCTCCTGTAATAGGAGTCTGATGTCCCTTTTAGTGGCTGGGGCTGAGTCATCCCCCTCTGCTTGTGGGTTGCTGGGAGCTTCAGCTCTCATGTCACTGCTGCTTCCCTGGGACAGCTGTGCTGAATGTGTGGGGCTAGGTTCCTGTTCTTGTTCGGCCGCCATTTTGTGGCCTGCTGTGCGTTGCAGCAGAGTCCCAATATCTTGGGAGTCCCTGGGTGCTGCCTGTTGTGGCTTCTGTGTTCTCCTCCCCATATCGTTGTCGGGTGAGTAGTGACCTGCCCGCTGTCCGCACCAGTCCTCCAGGCTCAGGGGGATCCCCGCGGGTAGCTGCGATGCCGGCGGGAGAGTGAGGTAGGCCCGGGATTTGCGGACTCGTTTTTTGCCCGTTTGTGGGCTTAAAAAGGGCATCGGTAGGTAGCCCTGTGAGTCCTGGGATCGTGACTGTGGGTCCCACGGGTCGATGGCCCCCCCTACCTGAGATTCGCGGTAGATTGTGTCTCGGTGCCGGGGAGCCGGGGATGATCGACCCCAGGCATTATAATCAGTTTAATGAGATGAACTTTCTTGCTTTATTAAATAATTAAATAATCTCTCAAAATTCACAACAAATGCAAAGCACAGAGAGAAAACCCAGTGCACGGTTAAGATACATTGATGATTAATCCCGATTATTCCTAGTACAAGCCAACGTCTCTATCAAGTTTTTCTTTTCTGTATATGTAATGGGTAATCATGGTACTCTAGATATTTACGAACAGTTTTTTGTCATGTGTCACTCATACATTGGAGCATTATAGAAATGTAATGTATTAATCATCAGTGTTAAAGAGAACCCATAGTCCCAAAATAACAATTGCTTGTTATAGAGAAGCATTGGTTTGGAACTAGGCATGTGTGGCCAAACACATTACACATTAAATCCTGTTTTAATTGTGGAGAAGAAAGCTTCCAATTTTATTTATTTATTCTACTGCTGAAAAAAAATGATTTTTATTTTCTGAAATACTGTCTACTGTAATTTGAAAAGAGATGCCAGCACTCAGTAGCAGAAACAAAGCGCTGAACATAGGCAATTGCTGTACAAACTGATATATTAATAGAATGAAAACAGCAAAACTAAGAAAGATATTTTGACGACACAAACACAAAACCCCCCCAAAAACAAACAGTGCAGCAGAAATTCACCCAAGTCTTATGTCACCTCGAACACTTATACATACAGAGTTATGGAGTGTAAAATAAGGTGATAGCGCACAAGTGGTAATTGCAGGTCACAGCAGTACGGGGAGATAAGAGGAAATCCATTAAAAGTAATATAAAAGCAACATAGCATAGACTGTATAACGTGGTATCCGCATAAACAATATAGATGACACTCACGAATTAGAGAGCCTTCAAAGTTGGCTCTGGACTCTGTTGGTATTTTCAACACTCTTGGGTTGATGTGGTGTATCTGGTCACAAATCCCCTTCATTTTTAATTATAGCTCAAAGTAGGATGTCTGAAAAATGTAATTAATTGTAACTGGCACATTTCAAAACAAGATTATGAATTAGACGATTTTACTGGTTCTAAACCCAAATTTGTTTTCAGGGGTGCTAAGAATTTTAAAAGCATTTTAACTTCAAGTTATGTAGAAAAATATAGGGAGAATATTTTTTTTAAATCAATGGTCTAGTTCACAAAAAAGTTTCTTTCACTGTGGTAGTTGCAATGCATGTAGACAATCGAAAATCACTAAAAAGAAGGAAACGTTTACATCCACCGCAACTAAAAAGGAGTTTAAAATTAAATCTCTAATAACTTGTGACACGAAAAATGTCATTTATCTACTTCATTGTTAATGTGGCCTACTACAATAAGTAGGAAGAACATCTAGGCCTTTAAAAAATCTTATAAATGAACACATTAGAAACATAAAAAAGGGTTTTGAACTCCACAGTGTGTCTAAGCATTTTTTAGATTATCATCACTCTAACCCTGTAGAACTAAAATGTATGGCCATTGACTAGATTGTACAGCGCTACAAAATCTGATGGCGCTATATAAATAATAAAATAATAATAATAATAGATATGAAATCACTGGAGGGGAGGTGACAGTGCCTGCAGTCTGGATAGACAAGAATTGAAATGGATTTTTGAGCTGCAGACACTGTGCCCAAAAGGACTCAATATCGATTTTGATGTCGGTACCCTCCTTTGATTTTGTGTTCTATATTTACTGTCTATTGCTATGAGTTTTTTTATTTTTATTATTATTTATTTTTTGAGTGCAATTAAGAAGTACAGGCTTATATATTGACATTTGACAGGATGCATAATGACAGCAGGTAAACAGATAAGGTCAAGAATCGTTGCACTCGTTTTTTGTGGTAATACATGCTTATTCATCTGAAGACTAATTAAGTAGTGATAATAATAACAAAGATTAACCATGCAAAAAGATAATATGGTTAGACTTATTAGTGGGCAGTTATCGCTTAGCTGTAGCCAAAAGCTGGGGTAGTTCTGGTACTGAGCAGCATGGGGTTGCACTACGGTGCTAGAAAGGTAGAGACATCTGTATCAGTATTATGTGTACACTGGTATTGCTCTGAGATTGACATATTGATAGAATAAAACAAGAAAAGTGGCAGTGTGTTGCTCATCCAGTGGGAGTTATATAGGTTAGGAGGTGGAGAGCAGTGTAACCCGCAGAGCCCTATTCTGCTCAATATGGAGCTTGCAGTCAGTGGGATCAAATTCAAATCATTCATGCTATGCAAAGTGAAATGCATAAAATGCTTGAGTGTATCGCTGAGTATACAAACAGGGTAGTTTATGTGGGCAAAATTTTGTGAAGCTCCCTAGTGGCTAATGTCCGATTTCGTAGCGTCCATTGGTGGCTGTCCACTATTTCTAGTGAGGGAATCTGGAGCTGATGGGCACAAGAACTAAAGACTATAGCAAGAGAGAAATATAAAACAGTTAAAGGACCACTATAGTGCCAGGAAAACACTCGTTTTCCTGGCACTATAGTGCCCTGAGGGTGCCCCCAAGCTCAGGGTCCCACTCCCGCCCGGCTCTGGAAAGGGGAAAAGGGTAAAACTTACCCTTTTCCAGCGCTGGGTGGGGAGCTCTCCTCCTCCGATCCTCCTCTTCTCCTCCCCGTTGGCTGAATGCGCACGTGCGGCAAGAGCTGCGCACGCATTCAGCCGGTCACATAGGAAAGCATTCATAATGAGACAGCCGCTAGAGGAAATAGGGGAAGGCTTAACCCATTCATAAACATAGCAGTTTCTCTGAAACTGCTATGTTTATGAAAAAATGGGTTAACCCTAGCTGGACCTGGCACCCAGACAACTTCATTAAGCTGAAGTGGTCTGGGTGCCTAGAGTGGTCCTTTAAACAATGAAAGTTGGAGGCATAGACCTTGGGCTGTGCAACCAGGCAGCGGTGGGTGATGCAAATCCCCTTGACCGTCTGCTTGAGTCAGCCAATGCCCACCCTGAAGGCTGGAGAAGGAGGTTTGGCATGGATGAATACCCAGTCCAGCTGTGAGAGTCCCAGTGTTGGGCCCACTTGCCCATTGCTGTGGAGAGTTGTGTGCAGAGTGCGGAAAGATGATGCGCTCTGTGGGGTCTGTTGGGACCTTTTCGACGTTATCTGGGTCTGGTGCAGTGAGGAGTGACGATTTCTCCGTGGCCCCACAGCTGGTGTCGGTGTGCAGCTGGGTTTAGAGGGGTCCCATCGTGATGTGTGATGAGGTATAGCTGTCTGGTGCAGGCGTTTGGGTTTCTGTTATGGCGGGAAAGGTCTTCTCCCATGGCGCCGTCACCGAGCTCCCCCCGAAGGCACAACTGCAAATCTGTGGGCAGGGTGTGCAGTCTTTTCTCCGTGTAAGTATATCCCAGTTTGCCTCTCTTTGCTGGCCAGTTTTGCCCAGAAGGCATCGAATATGGCATTAAGCCTTGACAGGATGTCAGACCTCCTGTCAGTGCCTCTAGAGGTGCACGCGGCGTCCGCCATTATGCAGGCCCTCGCTTTTGGAAACTGCTTGTTCAGCCTCGCAGCCTGTAGCCCAGTTGCTCCAGGGGAGTGGACCAGGATCACCCCCGCTGGTCCTGGGGGGGGCAAGAAGTCAGTGGCTCCGGCGTGAGGGCGAGGAGAGCGGCCGTCTCTCCCCGGTTCCGTCCACCGCAGGCCGCAGCGTGCCACTTCTGGTTCCCAATCGTGGAAAAATGTCATTTCGGGTATCTGCCGACTTGGGTGGCATACCCCGGCATATTTTCAGGCTTTGTATCCATGATTATTTCCATTTAATCAGCTTGTACAGTGGGAGCCCATCGGGCATGCGACCACTCAGTTTGCAGGTCAGGCCCCGCCCCCTATTGCTATGAGTTTTGTATGTATTTCATTAATATTATTAGTTATTTGATTTACTTATTGCCTTTCCTCTAATTATACGAACGTATTTATTCAGAAAGAAATTTTTAGTATATTTATAACAACTGTCTCTTTTGCACTCTTTTGCCCTCCCTTATTCCCTTAACCCCCATGGCGTCTGAGGATTCATTCGAACATACTTCTACCCCAAGTGGGAGGGGACTTGCCCAAGGAGAATGTTATACACAATGACCCACGTCATACCGGAACCGGACATTGAAGTATTGCCCTTTTGGATTTTCCAAGTTCGGGTGTACACAATCCACACTAGAAGCATTTGGATGACTCTCATTCCGGGGCGGGATTTTTTAAAATGTATTTGGGAGGTGTGGGATTGGATGGGAACCTTGGGCTCTTAACATTTTTCGACATTTTAGAAACTGGAAAACGGAAATAGTACCCGGAAGAACCATACATGAACATTGTAATTACACACCTGTATCTCACTTTGGCATTAAGTTATGTATAAATAGTATGTTTGAATCCTTGTTGGTAGGTGCACCCGAGCAAGACCTGTCATGGGTTGAAACGCGTTGTGCTTTATATTTTAACTCTTATTTGTTGTGTTATAATAAAGTACATTTATACTATTTATTCGGTTCCTTATCCTCTATTCATAAGGACAACACCAAAGAAACCAGATACACCACATCAACCCAAGAGTGTTGAAAATACCAACAGAGTCCAGAGCCAACCTTGAGGGCTCTCTAATTTGTGAGTGTCATCTATATTGTTTATGCGGATACCACGTTATACAGTCTATTCTATGTTGCTTTTATATTTCTTTTAATAGATTTCCTCTTATCTACCAGTACTGCTGTGGCCTGCAATTACCATTTGTGCGTTATCACCTTATTTTATATTAATAGACCCATCTGTGCGTTAGCAAGGGTTAGCAATTTTAAAACTACATAAGGATATCCTGTTCGAGCACTGGACTTTACAAACAAAACATGAATAAATACTGCTTATATAAAAGATTTTTCTCCAACATTCACAATGACAGTGAGGAAATAATAACGATTCCCTTCTTATCTGCCAATAGTTTCCTATTCTAGGAGGATTGTCTTCTAAAACTAAAGAATTCCATAATTCCATATATATATATAAAGCTGGCTAAAAATTACATATAGACCATAGAACGCGCTTGAAAACTGTGGAAAAGCTAAATGTACATCTCCTGGTTAAATCCTTTGTCATGATTACATTATTACTGCTACGTAAAGGGTATGAAAAATTTGTTTTCACAGACAGAAACAAACATTACAATCTAACGGACACAAGGCTGTATTGTTGCTGGTAGACTGAGGAATCAAAATTAGCGGAAACGTAGTTTTGCAGATTTCCAAAGATATATTATTTCCGTGTATTATGCTTATTGCAATTAGTAGTATTATGTCTGTTATATTTCCATGTATTGTGCACCGTAGGATTCTACATATTATGATTAGACAGAAATGTTCAAACATCCTACGGCACTCTGTAACAAGTAATGCATTTAGTTGGGCAATAAGAGTTTATTTGCCAATTAATGCTGAAGTAATGCCAAGAAAAATTATATTATTTAAAAAGAACACAAAACCTGAAAAATTAAATTTGAAGAAACTAGACTAAAGATAAAAAAACAAAGTTATCTATAATTGATGGAGATTACAAATAAGTCACTACCTTGGATGCATAAAGTCTTAATTACCAGTGCGCTTTGTTTAACCCCTTAAGGACTGCGGACGTATGAGGTACGTCCGACAAAAAACGGTCCTTAAGGGTACGTCCGCGGTAAGTTTGCGTGCTGGAAGTGATCGCTTCCCGCTGCTCTATGGGTATTACACGATGCCTCGATATATCGAGGCGACGTGGAAAACCCCCCCACACTGCAGGGGACCCGAGTGATCGCTCCCCCAGGAACGATCACTTCCCGTGGTGCCCGGCAGTGTAGGCAAGAGCATGCTCTGCCTGTACTGAGTGCCTCGAGGGGTCAAGGCACTCAGTTAAAATAAAAATAAATAAATCCCTCTGCCTCCCCATGTACTTACCGATCACCGCCGTTCTCCCGCCAGCGATCGGTCTTCTTCTGAGGGGGTCTGCCTTGGCCCAGCCCAGACAGTCCCCCCTCTGCACTGTTGGACCCCCAGGGGCCATGTGACTGCTCTAAAAGAGCGGTCACATGGCTGCAATAGGTGTCCACAGTGCTGCCAGCAGGGGGACTGCCTGAACTGACAGGCAGTCCCCCTGCTGGTAAAAAAGTAAAAAAAAAACAATTAAATAAAGTTTATAAATTAACAAATATATATATATGTTTATATGAGATATATTTATATATACATATATTATATCAATATATAATATGTATATATCTTAGATATAATGTCATACTAAGTGTATTTTTTTATTATTATATATACATATCTTAATATAAAAATACACTTATATATATAATATATATAATAAATATATATTGTATATATAAATATATTATTCTAAAAAATAAATAATAGTTAATTAAAAATAAATAAAAACAAAAAATTAATAAAAAATTATATATATATATATATATGTATGTATATAAAAATATCCAACGAATAGCTGCACTCACGGTGAATAAAAAACAAAATTTATTAGAAATAAATTAAAACATCAATGATCAACGTTTCAGTCCGACCAGGACTTTCCTCAGGATCAATAAAAAGATGAAGAAAAACTATATGTATGTATATATATATATAATTTTATTCTAAGTGTATTTTGATATATGTATATATATATATATATATACATATATCAAAATACACTTAGAATAAAATTATATATATATACATATATCAAAATACACTTAGAATAAAATTATATATATATCTATGTATATCCCCTTAACGACCGTGGTACTAGGTACTTCCGACAAAAAACTGTCATTTTTATAGGAGCCCTGGACTTACCTGGACCGGCGATCTGTGGCGATCACAGTCGGGGGGGGACTGCTGGAGATCCCAGCAGTCCCCATGCAGCAGCTTCGGCCACCCCGGCCCTCCAGGGCCATGTGATCACCATGATCACATCGCCGCAATAGGACTCTAGGAGCTGCCAGTAGGGGGACTGTCTGAGCTGTCAGGCAGTCCCCCAGGCTGCTAAAAAGTAAAAAAAATAAATTAATAAAATAAATATATTATACATATACAGGTGGTCCTCATTTAGCGACCTATCTGTTTTATGACGGCTCGCACTTGTGACCAGGCGTAAGTACGAGTGTCGTGGGGAAATTTCCCCGAACATAGACGAATGCACCAGAGCAGGGAATCCCTCAAATCTATGTTCGGGGGAATTTCCCCAAACAAAGATTAGAGGGATTCCTGCTCTGGTGCGTTCGTCTATGTTCGGGGAAGTTTCCCCGACCAAAGACGAACGCACCGGAGCAGGGAATCCCTTAACTCCTCATTTAGCGACCGATTCGTTCTACGACCGGGCCGAAGGAATGGAATCCGGTCGGTAAGTGAGGAGTGTCTGTATTATATATGTATAATATATTATAAAATAATTAAAGCATTTTATAATCTATTATACATATAAAATGCATATATTTGATTTAATTATAAGTGTACTTTGAGATATATATATTGTAGATGTGTAACAGATTTTGGGGGTCAAAGTTTGAAAAAGTGTGTTTTAAAAAAATTTTTTATCATATAATTTACTATAAAATTTTTTATAAAATATGAGGAAAATAAAAATTAATGATGTGATGAAAATGGTCTCTTAAAAAAGATAATTTAATGGCAAGAAAAACACTATATAATATGTGTGGGTACAGTAAATGAGTAAGAGTAAAATTACAGCTAAACACAAAGACCACAGAAATGTAAAAAGAGCCCTGGTCCTGTCACGTATACATCCTCTTCATATGCTATGCACAACATAAATCACCTTTCCAGGAGTATTAGAAGTGCTGCACGGTGGTCCTATGCCATAAGCCTGGGCTTTTGCGACATGCCGGTGGAAGCCGGCCGCTGCGGATCCACACTATTATATAGCCCCACGTCTGTCATTGGTGGTAGCAACGTCAATGTGCGGGTGACGTCACGCAGAGGACGAGCGCACGTTTTGGGGTCAAAGGCAGAGTATGGCCAATCGGATTCACAAGAGGGATATTTAAACTCATTTCTTCTACTCATTGCCTTGTCGTGGTTTCCCTTTGCTGGTTATTCGAGAGTGTGTTCCTCATCATGCTTCTTTGGTTATTGACTTTGGCATCATTCTGACTTCCCTGAATTCTGGGATCCCTGACTATTGGCTATTCCTTGCAACTGTGTTTCGTTCTGTGTTCCTGACCTCGGCTAGTTTTTTGACTATTCTCTGGTACGTTAAGTCCGGCCATTCTAAGGTCCGGTCAGACGTCATCCTTATTCCTAAGTGTGATACTAATACTGCATGTTGGATCAATTGTAATCCTGACAGGTAAGACAATTTAAAAAAAGGTCTGGTCACTAAGGGGTAAAGGGACACACCTCTATGGAGTTGACTTTCAATTACAATACATTATTAGATAAATAATAAAGTAAGAAATATAAAAAAGAGAAGTGTGAAGTTCCTGTGTCCACAGAGTTTGCAGTTTCCGGATGTACACTGTACCCACACTAGCATGTAAATAACGCCTGTTAACCAAGTCCCTTATCTTCCAAATGTCCTGAATCTTTAAAGTGGGACTATCCCACTGTTCTGAGTTTAATCACGGCAGACAAGTGAAGCTCACTGCAACCATAGCCTTTATTTTACACAGGGCGATTATAAGATATTTCTTCCATGATGGATGGCTAGGGTGACATGCTCACTTTTGTGAGAGAGAGGCACACATTACCAAAGATGCACTATTCATCAGTACATTACCCTCAAATTAGTTGTATTTACTGCAAATCTCCCAAGGCTGGTAGTTATGGGACAAGAGATTAGAAAGATAGTTATTAATGAAAACAGTTCTAAAGCCATTAAAAATCAAAAATTATATCACAATCATGGACAAATACGCATAACCCTGAATATTGGCATCCCCAAGAAGCGGAACACCATTAGGGAGGGGAGTGGGGTAAAGGGCGTAGGGCCAGTGCACACCAGGCTGCCTGTCAACCAAGCACTGAGGGCAGACCATGCCAGAGGCACTGTTTCAGTGCCCTGACCGAAATGCAAGTGTGTTTAATGAAGAGCCCATACTACACTTTTTGGAGACACTTCCCTGAACACCAGGGAACAAAATCACTGCAACCATAGCCTTTATTTTACACAGGGCGATTATAAGATATTTCTTCCATGATGGATGGCTAGGATGACATGCTCCCTTTTGTGAGAGAGAGGCACACATTACCAAAGATGCACTATTCATCAGTACATTACCCTCAAATTAGTTGTATTTACTGCAAATCTCCCAAGGCTGGTAGTTATGGGACAAGAGATTAGAAAGATGGTTATTTATGAAAACAGGTCTAAAGCCATTAAAAATCAAAAATTATCTCACAATCATGGACAAATACGCATAACCCTGAATATTGGCATCCCCAAGAAGCGGAACACCATTAGGGAGGGGAGTGGGGTAAAGGGCGTAGGGCCAGTGCACACCAGGCTGCCTGTCAACCAAGCAGGCCAGCCCACTGAGGGCAGACCATGCCAGAGGCACTGTTTCAGTGCCCTGACCAAAATGCAAGCGTGTTTAATGAAGAGCCCATACTACACTTTTTGGAGACACTTCCCTGAACACCAGGGAACAAAGTCATGATAGCAGGACAGTACCTGATTTCTGTCCTGCCGAAATTGTAATGGGAGCGCAGACCTTTTTGAAGGAGCACACAGAGGGTATAGATCTGATCACAGCTTCTCACGGTGCCCACAGAAAGTGCCGGTCAATGGCTGTCAAAGGGGGCTCGTAAGGCACCCCAAAGAGGGAGGAAAGGAGGAGGCAGGTGATGGGGGTGGTTCCAATTCCCCACTGCTCCCGCGCATATAGTGATCCCGGGAGCCAGAATATGCTGTCACTTCTGCCCCAACATCACTATAGAGGGTGTGCGAGTGAGCAGTGAGGAACTGGAAGATCCATTCCCCAGAGGACCTCATAGAGAGAACCCAAACCAACTCTCCTAAAAGTAGGGAGGCTAGATGGGCCTACAAATTTAAAATAAAACAACAAGAAATAAAACTAATTTGTAAGTGTGTGTGCAAGAATGTGTACATCAGGCATGTCAAACTCAAGGACAATCTTTGCAGCCCGGTGAGCCGCGAGTACATGCTGGTGTTATAGCAGAGTAGGCACCTGCTTTCCCCACCTTGCAGGTGCCTAGTCTGCTAACACTTACCCGGCTGGGGAGGAGGGCCAGCGAGGGAGCTCAGAGTTCCTGCTCCTCACTGCTCCGTCTGTAGCAGGGAGCAGTGAGGAGCAGTGAGGAGCAGGAAGAAGATCTCCAGACAGAAGATCCCCACATTAGCTCCCAAAGGTAGGGAACAATAAATCAAATGATGTGAGTGCAAGAATGTGTAAATGTGTGTGTCAGTGTGTGTGTGTCTGTGTCAGTGTGTGCGTGTGTCTGTCAGTGAGTGTGTGTCTGTCAGTGAGTATGTGTGTGTGTGTGTCTGTCTGTCAGTGAGTATGTGTGTGCATCTGTGTGTGTGTCTGTCTGTGAGTAAGTGTGTGTGTGTGTCTGTCTGTCAGTGAGTATGTGTGTGTGTCTGTCTGTGAGTGTGTGTGTCAGTGTGTGTTTGTGTGGTCAGTGTTGCATTGGCTGCGACTAGACAGTGGAGTACCTGGAGGTGAATGGAGGTACGCAACGCCACGTGACGCCGACTTGCTCCACCTTCACAGGGTTTCAAGAAGGTATTTTTATTTTTTTTGCGACCCACACAAACTTAAATCTTGTTTATGTGGCCCGTGCCAGACTTTGAGTTTGACATGCTTGGTCTGTCAATTAGTATTTCAAATCAGTGAGATTGTGTGTCAGTGTGTCTGTCAGTGACCATATCTGACAGTGAGTGTTTTAGTAAGTGTATTTCTATCAGGGTTTGTGTTTCAAATCAGTGAGATTGTATGTCATTGTGTGTGTGTGTGTGTGTGTGTGTGTCTGTATGTGTTTAAGAAGCATTAATGAATATGTCACCATGTATTGGGCAAAGAGCTCCTTTTGAAAAACCTATGCCTGACATTTTTTCAACATAACGTTTGCTATTGGTGTCTGCTGAACTGGGTTGTTTGTTTCTCCTGTGTGCTTTGGACATATCCCACCATATCAATTATTTTTTTAAAGAATCATGAATGCATATCCCACCCTTTTATTTGGCAAAGAGCTCCTTTTGCAAGTTCTGTGGGTGATATGATTTAGGGGTTAAACCTTTTTAACGGTTTAATCTCTAAAGGTAAACTTGTGCTATGGACCTCCTAGCACCATCATAACTTCACTCCAATTGAGTTGTTATAGTGCCTTTAACAGCCCAAAGGTAAATACACCGGGGAATTGTATTTATTTTTAAAATATATTATTTGTTTAGAAATTTTAGGTTCGGTAACAAATATATCAAAACACGTAACCTTTAAACCGTAATGCAGGCCATTTGCTATATTACCTGTATTCCCAAAATCAGGGCTAACAGATACATTTTCACATACAATAGTACAAAACATGTTGGATACTAAATGAGTTAGAGGGAATTACAAACTAAAGAATAATAAAAATAAAGTAATATAAAAATTGCTCCAGTCCTCAAAATACAAAACAGTCCCTGTCCTATTCCTCCAGCTCTGATATGTATTTTTATTTCACATATAGTATGTTTATTATATTCTCATGTGATATGTTCCCATGTGTTCCATCACACCATGCATTCCATGTGGAACACACACACTGCTACTAGGAATGTCAGAATAGCCCTGCACCTCGCTCAGCCAATCACAACACTGACATGACCTGCTGACAGGGAAGAAAAACAAAAGTTCTTGAGTGACAGCTGATTGCACCAATCGTGCCTTGCTTCCTGGCAGCTACTACGAAAAAGGGCCGTTTGTAGGATCCGCCCATTCGCTGTGGTTGCTGTGTGGGCCAATGGGAGCTCGGTGGGCGTGGCCGGTGTATTGCGAGCTGCCTGCGGACGGTTTGGGTGTGCAGTCTGAGGAAGGTAACATAGCGCGGGGACATGCTGGGGCTGGGAGCCGGAGGGGCGACCAAGTCCCCCAAGACGCCATCATTCGTGTCCTACTTAACCCCCGAGGTGAGTGACTGGGGTATTTACTGAGTGACAGCTGATATACACTGTATCAGGAGAGCCCACCGCTGGCAGCACGAACACCTGGATCCTGTCCTACCCTGGCACCTGGTTTATTGATGTATTAGATCTACTAATACCACACACACACACACTACCTCTACTAACACACACACACACTCTACTAACAACACACACACACACTACCTCTACTAACAACACACACACACACACTACCTCTACTAACACACACACACACACACACACACACTACCTCTACTAACACACACACACACACTCACTCTACCTCTACTAACAACAACACACACACACACACTCTACTTCTACTAACAACACACACTCTACCTCTACTAACAACACACACTCTACCTCTACTAACAACACACACACTCTACCTCTACTAACAACACACACACACACTACCTCTACTAACAACACACACACACACTACCTCTACTAACAACACACACACACACTACCTCTACTAACAACACACACACACTCTACCTCTACTAACAACACACACACACACACTCACTCTACCTCTACTAACACACACACACTAACACACACACACTACTACAACACACTAACAACACACACACACTACCTCTACTAACAACACACACTCTACCTCACTAACAACACACACACACTCTACCTCTACTAACAACACACACACACTCTACCTCTACTAACAACACACACACTACCTCTACTAACAACACACACACACTACCTCTACTAACACACACACTACCTCTACTAACAACACACACACACTACCTCTACTAACAACACACACACACACTACCTCTACTAACAACACACACACTCTACCTCTACTAACAACACACACACTACCTCTACCTAACAACACACACACTACCTCTACTAAAGCAACACACACACACACACACACACTACCTCATACTAACAAACACACACACACACACACACACTCACTCTACACACTCTACTAACAACACACACACACACTCTACTAACACACACACTACCTGCCTACACAACAACACACACACACACACACACTACCCCCTACTAACAACACACACACACACTACCTCTACTAACAACACACACACTCTACCTCTACCTAACAACACACACCACCTCTACCTCTACTAACAACACACACACACACTACACCTCACAACAACAACACACACACACACACACACCCACTCTACCTCTACTAACAACAACCCTTGCATACACCTCTACTAACAACACAGACTCTACCTTATTAACAACACACACTACCTCTACTAACAACACACACACTACCTCTACTAACAACACACACACTACCTCTACTAACAACACACACACACTACCTCTACTAACAACACACACACTACCTCTACTAACAACACACACAAACTACCTCTACTAACAACACACACACACTACCTCTACTAACAACACACACACACTACCTCTACTAACACACACACTACCTCTACTAACAACACACACACTACCTCTACTAACAACACACACTATCTACTAACAACACACACACTATCTACTAACAACACACACTACCTCTTCTAACACACACACAGACACACACACAGACACACACACAACCTCTACTAACAACACACACACAACCTCTACTAACAACACACACACTACCTCTACTAACACACACACTACCTCTACTAACAACACAGACACTACCTCTACTAACACACACTACCTCTACTAACACACATAACATCTACTAACAACACACACACACTACCTCTACTAACAACACACACTACCTCTACTAACAACACACACTACCTCTACTAACAACACACACTATCTCTACCAACCACATACACACACTCTACCTCTAACACACACACACTCACTACCTTTGCTAACACACACTACCTCTGCTGCCATTCAGTACCACACACACTACCTCTGCTGCCATTCAATACCTTGCATACACTACCTCTACTGACACACACAATCACTACTGACATTCAATACCACACTTTCTCTCTCACCCCCCATCCAATATCTCTCTCACAAACTACCTCTACTAACATCCAATACCACACACACTACCTCTACTGACCATGCACACACTGCCACTACTGACATCCAAAACCTCACACACACACACTGCCACTACTGACATCCAATACCTCACACACACTACCTCTACTGACATCCAATAGCACAAACACACACTATATCTGCTGGCATCCAGTAGCTCACACACACTACCTGTTCTAGCATCAAATACCTCACACACACTTTCTCTACTAACATCCAGTGCCTCACACACCAGCTCTACTGGCATCTAATATCTCACACATACTACCTCAGCTGGCACCCAGTGCTTCACAAACACTGCCTCTACTGGCATCCATTACCTCTCACTCAGTTCATCAACTGGCATCCAATACACCTTTCACTCAGTACATCTACTGACATCCAGTACCTCACATGCACACATTACCTCTACTGGCACCCAGTGCCTCACACCCAATGCTTTGTGTTTCCTGGCAATCAGTGCTTTATACACACACACATACACACTATATCTGCGGGCACTCAATGCCTCACACACTGCTTCTGTTGGCACCTTATAACTCACACATTTAACTTCTGCTAGCTCCCTATGCCACAAAGGCCCGTATTACTTCTGCTGGAACCCAATGGCACATACTCACAAGCACATGCTACTTCTACTGGCACCCAATGATGCACAATCTACTTCTCCTGGCATCTAATGCCACACACACACTTGAACTCACTACTTTTGGTGGTACCCAATATCACACAATACTTCTTGTGGTACCCAGTGTCAAATGCATGCACACACTACTACTGGTTCTACCCAACATCACTCTGGTGGTACCCAACGTCACAGACATGCACACACTACCTCTATTAGCCATTGGTTAAATGAGAGCAAAATTGTTGGGGTCAAATTATACTACTGGGCAAAACGTTCCATGCACCTCACTTTTGGACCGAATGTTCGGGCAGAGCCTTTCAGTGATACACAGACAACTTGTTTTCAAATTGGGCTACTACCAGTGTATTAAAGGGATCTTATAGAGCCAGGAAAACAAAGCAATTTTCCTGGCACTATTGGATTAATACGTCCCCCTCAGCCACTCACCTGAACCCAGGGGCGATGTCCCTCGGCGCTGGGTCAGGCTCCGCGCACGCTCCTATCCTGCCAACGTCAGCCGTCACCTAATGTGCATGTATATGTGTGTGTGTGTGTGTGTGTTCTGATCAGAGTGCACACCTAAGGGGGAATTTATCAAGGCTAAGCAGGTTCAATTTTGACTGCAAAGTGTTAAATGTTGACGAACATTTTATTGATTTGCATGTGATTGTTACTTATTTAGCATTTTGTTTCATAGATTTTTTTTTTTCCACTTATTTCTTTGGATATGTACAGAGTCATGTAAGAATTGTCAGAAATCCAAAGAGAATTTCAAATTTAAGGCCAATGTAGCTTAAAGAAACACTATAGTGACAGGAATACAAGTTTAGGCCCCTTTGGCACTCTTTTTAAAGAAGTAATAAACGTCTCTTTAATATTTTTATTAGTGATATTGTAGAAGGTCTTCATGGTAAGGTATGTCTTTTTGCTGATGATACTAAGATATGTAACAGGGTTGATGTTCCAGGAGGGATAAGCCAAATGACAAATGATTTAGGTAAACTAGAAAAATGGTCAGAATTGTGGCAACTGACATTTAATGTGGATAAGTGCAAGATAATGCATCTTGGACGTAAAAACCCAAGGGCAGAGTACAGAATATTTGATAGAGTCCTAACCTCAACATATGAGGAAATGGATTTAGGGGTGATTATTTCTGATGACTTAAAGGTAGGCAGACAATGTAATAGAGCAGCAGGAAATTCTAGCAGAATGCTTGGTTGTATAGGGAGAGGTATTAGCAGTAGAAAAAGGGAAGTGCTCATGCCATTGTACAGAACAGTGGTGAGACCTCACTTGGAGTACTGTACACAGTACTGGAGACCGTATCTTCAGAAGGATATTGATAACTTAGAGAGGGTTCAGAGAAAGGCTACTAAACTGGTTCATGGATTGCGGGATAAAACTTACCAGGAAAGGTTAAAGGATCTTAACATGTATAGTTTGGAGGAAAGACGAGACAGGGGGGATATGATAGAAACATTTAAAGGGAGTAAAGGAGGAGACTATATTTAAAAGAAGAAAAACTACCACAACAAGAGGACATAGTCTTAAATTAGAGGGACAAATGTTTAAAAATAATATCAGGAAGTATTACTTTACTGAGAGGGTAGTGGATGCATGGAATAGCCTTCCAGCTGAAGTGGTAGAGGTTAACACAGTAAAGGAGTTTAAGCATGGGTGGGATAGGCATAAGGCTATCCTAACTATAAGATAAGACTAGTGACTAATGAAATTATTTAGAAAATTGGGCAGACTAGATGGGCCGAATGGTTCTTATCTGCTGTCACATTCTATGTTTCTATTCCAGCGCTGCACGGGTCCGGTTGCAGTTGGCTTCTCCCGTGCCCCACCTTCTTGGCTGAGATCCTCAAAATTGACAATCTCAACCAATACAAAGCTTTCCTATAGGAAAGCATTGGGAGACTATTGTGCATGCGTGGCCAAACGCCGAGCTGCACCGATCAGCATCTTATAGAATCAATGCATCTCTATGAGGAACATTCAGCGCATCCATGCAGTGCGTAGAGCCGCTGCAAATTGTGCAGCACTAAACCAGGAAGCACCTCTAGTGGCCGTCTGAGTGACTGCCATTAGAGGCATTAATGTAAACACTTTTCTCTGAATAGGCAGTGTTTACATTAAAATACCTGCAGGGACAGGCAGTAGACACCAGAACAACTATATTAAGCTGTAGTTGTTCTGGTGACTATAATGTCCCTTTAACTGGAGGCATTGTTGACTTGGAGACCTTTTCCATTTGAGAATGGTTTAATCACTTCAGGTAAGAAAGCGCCAGGGACCTCTGAGCACCATAACAACTTAATTTCTTTGAAATTGCTATGGTGTCCATACAGTTTCTTTAAAATTAAAAAATCACTTTCATTTCCCTTTGAATTCCCGACAACTCTCACTTTAAGAAATAAGCCTCTTAGTTTTCAGTGTCCACATTAAATGAACAATAAATTGTACTCATAATTCTCTTAAATGTGTGTAGTTTAGACAATGTTGTAGGCATATTGTTATTTATTACACTCTCTCTATCTTTTTTGTAAGAATAATTTTTTATACCACAGAAACTGTAAAATATTCTAAAGTAATTAGGCAATAAACTCTACATTTAATAAGTTGCATGCCTTATAATTCAATCATTATATTGTAAATGACATTCAAAGTGAAATTTGAGGAATGTGTTTAACATTTTACTGTTTTTTGGAATTTGTCTTCTACAAAGTTTGTTGCTTGCTTCCACACCTCAGGGTGTGCCAGACTCCTAATAGTTGGATGGTGTAATACATGTATATTAGTATAGCCATATTTTTTACATTATTCCATCACAATGTTTTTTTTTTTTGTTTTTTTTTTTTGTATAGGCCTACAAGTTAAACAGATCTGGGCAAAATAGGGTGTCATTCATTGAGTGTCATACAAATGAACATTTTGTGTGTTCTTCCCAGAACCTATAGTACAAAGAAGAGCGTTCAGGTGAAACATTACATGGACAAACTTGGTAGGTTGTCAGTCTTAGGAGTTTACAATATATCTTTTCCCTCAGTTTTTGGCCAAGTATGTTGAATATATATTTATGGATCTCATGTGGAACTTGGGTGTTAGCCATCTAGCATTCCCTGAAAGTTTTTGGAGGTTCCATAAGGACGCGTGCAATTGAAGTCCTGACCTTTTGAGGGGGTTAAATCATTTTAAATGATTTGATACAGAATAATATCATATTTGTTGTGGATGAACACACACTTTCAGGGCAGATGGATGTACACTGTTATTCAAAGGTTTGGGGTCACTAAGAAATCTCCTTGTTTTCCATGAAAACATACATGAAATGTCTTGAATAGGAAATGTAATCCTTGACAAGGTTAGAAATAATAATAATTGTGTCCTTCAAACATCGCTTTTGTCAAAGAATCTTCCGTGGGAAGAAATTACAATCCTGCAGAAGTTCGGTATTTTGGTTGTCAATTTGTTGAGGTAACCTGGAGAGATTTCACCCATGCTTCCTGAAGCACCACGCACAAGTTGGCTTGGTTTGCACTTCTTACGCAGCATATGGTCAAGCTGCTCAATAAAGTTTAGATCTGGTGACTGTACTGGCCACTCCATACTAGCTGACTAATTATATCTAAGTAGTTCTTGCATAGTTTGGAGATGTGCCTTTAATTGTTATTCTGCTGTTGGCGGAAATTGTCCCCAATCTAGGATAGCTTTCCTTCTTCAAAGTCTGTTTTACCCTGCATAAATCTCCCACTTTACCACCCCCAGACCATCACATAGCTTTCACCATGTTCGACAGATGGCGTCAATCACTCCTCTAGCATCTTTACATTTGGTCTGTGTCTCATGAATGTTCTTATTTGTGATCCAAACACCTCAAACTTTTATTTGTCTTCCCTTAACATGTTTTCCAACCTTTCTTCTAATTTCTGTATTCTTTTGCCCATCTTAATTTTTTTTTTTTTTTTATTGGCCATTCCGAGATAAGGCTATTTCTTTGCAACTCTACGTAGAAGGCCAGCATCCCAGAGCCGTCTCTTCACTGTTGACATTGAGACCGGTGTTTTGTGGCTACTGTTTAATGGAGCTGCTAGTTGAGGACCTGTAAGGCATCAAACTAGACACTCTAATATAATTGTCCTCTTGTTGTTGTGCACCGGTCCTCCTTCTCTTCCTATTCTGATTAAAGCTAGTTTGCACTGTTCTGTGACCGGAATAGCACACAGTGCTGTATACGTGTTTCAGTTTCTTGTAAATTTCTCAGAACAATAATAAAGTGACAGATTTTAGAAGAAAGTTTTGGTCTTCTTGAGCCTGTAATTGAACCCACAATTGCTTATGCTCCAGATACTCAACTAGTCTAATGAAGGCCAGTTTTATTGTTTCTTTAATCCGCATACATACAACTGAGTTTTCTAATGATCAGTTAGCCTTTTTAATTTATAAACGTGGATTAGCCAACACAAAGTGCCATTGGAACACAGGATTGATGGTTGCTGATAATGGACCTCTGTAGATATTCCATTAAAAATCACCTATATTCAGCTACAATTGTCATTTACAGCATTAAAGGATCACTATAGTGTCAAGAAAACAAAGTTGTTTTCCTGACACTATAATGTCCTGAGGGTGCCCTCACCCTCAGGGTCCCCCTCCCGTGGCGCTGAAGGGGTTAAAACCCCTTCAGCAGCTTACCTTGTTCCAGCGCCTGGCTCCCTGGGCGCTGGTGACCTCTCCTCCCCGCCGACGTCAGCTCCCCTGTATGGCGTTAGCGGAGCTGAACGCGCATGCGCAGCAGTGCTGCGCGCGCATTCAAAGTGTCCATAGGAAAGCATTTCTCAATGCTTTCCTATGGATGCTCTGCGTGAAGGAGACATAATATGCCTCCAGCGCTGCAGATGCGCCTCTAGTGGCTGTCCGGAAGACAGCCGCTAGAGGTTGGCTTAACCTGAAATGTTTTGCATCTGAAAGGTTAAAACCTGAGGGACCTGGCACCCAGACCACTTCATTGAGCTGAAGTGGTCTGGGTGACTATAGTGTCCCTTTAACAAAGTCTACACTGTATTTCCGATCTATATGATGATATTTTAATGGATTTTAAAAAAAATAAATCTGCATTTCTAAGCAACCCCGCTAGTGTGTGCATTCACAGAGACTGTGTTTTGTAATTTGAGTATCAGAGACTGTAACGTCTTCTTGCATCATACTAAAATATGGGTGTCTCCCTGGCATACAGGCTATTTTAGCAGTTTAACAAAATTAACAATTGTTTTTTTCTATTGGAATTAAGTGGGATTATTTTTAATTAGTTTTTACATTTTTATTTATTTATTGAAATAATTTAATAAGTGCTAACATGCTGTGCATCGCTCTACAAATGAGTTAGAGGGTTACTCCAAACACCATAACCGCTTTAGTGATTTGAAGTGGTCACATTGGTAGAAGTCTGGATGTGTAGTAGTCTGCTTGGAATACTGCACATTCAGAAATATTTACACTTTTGTGCAGGGGGCTAGTTACACCACAGCACACGTGTACTGAGGCAGACCGATCAATTCTTTGCATATGTTATGTCTGTCCTCGTCCTCCACGGCACGGTGACAACAGGCGTAACAATCTGCAAGGGGAAGCCTGCTCTCTCCTCCTTCCCTCCCTCCCTCCCTCTGTGTGGTGCCTTTGCCTGCCAGCATTCAATACAAGTTTAAAAAAGTAAAAATAAAATTCCCATCTCCCATTCTCTGCCTTCCAACCCCATAACAGTTCATTGCATGTGCTCTGGCAAAGTGGTCCATTCAAAGGACCTCTCTCTATGAGAAGCTTTGATTGGACTGCATCTGTGCAAGTATGATTTTAGATGGCACGTGCAAAGGAGCGCTGAGAGCTTTGTCTGACGCTGGATTCGTTTTTTTTTATTTTTTTTTTATATAAATAAATAATAATAAAAAATATATATAATATATACACACACACACTACACAAGATCCAGCGCACTCACCTATCCACTAAACAGCAACTTTAATGTTGAAAGATTTTATTTGCTTTTTAAAAAACACCTAATCTAGCCTTAGAGGTCACACGCCATCTAAAATCATACTTGCACATATGCAGTCCTATGAAAGGTTGGAGTTACCACGCCTTTATTGGTGAGTAATTTCCAATTTGAATTCTAGTTTTAAAAAGTAAGGATTTATATGAATTTTTTTTTTTTTTTCTTCTAATTTTATAATTCTCCCTCCATCAGAAGCCTCCGATTTTTTCCCCTGTTAAGAGGAGAAGGGGTGGGCTTGCAAAGACTGCAGTCATAAGAACATTTGCAAGCTCTTTTTATATATACAGTCACTGACAACAAGAACAAAAAAATGCATTTGTGTTTTATTTGAGGCACATCTACTAAATAGTGACCCCCTCCTATTTTTCTGGTGGAGAGGTCCTTTAACTAAATAAACAAGTTGTTGTAAAGAAGCAAGTTTGGGAAAAAAGGTGAACTAGATTTTCTGTCTGAAGGAAGTAGAGTGTAAACACAAAGGAACAGTCTAAGCACCATGTCACTACAGTCTGTTGTAGTAGTTATGGTGCCAGGAGGGCCTGGCACACTTTCAGAGTACATAGAACAAATGTTTAAGAACAGTTTGACAACTTGGCTGGCCTGCACTACAGACGCTTACAACTCCAGAGAGGGCAGTGGTGGGGTCCCAGTGGCTGCCAGGTATGTTGTCAAACTGTTCTTAAATGGCATGACTGCTTCCTTTGATACTCCTGTCACCATATCCAATACAGCCACCTGTTGTGGACATATTGCTTTTCATGTTCTTTTAAAAGGGCAATTTACGAGCCAGGATTGAGTGTGTGTGTGTGTGTGTGTGTGTGTATATGTGTGTGTGTGTGTATATATATATATATATATATATATATATATATATATTGTATGTATGTATACCCCTCTCTTAGAGGAGGATGTGAAGAAGGAAAAGTGCTGACTGTGAGTTGAGATAACCATTAAGTGAGGAAGAGAGGAATTACTCTGTGTGATGATACTATATGTATTATATATGTATTTGGTCTAATCTTGGGGTGAAGAGGAGAAACTTGGCACAGCAGCCTGAACGAAGTTTATCCAACAGATTATGGGACTGTGGGGACGATTACTTTGGACCTTGCCAAAAGAGAATTATTTCTAACTATATACCCCTCTGATAAATAGACAAACTGCAGAGCTGGAACATTTGAACAATTCTTCAGATCTAGTCTAAAAATAACCATCCTTGGTGTATTGATGCCAAAATATTTTCACGTAAACTGTTTGCTATATGAATGAAAATAGTCACTGTAGACTGGATGGATCTGTTTTAGTCATAATCACCACTTCCTCTTGGCTTGTAAAGCATTGCTCTAAAGTGAGAGGGATAAAGTTTTAGGGTTTTGTCTCATGTGAAACTCTGGAAACAGGACCTGGCACATTAACTCTAAAATAACATTGCAATTGTGAAAGGCTGCTTTTTTTTTTTTTTTTTTTTCCTCCTTCCAATGTCTACCACCGTCCTAACTCCTAGCCTGGTAGACCAGTTTTCCAAGTTGCAGTGTTCAGGTGTGGTTATTGAACACAAGGTTTTAAGACTGCTACAAAAAGAGGTGGAGTAAGAAGAAACCGGAAACGGGTTATTAGTTTAAGAAAGTATAAGTTCTCTAAGTGATGAATGTGTAGAAAGTGAAAAATCACGTGATATTCTGTTGATCCCTTAGTTTAGACTGTAAGGAGGCAGTGTGAGTCACATCCAGGGGATGTGTGGCTAGGGCACAAAAAGGCACAAACTGTTCTTTTTACTCACGTAAATCCATTTGATTTTGAAATTCTTTATTTTTGGTGTGCATAAATGTTTAACAGTCGGTTGTGAGGTACCCCAACGGCATTCCTCCAACGCATTATAGACAGTTTAACAGAGAGGTACATGCGATATCTAACACAAATGTTGTGTTTAAAGGTAGTTGAGTATTAACATGGTAGGAAACAAGCTTAGTTAACATTATACTGTGTATCGCTATTCATTCGTTTGAGTGCATATCTACGGAGTGTATGAATAGAGTTAAGCGAAATGTTATGCTGGGATGCACAATGTATAAACATGCTAGGTCTAAACAATCTTCTTTAAAGGTGATTTGAGTAAAAAACAATAAAGGGTCTTATGGCCAAGTCTTGCTCGTTACTGTGAGTAGACTCGCTGTGCTATCTAGCCATACGAGTATTATGCTGCGTAAAAGCTAACTAGGCATTAGGTTAGGAACCACTGGGGGTTAATTTAAGCTAGAGTAACTTGCATTCATATGTTGATGGTAATAAGGGAGCTTAATCTGCGTGGTGTATGCAGTGGTTGTTAACGTCTCATTAGGTATTATGCTGGTCAAGGGTGTTGCAGGCTAAGTTATAAAATAATAATACAATTTAAAAAAAAAAAAAAAAAAGGAGGGGTCAGCTTTTGCCCCGTCAGACCTGCACTTCCCTGGCAGCATTAGAGACCTATGTAGACTACTATAAGGCATCACATAGCGAATTAAATATACATAGAGATAACCTATCTGATTGCATTCGCCATTATTTTTAAGAATTAGTAAGACAGCTTATGATAGACTAAAAGAAAGGGGGAACTTAGACATCAACATTGGGACATGTAATATGTAATCCGCTGTTTTAAAATAAACAGGTAGCTATGGCATTCTCAGTGTGTAAGGTGGTACCTAGGCAACTATAAAGGTTTCAAGTCCACCAGAGTCCCGTAGTGCCTGCGCCTCGGCCCCTGTCTCGAGTGGTCATCTCCCAGGCTTGTAATCTGCCGGTTAGCCGGGATATGTATTGGTCAGTGCCCCGATCATAGTCAGCCGACTCCCACGTCTGGGAAACGGAAACCCGTTAGTGGGGGTACATGGAGGCTTGCCAGGTGCACGGGGATGAGGGTAGGGCTGGTGCCCCATTAAGGCTCCGTCTCCGGTGGTCCATGTCGGGGCTCTCTGCCTGTTACGCTCGCTTGTAGCCCGCTTTGCTGCATCTCGGTCATCCTCGCGGCAGGCACCCCGAGTTCTCCTGTGCTGGGTTGCGCTCTGCTGGTCAGAGGTTGTCGGGGCCGTTGTTTGAGGAGCAGGTTGTGCATGTTGGCGGGTCCTGCTCTTGTTTGTGGGAGCGCGGGTGCTGGCGTCCGAGGTTTCCTGCTCTTGCGGTTGTCGTTGCATGCTTGGTCGGTTGGCCACCCTGAAGGTTTGTAGTGGGAGTCCATAATGGCGGCGGTGGGTCTCCGGACGGATCCACAAGGCCACCATTCGAGACGCTTGAAGGTAGGACACTCCCCTGTCACATAGGGCAGTGTGGAAGCTCGAGCAGAGTTGGTCTAGGGCTTCCAGGGGGTGAGCTTGTGTATGTTTGCCAGTGGTCCCTCTCTTTGGCCCCTGCTGGGCGGCCATCTTGGGTGTGCCCCTGCAGGCTGGTGCCTCTGCTGGCTGTGTAGCTGCGGTCTTTCGGTTTTCTGTTAAAATATTTTTCGTTAAAATGTTTGACAAAGAATGGGGGTCTTCTCAGCAGGCAGAGACCTTCCCTTTGCAGAGGGAACCAATTGTGTCCAAACTGGAGGTATGGAGTGAATTAAAAGACTGGGGACTTGTTGGCTTTAGTAGGTGATGCATTAAATATTGGGGGCAAAAACAACAATCAATCAAAATACTCCCATTTAAAATTCATCTGTGTGTTGCAAATCTTCAGACATTAAGCCACCATCATCACATGCAGAAACCCTCACAGTGCTGGCTTTGTAAAGTACCCTGAACAAATCCCACCTGCTGCCTAGCACCTACAGTACTCTGGCAGCAAGCTTGCCAACATACATCCTGTCATATGAATACTCGGAAGAATGCTGTGTGTGGTGGTAGCTGCTTGGCAGTTGCACTGTTTGCCAGTCCTTCAATGCTGTAAATGAGATTAAAATATTTTACAGGATACATTCTGCTATCCTAAGGAGCATAGGTTGTTGGGGTGTCTGGTATACCTCCCAATATTGCAGATCACACTGGACAGTCCAAATATGGAACCTCTCCTCTTCCACTCCTGTGTTATTCCTGTGGTCTGCATCTTGAAGACCAATATCTGAAAAGTGCAAAGCAGGAACCTTAATTTTTATTTTTATTTTTATTTTTATTTTTTTATTTTATTTTTTACCCTCTTACAGTGGGGGCAAGGACCTAAATTATAGTTTTACAGCTACAGTGCCCGGAATACACGTTTCTATTCCCGACACTATATAGTGTTCCTTTAAGTAAATACTAAGCAGCCTGTATATATTACACTTACAGCATAGCATGGAAATGTCAAATCATTTTTATTTCTGTAAATATTTGCCACGAACTTGTGGCATGCAAGTTTTCTCTGCTGAATGGGTAGCTTTGTGTTATATATAGTTTTTTTGTGTGTTTGTCTAAATCCTGAAGAAATCTTGCAGTATAGAGCTCCCCTTACATTATTCATCCCTAATCTGATTAATATTTTTTTTTTTTATCTTTTATTATTTGTGTGTGTGTGTATTTTTTAGGTTATTTTGGTAAAGCTGTATTCCATTAACTATTTGATGTAGGCTTAGCTTAAATTTTTCTATTCCTTCTATAAAGCCTTTTTTCCCCCTCAAATTTTGGGACTGCATAAAGGTTTCCAATCTTATTGACTTGTTATTGATTCTTAACATGTTTTATTTTTTATCACATATGTGTGATTTCTAGGGGATTAGTGCATAGATTGAACTTTAGTTAAAGTGTGTGTGTGTGTGTGTGTGTGTGTGTGTGTATGTATGTATGTATGTGTATATGTATGTGTGTGTGTGTGTGTGTGTATATATATATATTATTTTTTTATTTTTTTTTTGCCAAAATACCAGAGTATTACAGTAATTAAAGGACCACTATAGTGCCAGGAAAACCCACTGCACATGCAGACTCAAGGCACGATTACAACATTAAGTTACTGAAGTGGTCATGGTGCTTGGAGGAACCCTTTAATTGTATATAAACTGAAGTAGTGTGCAGGGAATTTTTGCTAATTCTTACAAAATTATTTTGCATGTCAAGGAAACTATCAAACTAAAATATTTCAGAATGCATTTTTTGTGTTGCTTTCTATTTGCATGCTTCTCAAAGGGTCACTATAGTCAACTAAACAACTTTAGCTTAATGTAGCAGTTTTAGTGTATAGATCCTGGCACCCAGGTTTTACTGCTCCATTCACTGCCATTTAGGAGTTAAATCACGTTGTTTCTGTTTATGCAGCCACACACCCCCGGTTCTGATTGACACGGCCTGTATGAAAAACATTGGTTTCGCTTTCAATCAGATGTAATTTATCTTAAACAATTTTATCTATTGCTCTGTAAATGGAACTTTAATCTCATACAAGAGGCTCTTGCAGGGTCTAGCAAGCTGTTAACATAGCAGGGGATAAGAAAATCAAAATTAAACAGAAATTGCAATAAAGGAAGGATAAACATTAGATGACTCTTAACAGGAAGTGTTTATGAAGGCTGTGCAAGTTACATGCAGGGAGGTGTGACTAGGGTTCATAAACAAAGTGATGTAACTCCTAAATGGCAGAGAATTGAGCAGTGAGACTGCAGGGGCATGATCTATACACTAGAACTGCTTCATTAAGCTAAAGTTTTTTGGGTGACTATAGTGTCCGTTTAATTTGCTTCACTGAATTTCCATTGACATAAATGGGAACATACAGTTGCAATATAAATTTTCAAGCTCCTCCCTCCCCCCGCCTTCCTCCTCACCCCCCATTGAAATCAGATTCACTGTCAAAATTAACATACATTCAGCTGTTTGCATTGAACAAATCAAACGCCAGCAATTGAAATAGCTCAACACAATGAATGCTTCAAGTGGTTTCCCTAAATCCAACTGAAAATGCAACAGTCTCAAAATTATTCAACCCCTTCATGGCAAGCCTCTTTAGTACTTGACAGAGCACCCTTTTGTTTTTATGACCTGCTGCAAATGAGATGCATTGCCCGACACCAGCTTATGGCCGCGTTCCTGAGGAATCTTAGCCCATTGATCATGAGCAATGGCCTCCAGTTCAGTAATATTCTTGGGTTTGCGTGCTGCAACCGCCGCCTTAAATCCCACCAGAGCTTTTCTATGGGGGTTTAAGTCAGGTTACTGTGATGGCCTCTGTAGAATGCTCCAAGACTTCTTCTGAAACCAAACATTGGTGGAATTTAAGTTATGCTTGGGATCATTGTCTTGTAGGAAGGTTCAATGACGCCCAAGCTTCAGCTTGTACAGACGGCATGACTTTTTTCTCTAGTCAAAATAAGAATGTCTTACTAATCTCTGCTGCATTATTCTCCCCAGTTAATACTTCATTAATACTTACTGGTTTGCGAGAACAAGCAACTGTCGCATTCAGAGAGGTGACATTTTCATTAAAGGCGTTCTGTTGGCGGTCTTAAAAGAAACGCCATATAGAACGGCCACGGTGAAGGATACATGTTCAGCCACCAATATGGCATGGGAAATGTAGTCTACAAAACACATACAACCCCAAGACCTAACTGAGCAACATGAAAATGTGTTCCTCAAACAAAAAATGTTTCAAGCATGGGAAATGTAGTCCACTTCTGTGCTGTGTTTTATAAAGACAATAACATAAAATAAACTTTTGCTGGTGTTGGTGCCTCTGCACTGCCATGGTTTGCAAGTCCTCACATATCTGCATTGCCAAGGTTGTATCCATCACTGGCATAGTATTTCAGAAATAAAATGACACAATCTATGATCTGCTTTGGTTTCCAATTTGAAATAAAAACTATAAAGTTCTTTTCATGTTTCTGGTTTTCTCTAGTAAAGGAAAAAAATCCTAAAAAATATTATAGTGATGCAGACGTGGATAGTATATGTAATTTTATGACTGACAGCCTCTATACCCTGCGATATTCTTTTCCTTGTATTTGCTCATATCCGTTTTCTCACACTTCTCCCTATTGTTCTCATGCTTAACTCTTATCATCCAATGCAGTTTTATTTTTACTGCTTTTTTTTTTTTTTTTTACAAGTTTGGTATTTCTCTTGGTTATGGTAATATGCTCAATTTCAACACTACTTTAGGAGCAACAAGCTGTGGATGAACTAAATTTCCTATGGTGCACTGCTTCAGATGTAGTTGACGTAGTTTCCCTGATAATCCTGGGAATTTAGACAACGAAGACTTAAGCGCCGTAAGGATATGACGCATGTAAAGTGCCTATGGCCTCCTAACTGGAAACTGTGGTCTTTGAGTTGGGCAGATTTATCTTGCTTTGATAATTCTTTTAACCTTGCCCTGGAGCACTCTTACAATGTTAGTCTTCTCATTTTTACTTATTTCCAGCTATTTAAAGGAACACTAAAACGTTAGGAATATAAACCGTATTTAGATTACAACATTGAAATGATTGAACAGTAGTATTTTTAAATCCGCTCAGAATTCCATTATAGTTTTAGTTTGCATAGGCATGTTAATATTCTAGAAGGAGTTTTTTCTAACTGGTATATACCGATATCTTGAAAAGATGATCTAGGTACTATTTGTTTGAGCCAACCATGAGTCACTTCAGAAGCATATTTACTTTTAAATAAAATACCACAAATTCTAAAATTAAGGTAACTCCATGGCTTTGATACGGGTGTTCATAAAAACACAAACTTATCTGGACTTCAAAATCTACCAGCATAGTAACCCCTCTATAAAGGCATATATAGAACATCCACAACATTAATAGATTGGCCAGCATGAATCTGGAAAATCCCCAAACTCTGAGTTTAAAGCCTGAAGTTTTTATTGTACTTTTAAATATAAATTATGGTAATTTTGCCCATGTATGAACTGTATTTTTAAATTTGATTTATTTATTTATATATATATATATTTTTTTTTACAGGAGATCATTGTAAAAGATGTGCCAACACAGCCACTTCCAAAGACGAATTGTCTGCCATTGCTACAAGGTAAGGGTATATCTTGCCTAATTAAGGTTCATGACTAATCAGATCCTAGCAGCAATGCTCAATGTATTTGTTTGGGCTTGTAGTCTCATGTCTGGCAACTCTTGGGTAAATTGCTAGGTGCCCTAGTGATGTTATAATCAGTACAGTAATTACCTTTAATAAACAATGTAACATAGTGATTATTATAAATCATTTTATACGCTATATTTTCCATGATGCAGAGGCGGGCTAAAGGCGATTAGTCTATTACCATCTGCAGTGCTGTAAGCAGCTGCTATAACATTAGTTGTGTAGCATAATTAGAATGTCCTTTGATGCTTTGTCTAGTCTTGTTTATATTCTTAAACGGAATGGGACTTCCGAGCAAGATATGAGTTTCATAGCTAAACCTTCTAAAAGTGCTTCTTCTTCATGCACTACCACCACAATAGGATGATGTGTAGCTGATTTATGTGACGTTTAAAAATTAGCAGTAAGCGCATTTTGTCACCTACGTGTATTCTGTCACCAAAAGTTAAAATTATGCTCCCTGTATCTGAATTCGTGTTTTTTTTTTTTGTCTGAATGCTTCAGTTTTCGTAAAATACATTTAAAGTAGTGACTACTTTTCCTTGTGTACAGCAGTCAAGTTGACAAAACTTAACAATGGGCAGTGCTTAAAATATGGTTATGTTTTAGTTGTCAGTTAAATTTTCCAACAATCATTAACTAAAATCAACCCCAAAGTAGTCCAACAGCAGACATCATGGACAGAGAGACGCAAAATAGCTGAGCCCAGGTATTGAGATATCGTGAATGGTGTAACACCATAATGACAAAAGTAAAAAACAGATAAGGGCTGCGCCACACGTAATAAAATTAATTACACGTAATAAAATTAATTACAAAATATCATAAAAGTGAAAAAATAAAGTAAATACTGTGAGTCTTATTCCGGATGTGCAAATTGTCACATATAGGATAGTCTCTAGATCAGAAGATGGGTTCAACTGCTGTCCCTACCCTTCTACTGGGGGGGGTCTTGTTGTCTTGGGTCTCCGTATGTGGGTGAGAAGAAACACAGGAAAACCTAATAGTGCAGTATGCCAAGGCTAAATAGGCCTGTAATTAAATTATAGTATTACACTCACATTTGAGAGAGCTTATGCCAGCTCTAGTATGAAACGCCTATAGAGGTATAATCCCCACTATTTAGGATATGGTGGTGGTGGGTCAAATCATACCAGTAATGGTCAGCTGTAGTTGGCTAAGAGCATTCACCTGATGCTCTCAGCTAATCATTTGCTCCCATTGCTGATCAGGCTAATCCAGAAACATCAGCCTGAGGAACAGAAAATATCTGGGCTGTGGGCAACGGGGGACCCTCATTTATTGTTTAGGGGACTAAAAGCACCATAACCAAGTCAATAAGGCAAGTCCCTTTTGTGCATTTTCAGTAATACATTTTTATATCACTTGTTTTATTTCTCATATTAGTGTGCATTGATATGTTTTTCTTTATATATTGTCTATATTTTTCAGATTTGTTTTTTTTTTTTTTTGTTCACTGCAAAATGTTATTATTTTGACTGCATTTGAAGTCGACACACTCTGTTATGTTTCTTAGGTTTCGTTAGTAGCCACAAAATGTGAATTTGTTTCCAATCAGATGTGTAGATAGAACAGAATCCAAATTCAGATTATCCAGGCCATGGGTACCCAAGTGACTCTCAAATTGTGTCAAATAGTGCATAAATGGTTTGATTTAGAAGAGTGTGACCGCACCAGGGGCTTCAGAGAGCTGTCTTACATTTATACTTGTAAGCAAAATATGTTTAACACTTGGACCTTGAATTGCTCTTTATACCGAGCCCTCCTGTTCTTGATTTTTTTTTTTTGCATGCTTGGCTATTACCATTCTAAGATGTGTGCTACTTAGCTTCCCAGTGATGTAATGTGTATTGGAAGGAAGGAAATGACAAAATTCAGATCAATAAACTCTAAGCGGATGCACCTATCTGTTATTTTGTTTGCAGCACTAATAACAGCTCTGCATTGTATGTCATATTGAAGGGCTGGCTTGTTTGTGTTTATAATTAAAATGCCTTTAAGGCAGAGGTTGATAATCTTCTAAAGCGTTTTAAGAGCCAACCTGTTTTTTTCCAGGGAAGTGATGTGTACACGAACTGCAAAATAGTCTGGAGACTGCAGTAATATATATATTTTTTTTATTTTTATATTTGGCTTTGCCAAGCCAACTTTAACCCCTTAAGGACACATGACATGTGTGACATGTCATGATTCCCTTTTATTCCAGAAGTTTGGTCATTAAGGGGTTAAAGTAAACCCTGTCCCTTCTTGATTTTATTATACCCTCAGAATCTTCCTGGGGGGAAAAAAGTATATGTCTATTGCACTGGAATTTGTTTGGCATTTTAAAGGAGTCAATAGACTCCATTGCGTTTGACAAAATAGGGACTTTTCCATTGGTCATGTCAAAATGTGACAGTAGTGGAATATTGATTTACTGTTGGCTACTGTGCCATAATTTGTACATCTGCTGTAATGGCAGAGAAGAAGAGACATCTTCCAATTTAACATACATTAAGTGCCTATGGTATGCATTTGTAGATTTAGAGGTAGATCAGAGAGAGAAGATGATGTTGATGATAGAAGAAAAAGTGGAGCTTCCCCTGCATGTTTCCTGGGTGAATCTTTGCAAAAGCCAAAAAAAAAGTAACAAGTTCTTCCTTAAAAGCAGTTTGCTTAACTGAAGCACCAAGTGACCTTGGTTTAACCACCAATGCATGGTTTCTGCATAATCACTTCTTGGGTTTCTTTCAACTCTGTTTAAAGGGACACTCTAGACCCAGAAAGCACGTTAACTACATGAAAAGTGTTCTAATTTATTTTTATTTATTTTGTTCATTTTACAAAAATTGTAGATTTCAATAAAAAATTTCACTTTTATAAATTAACCTGGCTGGCCCTCTTACTTCCTGTTTTGGTTAGCTCAGTGCAGCTAAACTCGAGCTGCAGCAGTTGCTCAGAGCACCTGCCTTGCAAAAACGTCTAATTGAGCTGCATTGGAATGTCTGTGATTGGACAGTTTTAAGAACTCCAGATTGAATGCAGCAAGTTTAAAGGACCACTCTAGGCACCCAGACCACTTCAGCTTAATGAAGTGGTCTGGGTGCCAGGTCCCTCTAGGATTAACCCCCTTTTTTTTTTTTTTTTATAAACATAGCAGTTTCAGAGATTATAAATGGGTTAATCCAGCCTCCAAATCCTCTAGTTGCTGTCTCATTGACAGCCGCTAGAGGCGCTTGCGTGCTTTCACAGTGAGAACACGCAAGCGTCCATAGGAAAGCATTGTAAATGCTTTCCTATGAGACCGGCTGAATGCGCGCGCAGCTCCTGCCGTGCATGCGCATTCAGCCAAAGAGGCGTAGAGGAGGAGTAGAGTCCCCCGCCCAGCGCTGGAATAAAGGTAAGTTTAACCCCTTTCCTCGCCATCCAGCCCGGCGGGAGGGGGTCCCTGAGGGTGGGGGCACCCTCGGAAAACTAGAGTTTTCCTGACACTATAGTGGTCCTTTAACTCAAGTTAAGCTCCTAAACCAAGCAGCTGTGCAATAGATGGGTGACTTTTCTCAGGGAAGAGGTTTTACAATCACAAGTAAATTCACTGAGCATTCTTTCTGATTAGGTCTTGAATCTACATTCTGGGAGATCCCAAACAGCTTTTTGGATGAAACTTTGGGGTTTTTGTTTTTTTACATTTAAAAATGTAATAAAAGCTTTTTTGTTAGCGGCAGAGTAAATACAACTATTCCTTATGTAGAAGATATAGCTATAAAAGAGCGGAACATTTTCTGTTAAAGTCCCTGTCTATTTTCATTACTCTATAAAGGGTTAAACCTCTCTTAACTCTACAAAGGGTTAAAGAAGTCTGTGTTTTTCCAAGCATATTGAAAGGCAGCTTGTATGGAATTTCATGTACTTTGCAATGTGTGTGTTTGTTAAGATGGGCTCTGTCAAACTGAGAAAAGATGGACAGCTCTCCTGACACTACAGACTGGAATGGAACCACCAACCTATGGTGGGGTTTAAAACAAGTATACAAGATTAAAAGGCACAATATTTGCAAATAAAAATACCCCTCTCTGAATGTTACTATTTTTGCAGCAAATCTGTAGCATCTGCAGTGACTAAGATATGTTTGAGTAATCAGCTGATTATTGCCTTGCCAGTTTTCTCAGAAGTTCTGAGCATACATTAATTTACCTGAAAGTATTCATGGTAATGCATGATTAAAGGGACTCTATAGTAACCAAAACAACTTTAGCTTAATTAAGAAGTTTGTGTGTATAGATCATGCCTCTGAAGATTCACTGCCATTTAGGAGATTAATCACTTTTGTTTCTGTTCATGCAGCCGTAACCCCACCTCCCCTGGCTTTGACTGACACAGCCTGCATGCAAACAAAATGGTTTAATTTTCAATCAGATGTATCTTTAAATGTTTTATCTCCTGCTCTGTAAATTGAAATTTAATTACATACAAGCAAGCTGTTAACAGAACAAGCTGTTAACAGAACAGGAGGTAAGAAATTGTAAATTACACAGAATTTATAAGAAAGGTAGTGTGAACATTTGATGACTCTTTACAGGAAGTGTTTAGGAAGGCTGTATAAGTCACATGCAGAGAGGTGTGACTAGGGCTGCATAAACAAAGTGATTTAACTTCTAAATGGTAGAACATTGAGAAGTGAGAGTGCAGTGGCATGATCTATACACCAAAACTGCTGGTGACTATAGTGTCTCTTTAAAGTTATTATGAAAGCTAACTACAAAATTACCTCTATTGGCTTCCTAAATATATACTTTATAGCAGGGGAGCCCAAAAGGTAGATCCCCAGATGTTTTAAAACTACAGCTTCCATGATGCTTTTGTCATTGTAAAGGAATTCTAAATGCATGCAAAGCATCAATGGAGTTGGAGTTCTACAACATCTGGGGAACAGGAAAATGTATTTAAAAAAATAAATAAATAAAACTAATAGTCTAATGTTGGAATTTCACGAAAGCGTTTCCACCTTCATGTCCTGAGATTTCCCATTAGCCATTGTGAGAACAAGCATCAACTTGTACTATGAACAATAATCTCACTGCACAAGGTCAAGATAATCTATCAAGAATCCCGCAGATTTTTGGGATCTTCATTAGACCCCTATTTGTAATCTTGTGTATAGATAATAATGCAACCTGGAGCTAAAAGACCTAGATGAAGATGGTGGTGATGGTGCTGCTGAGGAGCAGGAAATGCCACCTTGGAGAAAGACGTGTCAACTTGGTGGTTTCTACAAAAATTACAAAGACATCAAAAGTGACCGTTCTACCACCATCTCTTATTAAAATAAATTATTTCATTTTTAAAAAGTGACAGATGCGTTCTAACATATGAGTGCAAGGTGTTATAATTACTTAGTCCTTGGAATAAATCCCAAATGTATATCTAGAAGTATAAGCTAGAGAAATGGAATTACATTTAATATTATTGGCTAATTGAGGGATGAAGAATGCATTCCTGAGCCTAATTTACCAGATCATGACGATTTATTTATGCTGTGTTTCTAGGAGAACTGTTGATGTGCGAGGCCAACACAGTGTTAAAATGTACTCAGGATGAAGGATCCCAGCGAGGGGTCTATGGAAGACTGATCTGCACAAACCTAAAGATCACTTTCCTTTGCGATGAGGTGCCTGACGATAACGTAAGTACTCGTATACCTATCTTACGCATTTCTATATTGACAAAGGTATTCCATTCTTAAAGGACCACTATAGGAACCCAGACCACTTCGGCTCAATGAAGTGGTCTGGGTGCCAGGTCCCCCTAGTTTTCAAACTGCTATGTTTACACTGCAGGGTTAATCCAGTCTCTAGTGGCTGTCTTCCTGACAGCCACTAGAGGCGCTTCCGCGATTTACACAGAGTAAATAGCACTTATTTGAAGCTGGACGTCCTCACTGAGTAATGCTTTCCTATGGGCGGGTTTGAATGCGCGCGCCTCTGGATGCGCGTTTGGCTCCACTCGGGAACTGACGCCAGTGGGGGAGGAGAGGTCACCAGTGGAGAGGGAGCCTGGCGCTGGATTAAGGTAAGTGGCTGAAGGGGTTTTAACACCTTTAGCGCCGAGGGAGGGGGGCACCCCAAGAGCCTGTAGTGCCAGGAAAACTGGTTTGTTTTCCTGACACTAAAGGATCCCTTTAAGTATTATAAAATAAGCTGAAACATGCCCTGGATCACATTGATTTTTATTTCTGTGTACTAAAGTATGTTTGAAATTTTTTAAGAGGGTTTATTACTTTTCTTTTAGTGGTTTGAAATCCATATTAAAGTTTTCAAAAAAGCATGTTTTCCTTTCATTTTATACAGTTCTCATAAAAAATAAATAAAAATGTAAAAAAGAAGGAAATTAACTAGAGCATTTAGGTGAACAAACTGTTCTGGGGGTGGGTTTGCGGAAAAAAGTAAGTGGGTGGAAAAGAGCCTGTTGTGTGTTGTTGAAGGGTCCACAGATCTTAGCATAGCATGTTAGAACAGCTAGACCAAAAATGCACATAAGCTACAAGTGTGATGGCAGCAGCAGTGATTACTGTATCTATGCATGCCCGCAATGCTATGGCTTTAATCTTACAATGCCTTGCGTTGTGTGAACTTGTGGATGTTCTCAAGCACAGACACAAATCCAAATTTCAAGTATGTATAACATTTAATGTATACATTTGTGGGTTATTTTGCTAGCAGCATGTATAAATGTTATGCTGGAAGCTTTCCTTTGCATTTTCAAGATTACTTATGTACATCGGGTTAAAGTATCGATTCTGTATGGATGTGCATTTGTGTAAAATGTGCTGCATAGTGACACATGTCTTGATTATTTCTTGATCTTGCCACGAGAGCTCACCACAAACTGATTCATACTATTCACATTTAACATCCAGTTTATTAAAGCCATGAACACATAAGACTGGTTTTCTCCTGGCTGCTTTTTGAGATATTCTGCCCTCTTATCTCTGTTTCCATCCCAACCCCTTTCAACTTTGACAGCCTTTTTTATTTTTTTTTTTTGTTCACGTTCTCACCCCATCCTCATTCTGTTTCAGATTCCAGAATTCAAAAACAAGATTGTGGGTGAAAATGATATAACTCTTCAATGCGTGGACCAGTTGTATGGAGGTAGATTAACTTGTCTAGTAGTGTAATTTTATTTACTGTATTTCTGTGTCTATTTCCCTCCCTAATAGTCATTTTGATGTCTTCATATAGGTCTTTACAAGCAGTATTATGTGTTGCAGTAACTCACTTCCTGTTTTCTAAAATAAACTCCGCTGTAATTCTTTGCTTTTGGGTTTGACCTCATTAATTCCTCATTCATTTCCCTACCAGCTGTTTTAAAAAAAACATTTCCGGACTTAATCAGAAAAAGGAAAGCAAAGCAGTGGTTGTAACATAATAGAGCTGTGCATTCATTATGGTTTGCGATGAGTTAGTATTGTTTTGATAATAGCAACAGTTACTGAGGTTCGTATGCAGAAAACATCGATTTAATGTTTGAGACAGGCATTCTGTGAAACTCTTTTTTTCTGCTATCCTTTATGGTTGATTCATGGGAGTCAGTGGATTAGCTATAGTGGGAAATTCGGGGGTAAAGTTGTAAAAGCGGAAAGGTCACCATGGAAGCCATTGCTTTGTTCCTCCTGATTATTCCACTTTTAGAACTTTGTCCCAGAATTGCGCTTTACATATAGGCCCCATAGTATGCCCATTTAAACAATTCCTAAATCCCTTGTGTTCCCCCCCCCAAGTTTAAATTTGTACTGAACTGGAATTCTTGCCAGTAGACATTGATTTCCCCTTTTTGCCATGTGCCTAGCCTTGGTCACAAATGTTTTTAAAGATGGTAACTCTAAATTTGTTTTTAATATTTAAAGTAACACCCCAAGCACCATACCTACTTGACAAGTTACCTGTGTCTAGCCAAGTGTCCACAGCTGCATGGCCTTCTTTCAAATTCCCATAACAGGAGAATCCAGTTAGCTCCACTGAGCTAAGTAATACCATGTATGGTGGACATGCTTCGCTCCGTAAAGAAATCCTGCAGGAGAAACAAGGATGTGGCAGGGGTGCGTGAGGGATCCAGTTAAGTTGTCAAACCTGTTAAGAAATTTGACAGATTACTCTAAGAGGGTTCTTGAGCACTCGTGGCACCATGACCACTACAGTTGCAATTAGGGACTATATACACTATATTTTGCAATGATTAAGTACTCACAGATTCTCTTTTGGGATAATATTTGTTCTTGTTGGTGTTATCCCTCTTTAAACTATATATCTCTGACTCTTGGATGGGCCTTTTGAGAAGTTCTTTACTAAAAGTGCTATTTCTATTTTAATGTAATATTCAATGAATTATGAATTGTAGGAAATCTGAAATGATATTCATTCAAGGTTATTGTTGGAAAGTTCTGTGCTGTTGTCTTGTAACTCCTTTTGCAAGATTCAAAAGCATGAAGTTAATTATTAATTCTGCTTACATTGCTATCAGTGTTAATCATAAGCTCAGGCTATGCATTTTATCTCTGTGCCACTTGCATCCTAGAAAAGATTGCCAACTAAACTTTATAACTGAAGAGCAAAAAGCCATTTTACCCATTAAGTCTGCGCATTTTGTGTTCCAGCGCACAGTGATGCATTTATCCCAAGCTCCTTGAAATATTCATCTCTTTTAGACTCTACCATCTCTGCATTTAATGCTATTTCACGCATCATAACAAATCTTTATATTTGCTTTTCATTCATTTCCCTTCCTCCAACTTTAGATTTGTTTTCTCAACCTTGCTACTTTCACAAATATTATCACACTTTTGTACCTGTATAACTCTCAGTTAGTTATAAGGTTATGTCATTCCATTTCATTCTCTTGTCAAAGTATTGTGTATAGGGTTTTCTTCCGATCCACCTTGGATTACCTGTGGCATTTTATTTAAAGGGACACTATAGTCACTAAAACAACTTTGACTTAAAGGGACACTATAGTCACCAGAACAACTACATCTTATTGTAGTTGTTCTGAGGAGTATAGTCAGTCCCTGCAGGCTTCTTAATGTAAACACTGCCTTTTCAGAGAAAACGAACACCTCTATTGGCAACAATTTGCAGCACCGATGTTCAGTGTCACAACGCTCTGTATGGAGACGCTGAGCTTTCCCCTTAGAGATGCATTAAATCAATGAATCTCTGTGAGGAGATGCTGATTGGCCAGCGTGACATTTGGCTCAACCCCCTGCCTCTGTGGCTGGGCAGTGTTAGAAGGGGAGGGCTTGCAAAAGCTTCAGACAAGAGAATGAGATCTGCAACATTTGCAATCTGTCTTTAGATATATCCCAATTAAAATACGTATACGTTCAGCTCAGCAGTGCTCCAATGGCTATAGTCATGATTTATACAGAGATCTCAGTAAAAGTACTGTGGATTGGCAGCAAATGCAAGAATTATATATATAAAATAAATATATATGTACATACACTTCTGCTTTTACGGTTTCACTATTGCTGTTTTTGAATGTTTTGTTATTTTTCGATTTAATTTTCTTGTATTGTTTTGTTTATTTAACTACAGATAATAATAATGTAACTATGCATGCAGTAGATAACCATGTGGTATTACTTCTTTCTCCAGTTTTCGATGATAAAAAGAAAGTTCCTATTAATAAAACCGTGCTTACAAAGTACCCAGAAAGACTAATTATCTACTGCAAAGACTTCCGTGTTTTTCATTTCTGCCTTAGCTACGTAAAGGAAGAGGAAGTTAAAAGGGTAATTATAACCTTTCTTGTATTTTCATTCAGTGGGTCTTAATAATCGGTTTTAAAAAAAATAATAATAAAGCTAACATTTTTAGTTCGTTAATAATAAACATTTAACAAAAAAATTGGGGAAAAAAAGAAATTGGCAACCAGTCAAACAGTAGTTCAATGCACGCTGGTAAATATATTGTTTAAAGTGTATTTGAAATATCTGAACTCTGAAGCCATGTTTTATTGTTTACTGATTGATACTTTTTCTGTAGGTGATATGCTAATTCAGAAGTCTCCTATATGTTACTCCTCTCAAGAAAAAAAATAAACGCACTGGAGGTTTTTATATATATATATATATATATATTTAAAAAAATAAATAAATTTGGCTATTTTTGGATAAAACATTTTCCAGCTTTGTAAATACCCTGCTTGATTTTAGATGTTTCTTTAAAACTAAACTGTCCTGTCTTTCTTGCACAACTGGTAGCTTAAAAACCGGTTATGGTTTGTGCTATATATTGTAAGTCTGCCTCATATGTAACTTTATGATATACATTATAAGCCCTGCTATCCTGGAATAGCTCAATCATACAGTGCAAATTACATTAACCCTTCAGGCTCCACATGCACAGCTGTAGCAGAATGGGACTGCCCAAGTGGGTTATAGAAGTGACCCTGAGGTGGTTTTTTTTTTATTTTTTTTTTACACACTTTGCTTTGCTTTTCAGTTCAATATCATTTAATAGGAAGATCGAATGAGGAATTGTCCAGAATTGTGACCATTTCAGTGTTCCCAGCATTCATTGGGTGTTGTAAACTGGTAAATCTTTGAGAACCTAAAATGCACGGCAATGGTATCCAAAGAGGGTCTGTGTACAGAGCAAAGTACAAAAAGTGGTGTACCGTCCTGATCCACAGGGCGGTACATTTATAAATGTTCCCTATTATGGCCCCTTTCAATCACTGAAGTTTTCAGGGTTTAAAACACTGTCGAGGAGTCTGAACCTAGGTCCAGGTAAGTATAGCAGTAAGGGCAGTCAAAATATAAAGGAAAATAAGTTGAAGCTTGAAAACACACTGTGAGCAGAGTTAGGCCACCTTAGCTGAAACCTGAGCTTTTAGCATGATAAATTCAAGCAAGCAGTAAGAGAAACAAAGGCACCTTTCAGTGTTAAAACAAACACCTTTCCTGCTCTTTCTTTCAGTTCCCTAATGAATGCCTAAAAGATTCATTTTAAAACTGGTGTGCTTTTTGTATATCACTACTTGCATACCTTCCTTTTTATGTCATGTAAGTAGCCTAAAAAAAAAAAATACAAAAGAAATGACTACAGTTTTCTTTTATGTTTTTTTTCCCTGGATCAGGGGCGGGTGCCAAAGCAGTAAAATCCTGTATACACGCCAGAGTTTGGGGATTTGGTAGACAAGAACTGGAGCAGGAAAGCAGGTTACAGAGCGGAAGAGGGGAACAGCAAACATCCTTGTCGTAGTTTTGGCTTTAGGCACAAGAGGACTAAAATAGCTGCATGCTGTCTGGAGCTGGTCTGGGGAATTAATTTGCTGATTGTAAGAAATTGCAAAGCCACTTAGATGCTGTGTGTTAAGTTACACTAACATTTTCATAGACCTCTGCTTGTTGCACTGTTGCATGCATCATTGACTCTTGCATAGCCACACAGACCTTTGAGGCGATTAAGCACAGTTTGGCTGCAGAGATGATCTGTGGCCTGTGATAGAACATAAGTGTTGTTGTGATAGTCTAAGTCAAAGTTGTCAATGGTGTTGTTGATTTTAGACCTTTCTTTGCTTGTGGTTTGCAAGCATTAAATACATTTTCATTTGTTTCTTCTTTCAGATTGTCAGTGGGATAAGCCACTACGTTCTAAGCCCTAAGGGTTTGAAACATCTCTTCCTGTTTTCATATGCAGCAAACGCGCCTCGTTATGCAGGTGAGTTATATACCTTGAGTTGAGCCACCATTCACTTCCTCCATTCAGTGATGTGTGTGTGTGTGTGTGTGTGTGTGTGTGTATAAGGTTCTTTTGCAAGATGAGCTGAGGAATGGCTTAGCCAGTTAAGTAAAATAATGCATGTTTTATTACATGGTGGTCTATAGAGATTTGACTTCTGAATTGGAAAATTTAGAGGTCACCAGCGCCGAGGGAGCCCAACGCTGGATACAGGTAAGCTGCTGAAGGGGGTTTAAGCGCCACGGGAAGGGGACCCCGAGGGTGAGGGTCCCCCAAGGATGACCTAGTGTCAGGAAAACGGGTTTGTTTTTCTGACACTATAGTGATCTTTTAATTTACTTGTATATTTCTGCCCACTAACTCTAACCTCATGTGAGCAGGTCCTCGTCTGTTCTTTTTCCTGTTTGCAGATCTCCCCCTCAACCACCCTCTCCCACAATACCTGCTTTACCCATTGCATATCATGTGGAATATGATAAAGAGATCACATATTTATACATTATTGTTGTTCTTTATAAAACATGACCACCCATTGTTTTACTCTCTTGTGACATATACAGCTACCTGTACAAAGGAGCAAACCATAATGTTTGAATCAAGCAGTGACTGGATGATGGAGTTAGAGCGGACCAAAGCAAAACTGAATTACAAAGTGTGCTCTGCCAACGAATATTACAGAAGATCAAAAGGGTATGAGTTCTTTTTAAATGAACATTTTCTATAACTCCATGCTGTCTAGCATTGTGGATTTCCCCTCTGGTCTGGATCTGATCTCTGAGCTGAGTTTCTTACCAGTTACAATTTTTGATTCATAACAGATATCCAGAGAGTGTCATATCATCAAGATTTGCCCAACCCCTTGCCCCAAAGGCATTAAAATCGGGTCTGCTTCTGAACACAAAGAGCTGGAGCTGCGAAATGTCTGCTTTAGAACCTTTTAGATATATTATGCGATTGTAATTTTTTTTTTTTTTTTTTTTTTTTGTAGTTGACTCCATATCAGCGGTAATATTAACTGTTGTTGTGAAGATATTTTAATGATGCAAACACACATCCAGTGTAGTTTTAAAAGTACATTTCAACTTACCTGCCCAGGGGCTTTTTAACTTGATTCTACTTTTAGCTTACAATGCTTCCCAGCATTGACTGGCCTCATTTATTTTCTTACTCTTTGATGTGATGCAGTAATTTAAAAACTTAGATCAGGGTAGTCAACCTTTTAATACCCACCGCCCACTTTTGTGTGTTTGTTGATGGTAAAATGTCCTTACTGCCCACCAGTGCCGCAGTAACTAATTTTATAGTGCAAGTACAATTTAAAAAAAAAAAAAAATGTACATTTTTTTAAAGAGGTTTTTTTTTTAAAGTACTTAAACGTATCTGTTTTACTTTTTTTTTTTTTCTGTGTATGAGGGGGGTCAGTGCACGCGCGTGTGTGTGTGAGGGGGCAGTCTGTGTGTGTGAAGGGGCAGTCTGTGTGTGTGAAGGGTGCATAGGGTCTTGCTGTGTGTAGGTGGGTGAGATGTGAAAATCTATCTTAATATCTCCCCCTCCCTTCTTCTTACCTTTTACCAGGGAGGGGAGACATAATGCTGCAAGCCCTGGTGGTACAGTGGTAGCATGTTCACTTTAGCCTGCAGCTCCTCTGGTTGCAGGCTAACTCTCCTGTCCTCTTGCGAGCACAGCACTGTCAGGGCGTTGCCATGGTAACGTGCAAAAATGCTCTGACAAGCCTGCTCGCAGGAGGAACACAGAGCCTCTTAGGCGTTTCCCTCCCTCTACTTAAACTAAGTGCAATCGGGCCGGTGAGGTAGATCTTTGCTGTCCTCACCAGCCCCAAAGGGATTACAGCAAGGCTGGCTCTGCATGAGCCAGCAGGGGAGATGAGAGGATTGCCCCTGCCGGCCTTGGTCCTCTGCCATGGAGTCCCAGTGGGCGTCTTCTGCAGAACCTACCACCGCCCACCAGAAATCTCAAACCGGTAGGGACCAGGTTGACTACCCCATGCTTAGATAGATGTGTGCCACTAGAGTAATGAGCTGAGAAAATTTCTGACAAAAAAAAATCTTCATTTTAGGTTTTGGTTGAAATGGATTATTAGAGAGTCCCGGGTACTGTGGGTCCCACACATTTTTATTGATGCTTATTGATGGCTCCTAAATTGAGCATTAGAACATATAAAGTATAGTACGTTCAAAACAATGTTTAAAGCACACAAACCGATTATTTGCTCTGAAATGATTGTAGGTTTCAGATGTACTTTTGTAAGCAGTTTATCTGAGCACGTAGACAATCAACAAATTGTGGATAGACCTGAATTGCCGATAGTTGTTTTAGTCAGTGATGCTATCAGGCAAGAATTCTTATTGTTCGGCCTTGTGTTAATCGAGTTGACACCAAGTGATGATACCCTTCAGCTGTAGGAAAAGTCACATTATACTTTTAGATGAGGCAAAAACTCTGGTTAAATGGTGGCCTGTAAGCAGCAGCTATTCTGTCCTGTAATACATGTAATACAGGATATAAGTGATAAATATTGTATGTCTTTGAAGGTATATGGAATATGTAGCTTGTTGTATTTGCATTTTACGTACATTTATTTCTATTCAAGACAATTACTATGCAAGTAGAAAAGCACATTGTGTAGGGGTATTTGTATATTTTCCCTAGCTAAAACCAATTGATCCCTCCTTCACTTATTTTGTTTAAAGGGATTCCAGTTTGGTTTGACCCCAGTTCATTTAATGCATTCTCTGCACTAACAAGAAAATGATACTCCCTTTTTTTGTTAAAGGAGACTGTACGTGAGTAATCACTGGGTTTTATGCTTGTTTGTCAAAGATTTTTGTGCTGGCTAACCTTATGAGGGATAAAAACCAGTGTGAATAGGTTTGATGTATGTGATAACATCACCTGAGAAACTCAAGAAAGCTATTAAACAGGCTAGGAAAAAACAAAACATTTTACAAGTCACAATAAAACCGAGACCATTGAGATTTAAGCCTTGTATGCCTATATTACTTAAAGGGACACTATAGGCACCCAGACCACTTTAGCTTATTGAAGTCATCTGGGAGCAGTGTCCCTATTGCACTTAGTGCTGCAATGTTAAACATTGCAGTTCCAGAGAAACTGCAATGTTTACATTGCAGCACTAAGTCTGCCTCCAGTGGCTGTCTTCCACTGGAGGAGCTTCCTGGATCCGAACAGACCTGCATGCTGTGCATGAGGACATCCAGTGTCAGATTTTTTCACTGTAGTAAAGCTTCGTTTTTAAACTTTTATTTACGCCAATAGACAGGGGGGTTGCGTGGTAGAGAGGAGGCAGGAATACAGTTTTGTATTCCTGGCACTATAGTATCCCTTGAAAGACCAAAAAAATAGTCTTCAAGCTGTATCCCCTAAATCAAACTGGGTTATTCACTCAAGTGAGAATTGCCGTGAATTTCAAAATTCAAGCCAACATTAGATATATCCTCCACGTCAATTCTGTGTTCTGTTTGGATATTTTGGCCTTACGATTGTAATTACCTTTGAATTACAATCAATTCTCACCTTGAGTAACTGGAAGTAAATGTTTCTTTTTTGTTTTAGAAATCTGTATTGATGCTTGGCAATAGAATACAGAAGAATTATGTGAACTGTATACAATTTAGATGTTATCAGTGCTTCTCTCCCTTAATTGTTAACCTGTATAAATGAGGGAAGGGAATGTTAGAAAGTCAATCACATCTAGTGATTTAATAGCTTAGAACGTTTGATAGCTATGAAATCTGCGTTCCTGACCTTTGAACGTTGTGTCAGGCAATCTTACATTGTGTGGCAACCACTATCGCAAAACCGCAATAGAACTGAAACCTGGCCTGTGGATAATGTTAAAGGGGGACTTATCCTTATATTTACCAATATTTATTTGTGAGATTTGAAACATAAACTTAAAGGAACACAATAGTGTCACGAATACAAAATACAGTTTAGATCACCTAAAAGTTTTTACTTACCGTTTTAGAGGATTAAAAAGTTTTTACTTACCGTTTTGGGATATTATTTTGAATGCTCGACAAAATTCCACACTGCACAAATCATCATCTATTAATAAAAATGGATTGAATCAATGCATCTCTATGGATAGCGTTCAGCTTCTCCATGCAAAGCGTTGCACAGGAAGAGCCTCTAGTGTCTGAGTGACTGCCACTAGAGGTGTAACTAGGCAGTAATGCAAACACTGTCTTTTCTTTTAAAAGGTAGTGTTTTCAGCCTGCAAGGACATGCTGTAGACACCAGAACAGCCACATTAAGCTGTAGTTGTTCTGATGACTATAATGTCCCTTTAATGTAGAAATCCCCATCTTTTTATCACGTAACTGCATCATAACTCCCTGTCAATCATTGTTATAAGTTCTGTCCTTTGCACCTGGCAGTCAGAATAGAGAAAGTATACAGAGGAGACCAGAAATTATATTCTATAATATTTCTATTCATATTCTTTATTTGCAATGTTTGCCCTGGGTTTTGCCTTATTTGTATGAGATCATGATGTAATTTGCTTAAACTGTAAAGTTATTTCAAAGAAAAAAACGAAAAAAAAAAACCCTATGAAAAAAGGTTAAAACAGGCATAGGTTGTTTTCAATGTTTAATTCAATGTATTGGTGTAAATAAAGTATTTCCCCTTAAAATCCCACAGAAAACGGTTACAAAACAGTCAGAAAAGATGGCACGGAGATTATGAGACTTTATCTCTCTTTCCTGGTTATTCATGACACTGGGATTGTGGAGAATGGACAAGGGAATGGTATATTGTAAGCCAAAATAGCGGAGTTGGAGGATTTCTTAAGTTGAGCAATTTCAGCTGAAAATGTGTAATTTCTGCGTCACTTCTCCACATTTTCCGAGGTAGAGGTTAAATGCCTTCAAAACGTATTCACTAAATACTGAATAGCAGTGAATTGAAAGCAGAATTGCAGAAATCACTGATTTTGAAACATTTCAACACTTAACTATACACAGCTTGGATTTTTACCTTTTTTTTACCTGTATTTTGTAGTTTGGTTTTCAGTTCACCACTATTTGCAGTTTAGTGACTAAACCTCTTTGTGTTTGCGAGGTCCAGGAGAGTAATTTTCAAAGTAAAGTTAATTGCTGTCGTTTTAAAACCTTGACTAAATGATGAAGCCTTGCAGAATGTGTATACACGCTAAGATTTCATGCTATAAATGTACTTGTTATGCTGGTTTCTACAGGTTACCACAACATTTTGTCATTCCTGTTTCTTTGCCTGAGGACATCATGTTTACATTCCAGGGAAAAGGGATTCCTGTGAGTAGATGCTTGTTCCTTACATGAGGAATCGGGAATATACTAGTTAATACATGTTTATTTTTAAATGTTCTAAAGGGTGTGACTCTTATTTATTACCTTCCAGTTTATATGCTTTGAAACTGCAGTAGCAAAGTACTCCATAAAATATAGTGTTCCTCGCGAAAGTAAGTCTGTGCAAGTATATTGTTTCATCTTTACAGTGGTTTACCAGTTCTGTGGTCATGGAAGTCCCAAATAGCACGCACTTCTTAATTGTGGGAACTGGGCTTTGGTGTATATGTTGTGCGTCGTGTACAATTTATATTCCATTCCTCTTTACAGCAGACTGAACTGAAACAATAACAAGAAATACGGTTGCATGAAAAAGTTTGAGAAAATTGGAAAGTACTGTACAACTGTTTGTGTGTTACTCAAATTGTCTTTTGTGAACAAGTGTAATTTAGATGAATTTTGAGTAATGGATGCACAAACCTTTTCTTTTCTTATACTTTCTTTTTCTTAATGGACTGCAATCTAGAAATGTAATGCTGGCTTATATGTAGATGTATTCAGAAACACACAATATATTTTAATTAGACTCTGAATGCTAAACCGGGCACAGCATACGTTTGCAAGTTACGTTTCCCAGGATATTCAACCCTAACCAGAAGTGTAGCTCAGACAGAGCTTGACTGGGAGAATAATGTGGGGCGGGCATTTGACGTCAGAGCAGAAAAATAGGATGGATGTGTCATGCCGTTAACAATGACAAGCATGCCTCCTCAAAGTGGACGTGTCAGTTTGCTGTCTGTCCAGGGCATCCCATGTGCAGAACCCATCCCAGGGCTGTACATGTGTATAGGAGATGTTTTAAATAATAATTATTAAATAAATCCATATCTGTCTCCCCTTTGTTTACTTTGGTGGGGTAGTGGGGGCAGTGATTTTTACATTTAAGGCAAGAGTAGCTAATCTAAAAGAATTTTTTTTACTTCAAGCCTGTTTGGCTATTTTGACCTTAAATTTGAAATTCACTTTGAATGTACTTTTGCTTTCTCACTACAGTGAATAACTACATTAGTATGAATATCTTGTATGAAAAAAGGAAGGGGTTTGCATGTTGTGCATTTTACTGCTGCAGAAACCGATAATCAGCGCTACAGTGAGGGAGAAAAAAATCCTACTAGCCTATTTGAGTTTCAAGATGCATTCTGATTGGCTGTTTGTGTATTCAGCAGTGGGATTGTTGCTTGAATTTAAATCATGGTCAATGAGCAGAAGGTCAAAGATGACCATAAATAATGGAAGCCACTGGCTTATCAACTCTGGAATTAATAGTCCAAGCTTTTCAAAAATCCAAAAACTAGACTCCACTTTGAGGTTCACTCTGCCGCAGAGCAGCAGACCCTGATGTAGCCTTTGTGAAAATTGATGAAGTTTTTTTTTGTCCTGAGTGAGACTACTGTGTAACTAAAGTAAGCTTTATATGCCTTGGAAAAATATTTAGTAATTGCATTTAATATAATTGGAAAGAAAAAGAATTGCTGAATATTTTGCCAATATACTGCTTCTTAGAGTGTACATTGAGATCTGAAACACAAGATAATTTATTCACAAAGCTCAGAATTGGCAACAAAAATGTAGATGACTTTTAAAAGGGAACTGTAATCCATCCTAGTGTGCTAATACGATCAGTTTAATTTAAAGGGACACTAAAGTCACCAAAACAACGTTGGCTTAATTAATCAGTTTTGGTGTATAAATCATGCCCCTACCGTCTCACTGCTCAATTTTCTGCAATTTAAGAGGTAAAAATTATTTTGTTTCTGTTTATGCTGCCATAGCCACTCCTTCCCTGGCTGTGACTGACTCAGCCTGCATGAAAATGAAATGGTTTCACTTTTAATCAGATATATGGTAAATGTAAAAAATGTTTAGCTCTTGCTTTGTAAATTGAACTTGAATTACACACAGGGAGGCTCTTGTAGAGTCCATCAACCTATTAACAGAGCAGGAAATAAGAAATTCTAAATTAAAAACAGAATTTGCAGTAAAGGAAGTGTAACCATTAGATGACTGATTACAGGAAGTGTTTAGGAAAGCAGTGTAAATCACATGCAGGGAGGTGTGACTAAGGATGTAAATATAAAGTGGTTTAACTGCTAAATGGCAGAGAATTGAGCTGTGAGACTGCAGGGCCATGATCTATACACCAAAACTGCTTCATTAGGCTAAAGTTGTTTTGATGACTAAAGTGTCCCTTTTAAGTAACACACATTTTGCTTGTGAAATCTGCACCACTCAGGGGAGTACAGCCACAATAATAAAAAAGGTACTTTTTATTTTATGATTTGTAATAATTTAGCAATTGACCAGTGCAAATCTCTTCACAAAACTTACATTATTTTAGCACATTGGATAATTTCACACTAGAAGTACACATTGATGCGTTTTATTTTAAACTGATATTTCTTGAATTTAGGTACTTTAGCAAACTGTTCTTTTTGTGGGAAATTTGAAATTTTGAAGAAGCTGTCCATTTTCTACACAGAAAAATCAGTATAACATTTCCTGGTTTCTTGGTTTTCAGATTTGGTGCTGGTCTTGTCAGAATGGTTCAGCCCTTTTAAAAATGTCTTCTCTTCAAGATGTGGATGATGGGAACATACAAACACAAAAAGCCTTCGTGGACAGGTCAGTTTACTTTCATATCTCCAGGACAGCTATAGCTAAATGTGTGTGGATAATAACTGAAACATACAGTCATAAACTCATATCAATAAAGAGTTTTACCACACTCCTCTAGTTTTAATAAAGTGCCACAAGGAAATTTCATGAAACTTTTAATTTATTAAGCTACATATGCATACTTGGCATATATTCAATGACTAAAGTGCAAGCAAAATTACAAAAAGCTTTGAATACCTGGAAAAATTATAAAAGTATTCTTCCTAAATGCAAAGCTGGCTAACTGTCTACATGCATGAACTCCACATGTTAAGATACAGCCCCTGTACCCAGGATTTTGTAAGGAGTGTGACTTCAGACAGTGTTTTTTCAAGCTGATTGCAAGTTAAGTTAGCTATGACATGTGCTACATGTATTTCTATATTTTAATATTTTATTTTACTATGAGGCTGTTAAGGTACAAAGAGGTATATGATTTGAAATCACATGGATCCATGAGAATACATGCAATCCTGAAAGAACTGCCAGAGCACTCATGCATTCCTTTGGCATTGTGAAAGAAGATGCCCAAGTGTGCATGCTGCACCTGGAGAATTTTTGGAAGATGTTAGTGAACCAGAACTACTTTGTAGGTGATGTCTGCTTAGCTTTGCTGCATACCTTACTTTAGTAAACTTATTACTTGGATGAAGGGGAAAATAAAAATCCTTCACTATCTCAAAAGTTACTGTGACTCTTTAATGGAACATCCTAAGCAGCGTAACCAATACAGTGCTTTGTAGTAGTTATAGTACCAGGAGTGCATGCCTCCCATTTAAGTAGTCAAACTGTTTGCCAACGAGACGCCATTTACCTTATCTATCTGAACCAGAAGCTCATGCCGGCAAAGAAAGGCTTAGTTTTTTCCTGATAGTGAACAGCTGACACTCGGCCAGTGATCTGGTCCTGCACAGTCAGGTTTAGTCTAGAAGAGCTAAACGAAGTTCCATGCAGGAGCTTATTGCTCTCCTTGGCATCTGACAGACACCATGTAAGGAGAGAGAGGCTCTGTTTGGAGCCAAACTGATCCAAACTTTGATCCAAAATCAAGCCTTTTGAGGAAGTCGCAGTTACCCATACTTTTGTTTGCCATTTTGGAGGCTGTCACCTCCTGTCTGGGGCACCATGCTGAAAGGGATCTCATAATATTACACTTGCAATCTCATCAATGGTTTTATTTTCCCCAGGTAAAAAGTGAAACCATTGGCAAACGGTTCAACTACTTACAATAAGGTGGCACAATGTGCTGTAGTGGTTATCGTGCTTGGAATGTTCCTTTAAGTAGCAAAATAGTCTGCAAGATTTAGATAAATGATTCTGTCTCTGAAACATGTAATTATAAGGAGTTTTTTTTTGTGTTGTATATTTTTCTTGTATTTTGCTGTTCTGAACAGAGTAGAGAAGACCCTTCACAGACCTCCATATGAAGAAGTCCGAATTGAGGATCTGTCTGCCAGTCTCCCATCACTCTCTGAAATCCAGACCTCTTACAATCGATTTAAACAGCTGTTTCTCATAGGTAAGAGTGGCAACAATATACTTTTTTTTACATGTATGCACAGGTTAAGAAAATTAATCATTTTTGTCACCTCATGCTTTAATTATTGTACAATCAGCTCTGCATGTACACACATTTTATGGATTTTCCAGGTAAATGTTCACCCAGTATTTTTCAATGCATTTTCTAGATAATACATTAGAAATGTTGACAATAAATAAAACAAATGGAAAATTGATACCTTAACCCTAATAGATACATTTTACATTACCAGCCAAATCACTGCAAATCACTTGTATTTCTGCCTTAACATTGGAGCGGGAAATGCAAGGGGCACACTTGCAGTGATCAAGTATCTCTCCTGTAGGAGTAAATCCCTGTACTTTACCACCAAATGTGTAACATTATGATTGTTTCCCCTTGGCACTTCCATCATGTCTCAGCAACTTCAGGGGACAATTGAAGCAAATAATATGGCATCCGGCACCAATAGAATAATAACTTGTGCTTCATTTTGTCTATAGGTAATATAGATGTAAATGGAGCAAGATACAAGTCTTGTACTTTTGTACATCTGTTTTCATGACAGCCAATACATTTTAGAAAATCAGTTCAATCATGAGCAGTATTTTCTATTATTGGGATATCACATATATTATTAAGGAGTTTTGGTAAACCGTGTGGAATATTTTAAAAAGTGGGATATCTGCTGAAAGTGGAACGACGTAAAGCTTTTGTGGTGAAGAATATTATAATCTTCTCCAGACTCAAAGTTGCACACTTTCACTACATAAATATAAAATTCTGTGTGTCCCACTATGTTAATGTCCCCAATAATTCTAAATTTCAGACAATTCATCTGACTTTTGGGATTCTGATTTAAAATGGTTTACCTTGCTGGATACCTCCAATTGGCTAGAAATCGTAAGGTAAGTGTCAGTGCCTTTTTGTAATAGGCAAACATGCCATAAGCTATAGTGAATAAAGTTTGTTTTTAAATTGACTTTAATTTAGTTAAATAATTAGCATGAAAACTACCTACCAAGAAAGAAAATCTGTCAATTATTCATATAAATGTAAAGGATTAATGCAACTCTCTAACCACCCAAAAAAAACACTCAAACATATATTATTTCATGTAGATAAAATAATTATGAAATACTTACATTGTGTTGAAATTTCACTGAAATTCCAACGCAGTCAAAAGATATAAGGCAAAGTAAGGATTAATTGTCTTATGCATTTCCGTACGCTTGAGAAAAGGCTAAACTACCACTGGTACTAGTGATGGCTGTAGTAGAAAGGCATTGTTTCTCTTATCGCAACACAATATCTGACACGGGCACTTGGTGGAGGAAGCACCAGGTGTTGAAGAAAGAAGATAGCAGCAAAATATGCAAAGACACCAGAAGAAGATAGAACCGCTTTAACTGTATGTATTCATCAAACCTTTCCTCATCATTGAGATACTTAGCAGGTTTATACCCTCAGGAGCTGCTTTTCATAAATAGCTGCTGATGCTTCAGATCAAACCAGAGTCAATAAATGCACAAGCTGAGGACAATTTCCCCAATCTTGCCTTGTCTGAAATTTAAAATGCAGAGATCTGTAATTTTGATCTAAATAGCGATTCCCACATAGATCAGAGAATCTCTGTTTTGATAAATCTTGCACCTGGCTTATTTGAACTAGCTTAGCGAACGTTACAATCACTGCATTGCACATTCTTTATATTTCTGTGACGTGTTTTTTTTTTTTTTTTTTATTACCTCCTTGTTTTTTTTTTTTATTATAGGCAGTGCCTGAAAAAAGCAATTGAAGTCATTGAATATTTAGATACCCAAAAAATAAATGTTGTTCTTAAAGGTAAGTGGTACAACCTTTTCTCCCTGAGTTTTAAACTATGATTTTAATAAACCCTAAATTAACTCAATGGGAAAGATGTACATCTTTAAAAAAAAATTATTTTTTTTTATCTGTAGAATATACCAAAGGAGCTCTGTATTACAAATGAATAGTTGCTTTGACGTGGACCAATTATAAGTTGTACATAGTAAAAATAAGAAAACTAATGAAATGTAACTTTGTCACTAAATGGGCTGTAAAAACAAAAATAAAATCACAAATAACTATCCAATATATAAGTTCTAGACATCACGTCAATGAGAAATACAGTTATTATTATTATTATCATCATCATTTATATAGTTCAAACATATTCTGCAGCTCTTTTCAATACTATAAAGCGAAATTTAAGAATAGATGAGACTTTGACAAAATGTTACAGGAATAATAGGTTGAGAATCCTGCTCGAAAGCGCTTACAATTTAGAAGAAGTGGTATATAAAAAAAACAATAGGATGGGCAATCTGGTGGCTAGCAACTAAGTGACATGGTGAGAAATAGCAGAATCGAAACAGGAGTGCAGTGTGACCCTTTAAAATAGAGCTAGAGACAGGTTTGTGAAATATAAGTTACTGTGGGAGGACGTAGGTTATTCTGTAGAGATGGATTTTGAGGGACTTCTTAAATGATTGAAGTCTAGTTCTAATGGGAGTAGGCAGGCTGTTCCAAAGGAGAGGAGCAGCCCGTGAGAAGTCATTACAAATGCGAATAAGGGTAAGAGCAGCAGACAGGAGAAGGTCACCAGCCGAACAGAGACCAATAAGGGGCGTACCTATACATTTGTGAAGAAATGTATTGGAGTTAAATCTAGTTAGTCTTATATTTAATGTTTGGTATTTGTAATTGAACCCTACAGAGTACAAGGAGCCAATGTAAGAATTGACATGGGGGCGAGGTGTGAATGGTGTAATGGGAGAACAATTAGGAGAGAATTACAGTAGAATTAATACAAGGTTTGTAGTAGAATCTTGTAGGGTTAAGTGCTGGAGATATTTTTTAGGTGAAATTTGCAGGAACAGTCCTGTTTTCCAGTCCCATTTTTAAGATGTTCAGGATATTCTCCTAACCAGCCATGAGGGCCAAGTCAGTGCCTCTGTGCATTCACAATTATCAATAAACTGCACACACTCCTAATGCAACTTTTTCATTCCTGGGATCCACTCAGAATATTGTGGAAAAAGAAGAATGATTGATTAAATATCATTTCTCTCTGACATGCCACAGGGCTTCCTTGAAATTTTAGAATTGTTATCAAGATGTTATTAAATTATCACCCTCCACTCCCCTCTCAAATAAACACAATATAGATTTCCTGTTCCTTTAATTAACCCCTTCAGGACGGGTGACGGACGAGGTCCGTCACAGAGGGGAGACCCTTAACGACGGGTGACGGACCTCGTCCATCACGCGGTAAAATTAACCCCGGATCGCCGCTATCGCGGCAATCGCGGGGTTAATGGTGCTCCCGGTATGCCTCTGCATTAGAG
>OW240916.1:273265134-273505751 GCA_933207985.1 Pelobates cultripes
CAATGCTTCCTAGCATTGACTGGCCTCATTTATTTTCTTACTCTTTGATGTGATGCAGTAATTTAAAAACTTAGATCAGGGTAGTCAACCTTTTAATACCCACCGCCCACTTTTGTGTGTTTGTTGATGGTAAAATGTCCTTACTGCCCACCAGTGCCGCAGTAACTAATTTTATAGTGCTTGTTTAAGTACAATTTAAAAAAAAAAAAAAAAAATGTACATTTTTTAAAGAGGTTTTTTTTTTTTTAAAGTACTTAAACGTATCTGTTTTTCCTTATTTTTTTTAATTTTTTTTTTGTGTGTGAGGGGGGTCAGTGCACGCGCGTGTGTGAAGGGTGCATAGGGTCTTGCTGTGTGTAGGTGGGTGAGATGTGAAAATCTATCTTAATATCTCCCCCTCCCTTCTTCTTACCTTTTACCAGGGAGGGGAGACATAATGCTGCAAGCCCTGGTGGTACAGTGGTAGCATGTTCACTTTAGCCTGCAGCTCCTCTGGTTGCAGGCTAACTCTCCTGTCCTCTTGCGAGCACAGCACTGTCAGGGCGTTGCCATGGTAACGTGCAAAAATGCTCTGACAAGCCTGCTCGCAGGAGGAACACAGAGCCTCTTAGGCGTTTCCCTCCCTCTACTTAAACTAAGTGCAATCGGGCCGGTGAGGTAGATCTTTGCTGTCCTCACCAGCCCCAAAGGGATTACAGCAAGGCTGGCTCTGCATGAGCCAGCAGGGGAGATGAGAGGATTGCCCCTGCCGGCCTTGGTCCTCTGCCATGGAGTCCCAGTGGGCGTCTTCTGCAGAACCTACCACCGCCCACCAGAAATCTCAAACCGGTAGGGACCAGGTTGACTACCCCATGCTTAGATAGATGTGTGCCACTAGAGTAATGAGCTGAGAAAATTTCTGACAAAAAAAATCTTCATTTTAGGTTTTGGTTGAAATGGATTATTACAGAGTCCCGGGTACTGTGGGTCCCACACATTTTATTGATGCTTATTGATGGCTCCTAAATTGAGCATTAGAACATATAAAGTATAGTACGTTCAAAACAATGTTTAAAGCACACAAACCGATTATTTGCTCTGAAATGATTGTAGGTTTCAGATGTACTTTTGTAAGCAGTTTATTTGAGCACGTAGACAATCAACAAATTCTGGATAGACTTGAATTGCCGATAGTTGTTTTAGTCAGTGATGCTATCAGGCAAGAATTCTTATTGTTCGGCCTTGTGTTAATCGAGTTGACACCAAGTGATGATACCCTTCAGCTGTAGGAAAAGTCACATTATACTTTTAGATGAGGCAAAAACTCCGGTTAAATGGTGGCCTGTAAGCAGCAGCTATTCTTTCCTGTAATACATGTAATACAGGATATAAGTGATAAATATTGTATGTCTTTGAAGGTATATGGAATATGTAGCTTGTTGTATTTGCATTTTACGTACATTTATTTCTATTCAAGACAATTACTATGCAAGTAGAAAAGCACATTGTGTAGGGGTATTTGGATATTTTCCCTAGCTAAAACCAACTGATCCCTCCTTCACTTATTTTGTTTAAAGGGATTCCAGTTTGGTTTGACCCCAGTTCATTTAATGCATTCTCTGCACTAACAAGAAAATGATACTCCCTTTTTTTTTGTTAAAGGAGACTGTACGTGAGTAATCACTGGGTTTTATGCTTGTTTGTCAAAGCTTTTTGTGCTGGCTAACCTTATGAGAGATAAAAACCAGTGTGAATAGGTTTGATGTATGTGATAACATCACCTGAGAAACTCACGAAAGCTATTAAACAGGCTAGGAAAAAACAAAACATTTTACAAGTCACAATAAAACCGAGACCATTGAGATCTAAGCCTTGTATGCCTATATTACTTAAAGGGACACTATAGGCACCCAGACCACTTTAGCTTATTGAAGTCATCTGGGAGCAGTGTCCCTATTGCACTTAGTGCTGCAATGTTAAACATTGCAGTTCCAGAGAAACTGCAATGTTTACATTGCAGCACTAAGTCTGCCTCCAGTGGCTGTCTTCCACTGGAGGAGCTTCCTGGATCCGAACGGACCTGCATGCTGTGCATGAGGACATCCAGTGTCAGATTTTTTCACTGTAGTAAAGCTTTGTTTTTAAACTTTTATTTACGCCAATAGACGGGGGGGTTGCATGGTAGAGAGGAGGCAGGAATACAGTTTTGTATTCCTGGCACTATAGTATCCCTTGAAAGACCAAAAAAATAGTCTTCAAGCTGTATCCCCCTAAATCAAACTGGGTTATTCACTCAAGTGAGAATTGCCGTGAATTTCAAAATTCAAGCCAACATTAGATATATCCTCCACGTCAATTCTGTGTTCTGTTTGGATATTTTGGCCTTACGATTGTAATTACCTTTGAATTACAATCAATTCTCACCTTGAGTAACTGGAAGTAAATGTTTTTTTGTTTTAGAAATCTGTATTGATGCTTGGCAATAGAATACAGAAGTATTATGTGAACTGTATACAATTAGATGTTATCAGTGCTTCTCTCCCTTAATTGTTAACCTGTATAAATGAGGGATGGGAATGTTAGAAAGTCAATCACATCTAGTGATTTAATAGCTTAGAACGTTTGATAGCTGTGAAATCTGCGTTCCTGACCTTTGAACATTGTGTCAGGCAATCTTACATTGTGTGGCAACCACTATGGCAAAACCGCAATAGAACTGAAACCTGGCCTGTGGATAATGTTAAAGGGGAACTAATCCTTATATTTAACAATATTTATTTGTGAGATTTGAAACATAAACTTAAAGGAACACAATAGTGTCACGAATACAAAATACAGTTTAGATTACTGGCCCCTCTTTTAGAGAAGTAAAAGGTTTTTACTTACCATTTTGGGATATTATTTTGAATGCTCGACAAAATTCCACACTGCACAAATCATCATCTATTAATAGAAATGCATTGAATCAATACATCTCTATGGATAGCGTTCAGCTTCTCCTTGCAAAGCGTTGCCCAAGAAGCGCCTCTAGTGTCTGAGTGACTGCCACTAGAGGTGTAACCAGGCAGTAATGCAAACACTGCCTTTTCTCTTAAAAGGTAGTGTTTTCAGCCTGCAAGGACATGCTGTAGACACCAGAACAGCCACATTAAGCTGTAGTTGTTCTGATGACTATAATGTCCCTTTAATGTAGAAATCCCCATTTTTTTATCACGTAACTGCATCATAACTCCCTGTTAATCATTGTTATAAGTTCTGTCCTTTGCACCTGGCAGTCAGAATAGAGAAAGTATACAGAGGAGACCAGAAATTATATTCTATTATATTTCTATTCATATTCTTTATTTGCATTTTTGCCTTATTAGTATGAGATCATGATGTAATTTGCTTAAACTATAAAGTTATTTCAAAGAAAAAAAGAAAGAAAAAAAAAACCTATGAAAAAAGGTTAAAACAGGCATAGGTTGTTTTCAATGTTTAATTCAATGTATTGGTGTAAATAAAATATTTCCCCTTAAATCCCACAGAAGACTGTTACAAAACAGTCAGAAAAGATGGCATGGCACAGTTTGTCTTTAGCAGTGTTTTCTTATGAGACTTTATCTCTCTTTCCTGGTTATTCATAACACTGGGATTGTGGATAATGGACGAGCGGAATAGTGGAGTTGGAGGATTTCTTAAGTTAAGCAATTTCAGCTGAAAATGTGTAATTTCTGCGTCACTTCTCCACATTTTCCGAGGTAGAGGTTAAATGCCTTCAGAACGTATTCACTAAATACTGAATAGCAGTGAATTGAAAGCAGAATTGCAGAAATCACTGATTTTGAAACATTTCAACACTTAACTATACACAGCTTGGATTTTTACCTTTTTTTTACCTGTATTTTGTAGTTTGGTTTTCAGTTCACCACTATTTGCAGTTTAGTGACTAAACCTCTTTGTGTTTGCGAGGTCCAGGAGAGTAATTTTCAAAGTAAAGTTAATTGCTGTCGTTTTAAAACCTTGACTAAATGATGAAGCCTTGCAGAATGTGTATACACGCTAGGATTTCATGCTATAAATGTACTTGTTATGCTGGTTTCTACAGGTTACCACAACATTTTGTCATTCCTGTTTCTTTGCCTGAGGACATCATGTTTACATTCCAGGGAAAAGGGATTCCTGTGAGTAGATGCTTGTTCCTTACATGAGGAATCGGGAATATACAAGTTAATACATGTTTTCTTTATTTTTAAATGTTCTAAAGGGTGTGACTCTTATTTATTACTGCATTAACCTTCCAGTTTATATGCTTTGAAACTGCAGTAGCAAAGTACTCCATAAAATATAGTGTTCCTCACGAAAGTAAGTCTGTGCAAGTATATTGTTTCATCTTTACATACCAGTTCTGTGGTCATGGAAGTCCCAAATAGCACGCACTTCTTAATTGTGGGAACTGGGCTTTGGTGTATATGTTGTGCGTCGTGTACAATTTATATTCCATTCCTCTTTACAGCAGACTGAACTGAAACAATAACAAGAAATACGGTTGCATGAAAAAGTTTGAGAAAATTGGAAAGTACTGTACAACTGTTTGTGTGTTACTCAAATTGTCTTTTGTGAACGAGTGTAACTTAGATGAATTTTGAGTAATGGATGCACAAACCTTTTGAATGGACTGCAATCTAGAAATGTAATGCTGGCTTATATGTAGATGTATTCAGAAACACACAATATATTTTAATTAGACTCTGAATGCTAAACCAGGCACAGCATACGTTTGCAAGTTACGTTTCCCAGGATATTCAACCCTAACCAGAAGTGTAGCTCAGACAGAGCTTGACTGGGAGAATAATGTGGGGCGGGCATTTGACGTCAGAGCAGAAAAATAGGATGGATGTGTCATGTCGTTAACAATGACAAGCACGCTTCCTCAAAGTGGACGTGTCGGTTTGCTGTCTGTCCAGGGCATCCCATGTGCAGAACCCATCCCAGTGCTGTATATGTGTATAGGAGATGTTTTAAATAATAATTATTAAATAAATCCATATCTGTCTCCCCTTTGTTTACTCTGGTGGGGTAGTGGGGGCAGTGATTTTTACATTTAAGGCAAGAGTAGCTAATCTAAAAGAATTTTTTTTACTTCAAGCCTGTTTGGCTATTTTGACCTTAAATTTGAAATTCACTTTGAATGTACTTTTGCTTTCTCACTACAGTGAATAACCACATTAGTATGAATATCTTGAATGCAAAAAGGGAGGGGTTTGCATGTTGTGCATTTTACTGCTGCAGAAACCGATAATCAGCGCTACAGTGAGGGAGAAAAAAATCCTACTAGCCTATTTGAGTTTCAAGATGCATTCTGATTGGCTGTTTGTGTATTAAGCAGTGGGATTGTTGCTTGGATTTAAATCATGTTCAATGAGCAGAAGGTCAAAGATGACCATAAATAATGGAAGCCACTGGCTTATCAACTCTGGCATTAATAGTCCAAGCTTTTCAAAAATCCAAAAACTAGACTCCACTTTGAGGTTCACTCTGCCGCAGAGCAGCAGACCCTGATGTAGCCTTTGTGAAAATTGATGAAGTTTTTTTTGTCCTGAGTGAGACTACTATGTAACTAAAGAAAGCTTTATATGCCTTGGAAAAATATTTAGTAATTGCATTTAATATAATTGGAAAGAAAAAGAATTGCTGGATATTTTGCCAATATACTGCTTCCTGGAGTGTACATTGAGATCTGAAACACAAGATAATTTATTCACAAAGCTCAGAATTGGCAACAAAAATGTAGATGACTTTTAAAAGGGAACTGTAATCCATCCTAGTGTGCTAATACGATCAGTTTAATTTAAAGGGACACTAAAGTCACCAAAACAACGTTGGCTTAATGAATCAGTTTTGGTGTATAAATCATGCCCCTACCGTCTCACTGCTCAATTTTCTGCAATTTAAGAGGTAAAAATTATTTTGTTTCTGTTTATGCTGCCATAGCCACTCCTTCCCTGGCTGTGACTGACTCAGCCTGCATGAAAATGAAATGGTTTCACTTTTAATCAGATATATGGTAAATGTAAAAAATGTTTAGCTCTTGCTTTGTAAATTGAACTTGAATTACACACAGGGAGGCTCTTGTAGAGTCCATCAACCTATTAACAGAGCAGGAAATAAGAAATTCTAAATTAAAAACAGAATTTGCAGTAAAGGAAGTGTAACCATTAGATGACTGATTACAGGAAGTGTTTAGGAAAGTAGTGTAAATCACATGCAGGGAGGTGTGACTAAGGATGTAAATATAAAGTGGTTTAACTGCTAAATGGCAGAGAATTGAGCTGTGAGACTGCAGGGCCATGATCTATACACCAAAACTGCTTCATTAGGCTAAAGTTGTTTTGGTGACTACAGTGTCTCTTTTAAGTAACACACATTTTGCTTGTGAAATCTGCACCACTCAGGGGAGTACTGCCACAATAATAAAAAAGGTACTTTTTATTTTATGATTTGTAATAATTTAGCAATTGACCAGTGCAAATCTCTTCACAAAACTTACATTATTTTAGCACATTGGATAATTTCACACTAGAAGTACACATTGATGCGTTTTATTTTAAACTGATATTTCTTGAATTTAGGTACTTTAGCAAACTGTTCTTTTTGTGGGAAATTTGAAATTTTGAAGAAGCTGTCCATTTTCTTCACAGAAAAATCAGTATAACATTTCCTGGTGTCTTGGTTTTCAGATTTGGTGCTGGTCTTGTCAGAATGGTTCAGCCCTTTTAAAAATGTCTTCTCTTCAAGATGTGGATGATGGGAACATACAAACACAAAAAGCCTTCGTGGACAGGTCAGTTTACTTTCATATCTCCAGGACAGCTATAGCTAAATGTGTGTGGATAATAACTGAAACATACAGTCATAAACTCATATCAATAAAGAGTTTTACCACACTCCTCTAGTTTTAATATAGTGCCACAAGGAAATTTCATGAAACTTTTAATTTATTAAGCTACATATGCATACTTGGCATATATTCAATGACTAAAGTGCAAGCAAAATTACAAAAAGCTTTGAATACCTGGAAAAAATATAAAAGTATTCTTCCTAAATGCAAAGCTGGCTAACTGTCTACATGCATGAACTCCACATGTTAAGATACAGCCCCTGTACCCAGGATTTTGTAAGGGGTGTGACTTCAGACAGTGTTTTTTCAAGCTGATTGCAAGTTAAGTTAGCTATGACATGTGCTACATGTATTTCTATATTTTAATATTTTATTTTACTATGAGGCTGTTAAGGTACAAAGAGGTATATGATTTGAAATCACATGGATCCATGAGAATACATGCAATCCTGAAAGAACTACCAGAGCACTCATGCATTCCTTTGGCATTGTGAAAGAAGATGCCCAAGTGTGCATGCTGCACCTGGAGAATTTTTGGAAGATGTTAGTGAACCAGAACTACTTTGTAGGTGATGTCTGCTTAGCTTTGCTGCATACCTTACTTTAGTAAACTTATTACTTGGATGAAGGGAAAATAAAAATCCTTCACTATCTCAAAAGTTACTGTGACTCTTTAATGGAACATCCTAAGCAGCGTAACCAATACAGTGCTTTGTAGTAGTTATAGTACCAGGAGTGCATGCCTCCCATTTAAGTAGTCAAACTGTTTGCCAACGAGACGCCATTCACCTTATCTATCTGAACCAGAAGCTCATGCCGGCAAAGAAAGGCTTAGTTTTTTCCTGATAGTGAACAGCTGACACTCGGCCAGTGATCTGGTCCTGCACAGTCAGGTTTAGTCTAGAAGAGCTAAACGAAGTTCCATGCAGGAGCTTATTGCTCTCCTTGGCATCTGGCAGACACCATGTAAGGAGAGAGAGGCTCTGTTTGGAGCCAAACTGATCCAAACTTTGATCCAAAATCAAGCCTTTTGAGGAAGTCGCAGTTACCCATACTTTTGTTTGCCATTTTGGAGGCTGTCACCTCCTGTCTGGGGCACCATGCTGAAAGGGATCTCATAATATTACACTTGCAATCTCATCAAGGGTTTTATTTTCCCCAGGTAAAAAGTGAAACCATTGGCAAACGGTTCAACTACTTACAATAAGGTGGCACAATGTGCTGTAGTGGTTATCGTTCTTGGAATGTTCCTTTAAGTAGCAAAATAGTCTGCAAGATTTAGATAAATGATTCTGTCTCTGAAACATGTAATTATAAGGAGTTTTTTTTTGTGTTGTATATTTTTCTTGTATTTTGCTGTTCTGAACAGAGTAGAGAAGACCCTTCACAGACCTCCATATGAAGAAGTCCGAATTGAGGATCTGTCTGCCAGTCTCCCATCACTCTCTGAAATCCAGACCTCTTACAATCGATTTAAACAGCTGTTTCTCATAGGTAAGAGTGGCAACAATATACTTTATTTTTTTTACATGTGTGCACAGGTTAAGAAAATTAATCATTTTTGTCACCTCATGCTTTAATTATTGTACAATCAGCTCTGCATGTACACACATTTTATGGATTTTCCAGGTAAATGTTCACCCAGTATTTTTCAATGCATTTTCTAGATAATACATTAGAAATGTTGACAATAAATAAAACAAATGGAAAATTGATACCTTAACCCTAATAGATACATTTTACATTACCAGCCAAATCACTGCAAAGTGAAACCCACCCGCATCAGATTTTAGCCCATAATTCACAAAATATGTTTGGAACTGTTCATTAACCCCTTAAGGACACATGATGGAAATATTCCATCATGATTCCCTTTTATTCCAGAAGTTGTGTCCTTAAGGGGTTAAACTGATAGAAGCCATAGTAAAGCTGCTATTAGTTAATACACAGACCAGTTTGTGCTGTGTTTTTAGATCCATGGATTGTGGTTTCCAGCTTAGCTCTCTGTCATAGGAGAGCCATCCTTTTTGTCCTTGCACAATGTGGACAGCATTGTTTGATATGTTCAAGGTAAAGTGTTCAAGGCAGCATGATTGACATCCCTGATGGGCTGACTTATGTGGCAGTGATTTTATTTATACAAGTCACTGCCGCTGTAGTCCATCTTCTGCAATAGAAGTGGGCTTGTGGTTCTCTAAGCACCAAGTGCATGTGGTGCTTAGATTGACCGTTTGATTTATAATGCTCTAGCCCAGGGGTCAGCAATATATGGCACATGTGCCAAGCGTGGCACTCAGGTGTCTTTGTACGGCACTCAAAGCTGCCAGAGACAAACAGGCTCTGGTCTATCAGGAGTCCCAGTGGGATTTCAGATATCTGCTAGTGCAAAACAGCAGATGGTGAGGGACAATCCTCAATGTATGCATTTAGAGGAAGTACCTGTCCAGCGTGGTCTCCACTGGACCCCAGGGAAGGCACCCATACTGCTAGATATATACAGAGCTGCAGAATAAGCCCCCCCATACAAATAATACAAACATCCCACTGACAATCCTCATACATGCACACAACCACACAAACAGCCTCTCACATGCAATAGCACAAGCTGCATCACACACACACACACACAAAGTGACATATCATTCACGCACACAATTCCACAAGTAGCCCCCAAACACAGCCCATATTCATAAGTATCATACACAATAACTAAAACTAATCATGAATATATACATTACAACAGCCCAGATGCACACAAAGGCATTGCTACCAAACAACAGCAGCACCCATAAATAACAGAAACAGAATACGGTTACACACACTTCAGTTTAAAAAAATAAGACCGGCACACTTATGTCTTGTTTTGGCCATATACTACTAAAAGGTTGCCTGTACATATTTTTAAAACACAATAACTACATAAATAAATGTAATTTTGGTACATATGTGTATGTACTGATATGTTTCAGAGATGTTCTCTCTGTAATGGCACACGATGAGCTAAAACCAGCTTGAGTTCTGAGCGAGGACCCACTGAAGGGCAGGCTATTTCAGTTGCTGTCCGTTCTCAGAATACTCTTTGCTTTCTATTTTATTACACCTACCTGCAGTATATAATTCTGTTTCATGAGGGGGGTAAAGATTGTAAACTGCATTTATAAAAAAGTTTGTTCTAGAAAGTTTGTGGCCGCACATTTCAGTGTTACTTACACAGTTGCACATGTACTCTCAATCTTGAGGCTATTTACCAGTAGGATATCAAGATTAAAGGTAAGCAATCATATGTTTGTGTCTATCCAAATATATCTGCATTTTTAAAATAGACCATCTTAACATGGACAATGTAAAAATATCAAAGCCTGTAAACATGCTCCCAGGTACAGAAATTCGCGGATATTGGCACGCAATGGATTTTAAAGGGTTATTCCAATCATCATAACTAATACAACCCACTCTAGAGGTGATTATGTTAGGAACCCTGGCCTAGTTTCCCGGTAATTACTAAACTGTTTGCCCCTTACCTGACTTCCTACTGCACTCCAATGCTCTCTGGTAGTCTGGTGACTCACTTCTGTCTTCTTCAGAGCCGCAAAAGCCACAGCTGTTGCCAATTAAAATTGCACAGACTTGGCATTCGCTCTAGTTCCGTGCTGGCTGATGGCACCCTACTGATGCTGCAAGGGGGTGGATAAATACACATACAGACTCCACGCACCATGACCACTTAAAAAATAAGTGAAGTGGCCATGGTGCTTGGAGTAACACTTAAAACCTTATCCACAGAAAGATATGCTTTAACAAGCTCCCCATTACAATTCACTAACTTGGACAGTAATGAATCAGACAGAAGTGAATTATTAGTACTGAAAGAAAGCAGGTGGGTGTCAATGCAATAAGGGGAGACTATGGCAATGTAGTAAGTTTTAGAGTATTGTTCCTTATAATAGGACCAATAATCTTTTGTTATTTAGGCAAAGATGCACTTGTATTTCTGCCTTAACATTGGAGCGGGAAATGCAAGGGGCACACTTGCAGTGATCAAGTATCTCTCTTGTAGGAGTAAATCCCTGTACTTTACCACCAAATGTGTAACATTATGATTGTTTCCCCTTGGCACTTCCATCATGTCTCAGCAACTTCAGGGGACAATTGTAGCAAATAATATGGCGTCCGGCACCAATAGAATAATAACTTGTGCTTCATTTTGTCTATAGGTAATATAGATGTAAATGGAGCAAGATACAAGTCTTGTACTTCTGTACATCTGTTTTCATGACAACCAATACATTTTAGAAAATCAGTTCAATCATGAGCAGTATTTTCGATTTATTGGGATATCACATATATTATTAAGGTGTTTTGGTAAACCGTGTGGAATATTTAAAAAAGTGGGATATCTGCTGAAAGTGGAACGACATAAAGCTTTTGTGGTGAAGAATATTATAATCTTCTCCAGACTCAAAGTTGCACACTTTCACTACATAAATATAAAATTCTGTGTGTCCCACTATGTTAATGTCCCCAATAATTCTAAATTTCAGACAATTCATCTGACTTTTGGGATTCTGATTTAAAATGGTTTACCTTGCTGGATACCTCCAATTGGCTAGAAATTGTAAGGTAAGTGTCCGTGCCTTTTTGTAATAGGCAAACACGCCATAAGCTATAGTGAATAAAGTTTGTTTTTAAATTGACTTTAATTGAGTTAAATAATTAGCATGAAAACTACCTACCAAGAAAGAAAATCTGTCAATTATTCATATAAATGTAAAGGATTAATGCAACTCTCTAACCACCCAAAAAAACCATTCACACATATATTATTTCATGTAGATAAAATAATTATGAAATACTTACATTGTGTTGAAATTTCACTGAAATTCCAACGCAGTCAAAAGATATAAGGCAAAGTAAGGATTAATTGTCTTATGCATTTCCGTACGCTTGAGAAAAGGCTAAACTACCGCTGGTACTAGTGATGGCTGTAGTAGAAAGGCATTGTCTCTCTTATCGCAACACAATATCTGACAAGGGCACTTAGTGGAGGAAGCGCCAGGTGTTGAAGAAAGAAGATAGCAGCAAAATATGCAAAGACACCAGAAGAAGATAGAACCGCTTTAACTGTATGTATTCATCAAACCTTTCCTTATCATTGAGATACTTAGCAGGTTTATACCCTCAGGAGCTGCTTTTCATAAATAGCTGCTGATGCTTCAGATCAAACCAGAGTCAATAAATGAACAAGCTGAGGACAATTTCCCCAATCTTGCCTTATCTGAAATTTAAAATGCAGAGATCTGTAATTTTGATCTAAATAGCGATTCCCACATAGATCAGAGAATCTCTGTTTTGATAAATGTTGCACCTGGCTTATTTGAACTAGCTTAGCGAACGTTACAATCACTGCATTGCACATTCTTTATATTTCTGTAACGTGTTTTTTTTTTTTTTGTTTGTTTGTTTGTTTTTTTTTATTATAGGCAGTGCCTGAAAAAAGCAATTGAAGTCATTGAATATTTAGATACCCAAAAAATAAATGTTGTTCTTAAAGGTAAGTGGTACAACCTTTTCTCCCTGAGTTTTAAACTATGATTTTAATAAACCCTAAATTAACTCAATGGGAAAGATGTACATCTTTAAAAAAAAATTATTTTTTTTTATCTGTAGAATATACCAAAGGAGCTCTGTATTACAAATGAATAGTTGCTTTGACGTGGACCAATTATAAGTTGTACATAGTAAAAATAAGAAAACTAATGAAATGTAACTTTGTCACTAAATGGGCTGTAAAAACAAAAATAAAATCACAAATAACTATCCAATATATAAGTTCTAGACATCACGTCAATGAGAAATACAGTTATTATTATTATTATCATCATCATTTATATAGTTCAAACATATTCTGCAGCTCTTTTCAATACTATAAAGCGAAATTTAAGAATAGATGAGACTTTGACAAAATGTTACAGGAATAATAGGTTGAGAATCCTGCTCGAAAGCGCTTACAATTTAGAAGAAGTGGTATATAAAAAAAACAATAGGATGGGCAATCTGGTGGCTAGCAACTAAGTGACATGGTGAGAAATAGCAGAATCGAAACAGGAGTGCAGTGTGACCCTTTAAAATAGAGCTAGAGACAGGTTTGTGAAATATAAGTTACTGTGGGAGGACGTAGGTTATTCTGTAGAGATGGATTTTGAGGGACTTCTTAAATGATTGAAGTCTAGTTCTAATGGGAGTAGGCAGGCTGTTCCAAAGGAGAGGAGCAGCCCGTGAGAAGTCATTACAAATGCGAATAAGGGTAAGAGCAGCAGACAGGAGAAGGTCACCAGCCGAACAGAGACCAATAAGGGGCGTACCTATACATTTGTGAAGAAATGTATTGGAGTTAAATCTAGTTAGTCTTATATTTAATGTTTGGTATTTGTAATTGAACCCTACAGAGTACAAGGAGCCAATGTAAGAATTGACATGGGGGCGAGGTGTGAATGGTGTAATGGGAGAACAATTAGGAGAGAATTACAGTAGAATTAATACAAGGTTTGTAGTAGAATCTTGTAGGGTTAAGTGCTGGAGATATTTTTTAGGTGAAATTTGCAGGAACAGTCCTGTTTTCCAGTCCCATTTTTAAGATGTTCAGGATATTCTCCTAACCAGCCATGAGGGCCAAGTCAGTGCCTCTGTGCATTCACAAATATCAATAAACTGCACACACTCCTAATGCAACTTTTTCATTCCTGGGATCCACTCAGAATATTGTGGAAAAAGAAGAATGATTGATTAAATATCATTTCTCTCTGACATGCCACAGGGCTTCCTTGAAATTTTAGAATTGTTATCAAGATGTTATTAAATTATCACCCTCCACTCCCCTCTCAAATAAACACAATATAGATTTCCTGTTCCTTTAATTAACCCCTTCAGGACGGGTGACGGACCTCGTCCATCACGCGGTAAAATTAACCCCGGATCGCGGGGTTAATGGTGCTCCCGGTATGCCTCTGCATTAGAGGCATACCGGGAGCACCCGGTCAGGCTGCCCAGCACATGTGCTCGCTCTGACCGCAAGTCTGAGCGAGCACATGTGCTCTGTATACTCACCTACCGGCTCCCTGCACTTCCGGGTTCTGTGTGAGGTGCAGGGAGCCGGATCAGTGATGATCCTGCCCCCTGCTGGAAAAAAAAATAAAGTTAATTTAAAGTGTCCCCCCCCCTTACCCATTTTAATAAAAAATTAACCCATTCTCTGCCAATTGATCACTGACTACAGTGATCAATTGGCAGGGATTACATTTTACTATGATCTGATTTTTTTTTTTTAACCCCTGAGGGTTAATTCTTTTTTTTTTAACCCTCAGGGGTTAAATTAATTAAATTAATTAATTAAATTATTTTTAAATTATATATTTAGATAGCTAGGGTGGGTGGAAGTTAGTGGGGAATTGGGGGATTTGGCGTTAGGCTAACTAGGGGTTAACGTTAAAAAAAAGTTTTAAAAGAAACTTTAAAAAGTTAAAAATTAAGCTTAAAAAAATGTTTTAATAACATTTAAGTAAAAAAAACAAAAAAAACACACTTTACCTAGTCCAAATAAAAATTAACCCCTTCCCTGCCAGTCGATCACTGCCTACAGCGATCAAATAGAGATCACAGTATTATACTGTGATCTAATTTTTTTTAACCCCTGAGGATTAACTTTTATTTATTTTTTTAACCCTCAGGGGTTCAATTTATTTAATTAATTAATTTAAATATTTTATAACTATATATTTTGCTAGCTGGGGTGGGTGGGAGTTATGGGAAAATGGGGAATTTACTGTTAGTGCTGCGTACTGCTAGTTAGGGGTTAACGGTAAAAAAAAAAGCTTAGAAAAATGTTAAATCTGTAAAAAAGTTTTAAGAAAGTTTAGGAAAGTTTAAAAAAATTTATAAGCAAAACAAAGTTTAAAAACTAGTTTTTAAAAGTAAAAAAAGTTATAAAAAGTAAAAAAATACATTTTAAAAACGCTCATTACCACTACACCTGGAACAAACTAGAGAAAAAATTATCCCACGCCAAGGTTCAAAATATGCCTTTTGAATTACCCCAGGGTGTATTCTTTAATAAATAGTATGTGTTTGTGGGGAAGTTTCAATAACCAACCGTCTAAACTACTCCAAATTGGAACATGGACACAGCGTAAAACTTCAAAGTTAGAAAAAAACTGAATGGCTGCGTCTCAAATGCGCCCCTTCAACATCCACATATACCTGGCAAAGGTACATACGGGGGTATTGCTGTACTCAGCCGACATAGCTGAGCAACATATGAAGTATTATACAGTCATAGTACACATAAGGTTTGCAAAATATGCTGCGCAAACTCACTTTGTATGTCAAAAAGGCAGAAAAAATGCTTATTACCACTACACTTGGTACAAGCTAGCGGAAAAATGATCCCACGCTAAGGTTCAAAATATGCCTTTTGAAATACCCTGGGATGTCTTCTTTAAGAAATGGTATGGCTTTATGGGGAATTTGGATTATATAGCCTGGTAAAATACTCTAAAATGGGACATAGGCACAGCATAAAAATTCAAAGTTTGAAAAAAACTGGAATGGCTGTGTCCCAAATGTGCCCCTCCGATGTCCACACATACCTGGCAAAGGTACATACGGGGGTATTGCTGTACTCAGCCGACATAGCTGAGCAACATATGAAGTATTATACAGTCGTAGCACACATAAGGTTTGCAAAATATACTGTGCAAACTCACTTTGTATGTCAAAAAGGCAGAAAAAACGCTTATTACCACTACATCTGGTACAAGCTAGCGGAAAAATGATCCCACGCTAAGGTACAAACTATACCTTTTGAAACACCCTGGGGTGTCTACTTTAAGAAATGGTAGGCCTTTGTGGGGTAGTTTGAATTTAAAACCTGCGAAGATGCTTGGAAATTGCACATAGGCCCAGCGTCAAAATTCAAAGTTTGGTAAAAACGGATATGGCTTGGTCTCCTATATGGCACTGTAGCTTCACAAAATAGTGCCAAAGACATTCATTGGGGTGTCATTTTACTCAGAAGACTTAGCTGAGCATAATTTGGGGGGTTTGAACTTAGTGGCACATATGAAATATACAAAACGCCCAGCAAAAATGCAATCCGTATGTAAAAAATGCACAAAATTATTTTTTACCACATACTTTGGCATATATTGGTGAAAAAATGGGGGCATGTTAAGGCACAATATGCACCTTATAAGATACCCTGGAGTGTCTACTTTTACAAATGGTAGGCCTTTGTGGGGGTTTTTTGAACAGTGAAACTGTTATAATACCCCAAATGGAAGCTAAGGCTCATTAAATCCATCTCTCAAAATTCTACTGTGAATACTGAAAAGGACAGGTATCCTGTATGGCACTGTAACTTCACGAAATAGTGCAAAAGACATACAATGGGGTGTCATTTTACTCAGCAGATGTAACTGAACACAAAATAAAACTTTGTACAGGAATAGCACACACCAACTTTACAAAATATACACGAGAATTTCTCTGTTATAAGTTTGTGTGCCAAAAACCAAAAAGAACACAATTTTACTCCAATATTTAGCAGAGGTTGGCGGTGAAATGGCTACGTAGAAAGTGTCAAAACAACCTTAGGTAAATAGCCCGTGATGTCTACTTTATATAAATATATACTTTTGTGTGGCAATTTTGTTTTCTTTTATGGCTATTAAGCTTACAAGACAAACATACCAAATTCTAAAATCGCTCCACATTAAAAGTTTATTTTACTCCTTGTGCTTTGTGACCTGTAACTACTAAAAAAAACTTAAAATCCCAGACACATTATATATTCTGTAAATCAGAACAAATAAATAAATTTATTTTTAATTACTTTCCTTAACCTGCACTAATTATGCACACATTATTATTGCAAAAACTGTAAAAAAAAACAATATTTTTAATTTTTTTTGCATTTTTCTGTATTTTTTTATAATAAGTAAGCATTTATATATATATATATGTTATATCAAATTAAAGCCCTTTCTGTCCTTTAAAAAACAGTATATAATATGTGTCGGTGCAATAAATGAGAGAGATGCAAATTGCAGTTGAACGCAAACAGCAAGAAAATGCAAAAATTGCTTGTGTCATTAAGCGTAAGTCAAGCTTCTGAAGCTGTGTCCTTAAGGGGTTAAAGAGAAATGTGTATTTCTTTTGTTAAGGCTGACTAGCTAACCATTGAGAATTCCGTATGCTAATCTTCAGTTTTTTGTGAGCTACTTTATTTTCTGTAAACTACCATAATTTCCTTCTAAAGCCAGTGATATCAAAATGTATTTTTTTAAAGAGCCTAAATAAACATTTTGATTACATCTGTCATATCCTCCTGGGAACCGAGGATATTGTCTTCCAATATGCCATCCATTTTTTTATAAAAAGGAAGAGTAAGTTCCCAGCATCCCAGCCTATCACATGACATATCACTAAAAAAGCCCAGGATGTCCTCTTTACAATACTGCAGGGATTGATAGAGTAGCTCAAAAGAATAAAGGGAGATGCATGTGAATGAAATGCCCAGTACTGAGGACACAAGTTAATGGGCTTGGTCTCAGGCGGATATAAGAAACTTTATTAAATTGAATTTAAAAAAACAAAACACTTCTGCATGTCTTTGCCATTACTCTTTGAACATAGAGGTAGCTTGTTAATTGTCATTTCATATGTATATGCTGGAACTACAGCTGTGATTCATCCACAGTTTGTCCCTTGAGAAATCTTTATAAGTATGGCTTTATGACCAGAATCCTATCCAGGTCCCATTAATCTGATACCAAATGACTTGGTCTGTAATAATATAATCAAATAATGTTTTGTTTATTTATAGAAGATACTGGCTCTGATTTCTGCTGTGTGATCTCCAGCTTGGTTCAAATAATGATGGATCCATATTACCGCACAATGCATGGTTTCCAGAGCCTAATTCAGAAAGAGTGGGTAATGGGTGGGCACTGCTTCCTGGACAGGTGCAATCATCTGCGGAAAAATGATAATGAGGTACTTTGATATATCAGAAAATGTCTGTTGTGTTTAAAAAAAAAAAAAAAGAAAAAAAAAGTTTTGTGAAGTTCCTCCACAACCTGCAACATTGTCACTTTACATTGTCCAGTGTTCTTCACCTGTACCACTTTAAAAGGAAACTATAGTCACCAGAACAAAGCTTATTGAATTTGTTCTGGTGAGTAGAACCAGAGTGAGTAGTAGTGTTATCTTTAGGCTTTTTGCTGTAAGAGAAAATGCAGTGTTTACATTACAGCCTAGTGATAACTTCACTGGCCGCCACTCAGATGGCTGTTAGAGATCCTTCCTGAGTCACGGCTGCCTAAAATGCATCCAAACATTCAGTATCTCCTCCCACTGCATGCAGACACTGAACTTTCCTCATAGAGATTCATTGATTCAATTCATCTCTATAAGGAGATGCTGATTGGCCAGGGCTGTGTTTGAATCATGCTGGCTCTGACCCTGATCTGCCTCCTTGTCAGTCTCAGCCAATCACTGAAGGCACTATAACAGCTTCATATTAAGTTCTTATAGTGCCATAATTTTACTCCATCCTCCATTTCTCCCCCCCCCATTAATTTTTTTTGTATCGGGGCTTGAAAGAGCGTCTTCTAGCCTCATCTAAGCCAGGAAGTATACTTTCTGATGAAGGTTTTTAAGATGAACTGAAACATTGACAATACAAGTTAGGTGTTCATTGATGAAGAAGTCCTAGGAGTGCTGTCCTTCAAGATTGCTGTACATTTCTTTTCTGTATTAAGCACCAAGACACCATGAGACCTTAAATCAGGGGTGCCCAAAAGATAGAAGTATACATTGATAAATCCAGTGCAGATTGACAGATCTATTTGTACATGGATTGAATAATGCAACTACTTCATTGTGAATAATGTATATCAGATTAAAGGGCCTTCAGCCAGTGGGTCTGTGTTTCTGACATATGTACAGCCATAATTATTGAATGTTTCTTTTTCTGCAGGCACCAGTGTTCCTTTTGTTTTTGGACTGCGTGTGGCAGTTAATACAACAATATCCTCTTGCGTTTGAAATCTCCGAGACGTATCTCACAGTATTGTCCGACAGCATCAATATACCAATTTTTAGCACATTCTTCTTCAATTCGCCGTATCAAAAATATGAGAATAGATGGGTAAGAATCCATTTAGTAGAAATATAATTATAAAAAATATTTTACTTTGATTGTGTTATGATTGTAACCTTCTTGGTGCTGGAAAACAAGTAGAGGGAGGGGAAAGCACATTTTTGTTTAGTAACAAATTAAAACAAAAAAACAGTGGTACATTGTGATACATTGTATTTGATGGAATGTACACAAACAAGTTTTTATAGCCAAAATTGTATTTCATCATGAAGTATTATATCAATCAGCAGGGAAATGTAAATTACTGCCACTACAGTGGGTGCTAAATACAGATTTAAAGGACAGCGCGCACAAAAACCAGGCTACTACAAGAGTACTTAAAAACCCCAATCACGGCAAACAAATATGGCGATTTTAGTTTCAAGCCCACCATGCCACAGTACTCCAATATTGGTGGAATCTACACTGATTTTAACATGGGAGACATCTGTTGTAAGAGCATTGTGAATATATATAATGCCAATATGATGCACAGTGGGTGCTAACATGCTGGAACTTTTTGTAAGGTGCATATGGGCAGAAAACTGGTGTACACACACAGGTGACCAAGCATTATGTGTAGTAAATTTTCAGGAATGTCTTTTTTTTTCTTTTTTTTAGTTCTTGACATTTTCACGCCTTTCAGTAATTCTACCTGTGCTTTATATCTTAGTAGGCACAGTAGGCACCTGCCTACATGCTCATAGTAGGGGGGGTTCTTGCCCTGACTCTTAAAATGTTTTTGTACAAGTCAGATTTGGGTGGTCTTTTACTATTGCTTTGGAGGGGGGGTAGGCTGCCTGCTGCAATAGCAAATAACCCCCCACACCAATTAAAGTGTCATATACACAACCAGCACCATGAAGAACAAAGAACAGTAGTTTGCGCAGAAAAAGGATAAGACTATTGCTGTTTGCAAAGGAAAAGTAAAATTAGAGAGCGTTATGGATAAAACTAATGGGAGAGAGAAGACGAAGAGAGATGAAATCCATGAGAATAATGAGATGAATGGTCAGTGTTTAAATGAAAGGTAGGGTGTTAAAGCGGCGAATCCTGTTTATTTTTTTTATTTTTTTTTAAACCCCCCTTCCGCCTCCACTATCTCTAATTGACCCCCTGGTCACCCCCAAATGCCCCTAAGCCCCCCACATTACCTATTTTATTATCTTTATTTTCTGCCCCGATCTTTATTCAGGGTGCCGCCATCTTTGTGTGGGTAGAGGAAGTCCCTGTGGGACACGTCATCTGCCCACACTAGACAAACTGTGAGATTCCCGCACATGCCCAGTGAAACACCTGGACATGCGAACGGGAATTTCATCTATTCATTCATCAGACAGACGAATGAATGAATAGAAATGTCAGACGAACAAACTAACACTGTGTATCAGTGTTCGTTTGTTCGTTCAGTTTATTACAAGGAGGGAGCTACCGGCATACAGTTCCCTCCTTGTAATATGTAAAGATAGAAGCGGCAGGGAGCAGTGCCTGTGTGTAAAAAAAAAAAAACCCAAAAAAAAAAACTCTTGTCCCCCACCCCTATATGACGGGTGGGGACACTAAAGTAAAATAAGGGGGGAGACCTATTGTCCGCCCCCACCCCTGGGCGGCAGGTGGGGGCCATAATGATAATTAGGGGGGAGACCTACTGTCCTCCCCGCCCTCCCCCACCCCCTCATTATCATTATGGACCCACCCGCCGCCCGGGGGGGGGGGACGGGGGGACAATAGGTCTCCCCCCTTATTTTACGGAAATGAAGCACACTTTGCTCCTCCGCTGGTCAGAACTGGTCAAGCGGAGGAATCCTCCATAAGGCAAAGAGTCCCTACTTTGTCTTATGATTTTAAAGAAAACTAAAGAAGACAGGAAGAAAAGAAGAACAGATCATGAGAGAGGGGGAGAAGAGGAAGAGATTGAGGAAAGGTAAGTTCGGCATGACAGTGCCGCTTTTAAGGTGACTGGAGATAGATTAAATGAAGAATATATATATATATTTTTTTAATAAGGAGAAATTAAATCAACAGAATAGATGTTATAAAAAAAAAAAAAAATATATATATATATATATATATATATATATATATATATATATATATAAATTCCGAGCACAAATAAATATAAATATATATATATATATATATAATTTGAGACATATTGGATATAACATGAGGTGATAGGGATAGTGAGACGAGAAATATATAACCGTTTTGTAAAACTGCCTCCCCCTTCACAACTCCAGTGCCATGTTCAGACATTCATATATGACTTTTATGCCCAAACGAACTACTTGCATCCACACAAACTGTTTATGCATTCTCATTCTGCATATATGTGCTGGTATAATACAGCCATGCCTTCTTTCATATGCATTCAGATACTTAATGCATTTGTTTAAGGATTCACAGAAATAGATATGCACTTATACACCCAGTAGCATGTTAAACACACATATTCACATACAACTGTTAAATTAGAAGCTACATTAAAGGACCACTATAGGCACCCAGACCACTTCAGCTCAATGAAGTGATCTGGGTGCCAGGTCCCTCTAGGTTTAACCCTGCAGCTGAAAACATAGCAGTTTCAGAGAAAATTACAGAGAAGACGCTGGACGTCCATAGGAAAGCATTGAGTAATGCTTTCCTGTGGGCGGTTTGAATGCGCGTGCAGCTCTTGCCCCGCATGCGCATTCGGATCTGACGTCGGCAGGGGGAGGAGAGTTCCCCGGCGCTGGAGAAAGGTAAGTGGTTGAAGGGGTTTTAACCCCTCCAGTCCAGCATAAGGGGGAGCCCTGAAGGTGGGAGGGACCTAATGATCCTTAAGTGCCAGGAAAAAAGAGTTTGTGCTCCTTTAAGGAATCAAAGAAAAACTCTCGTACATCTAAACTTTTTGGGATGTTTTCCTGATGGCTCTTTTTATTCATGAAGAAAATGTAAATTAAGCCCATGTTTCTATTTGTTTCACTCTAATTTTCCAATTATTTTTTTTGACAGGCCGAGGAAGGGCAGCCTAGACAGGATGAACCTTTACGTTTTTACAACGTCTGGGACTGGTCTGTTCAATTTGAGCTTAAAGCACTTTCATTTTTAACCAATCCTTTGTATGTGGAGAAGTCAAAACATGAAAAACAACTACGAAAGGCTCAACGGTCAAAGGTAATTCTACATTCTATATCAATATACTGTAGTCCAGTCAACCGAAATCTCACCTGGTTTTATGTCACTTTCAGCATGCTTACCAAATTAAGTCCTCTCATGGGACAGGCAAACAATATGACTGTTATTCTGTATAATGTACCAACATTTTACATGGTGCTGTACAATGACATCATGAAACATACAAAAATAGAACATACGTTTGGCTTACAAGATTTAAAATCTACGGTGGCCCTGCTGAATCATTCTTAAAATCGAATACATTTTAAAGGGACACTGTAGGCACCAAAACAGCTTGAGCTTAATGAAGCAGTTTTGGTGTGTAGATCATACCCCTATATTCTCTGTCATGTAGGCGTTAAATCACTTTGTTTATACAGCCCCAGTCACACTTCCCTGCATGTGACTTGCACAGCCTTCCTTAACACTTCCTATAAAGAGAGCTCTAATGTTTAGACTTCTTTTATTGCATATTATGTTTTCATTTAGAATTTTGTAAGTCCTGTTTTGTCAATAGCCTTTTAGACCCTACAGGAGCCTACTGTGTGTGATTAAAGGAGATAAACCATTCTAAAGCAAAGTAACAATTTTTTTTTTTTACGGAGGCTGGGTTAATCACGGCTAGAGGAGGTGTGGCTAGTGCTGCATAGACAGAATTGATTTGATTTAACTCCTAAATGGCAGAGAAATGATCTACACACCAAAACTGCTTCATTAAGCTAAAGTTGTTTTGGTGCTTATAATGTAACGTTTGCTATTTTCAACATATGACCTCTGTTCTATTATTTATTGTATTTAATATTATAAGAGTATACAGTTTCATAGATTTTCTGTTCTTTTCATAAATTTTTGCAAACTCATTGTAATGCATCAGTTACCTTTATGTACCAAATATCAGATTGTTAATTCAGGTGGTGTTGGTGATGCTGTTTCTGCTAAGAAAGGCACAATTGACATTGTAATTGGCTGTAAACCTCTGGCAGGAGGGGGAAGATTTGTCAGTTTTGCTTTTTTGTTTTATTTAACTTTTTATGATAGATTCTTAACCCATTTATATTTCTGTCATTCTTTGTAGCACATTCGGCAGCTCTCTCTTCCACTTACCCAGTCTAAGCCTTCAAATAAAAAAGGATTCTTCAGAGATGAAACTGGACCATTTATTAAAAATCTGCTGGGGAAAAGGATTAGTAAATTAATCAGCAACTCTGATGACGTGCCAGGTACTTACCGGGCATTTTATGAGAACTGGCACAGGAAGCCTGTGGACTTCCATGGTCTGATCTTGCCACACATTGATGGGCCTGATATACGTATTTGGGCACAGCGCCATCTGCGCTGGATTCCGGAGGCCCAGGTTCTTGGTGGGGGAAACGTTTCCACCATGCAGAGAATTTTGGAGTTAATGGAAGAAATACAGAGTTTAAAGAAGAAAATAAAAGAAAAGCCTTTGCATGACCACTCTTCTAGCAAGGAAACAGAGGTTGATACCAGACGCAAGAGATCTGTTAGGCGGTCATCTCTCTACCCATTTGCAATGCTTCATATAAGCTCATTTAGACCTGCCATTGCCACGACCACATGGCGAAGTTGGGATGGGGAGGACGAACTTGTGAATAGGGAAGATGAACTTGTAGATGTAGAGGAATTTGGATATTTATAAACAAACAAAACAAAAAACACCAGTGATATAATTTGGCCTTCACTCTCTGTATACAATGATTAATTTGACTGAAGCAATGTGCACAATCCTGGCTCATTTATAATTTATATCTATAGCTTTCATTTAAATATAAAAAAAATAAATGTTTTTTTAATGGAATCGGACAACCTTTAAAAATAGGTTTGATTGGGGGAGGGGGGTCATATTTTTTTCTGATGCAATGCTTTTTTTTATTTTATATTTTAATATATTTTCAGTCCTGAAGAGTTCACAGAAGGAACATCTACAGGTCTTTCTTGTAGAAAGATAATTCAAATATATCAGAATAGACTTAAATTGTATTATGGCTTAAACAACTTTTGTCCAAAAGTAAAGGTATTTTGCTGCAAAAACGTTATAGAATCACCTATGTATCTCGGGTGTAGTGTAATTAATTAGAGGACAAGTAGACTGGAAAAATTGGTTTGCTATTTAAATAAGTCTTAAATGTTGCTGATTATTGCAGGGTAATGTGGCAGATACCTAGCAAATGTGTGTACGCTTGGGCCCAATTTATATCTTGACACAGATGCTTGCCTTACACCAACAATGTCATATTTGGATTTTTGAGTCAGTAATTCTGCCACGAAAGGCATTTTTGTGTCTCTGAATTGCACTAGGTCAATTTACACTTTCTATTACTTAGTAATATTCTAAGTATAAAAAAAAAAAAAAGGGGAGAAACACATACCAGCAAAAATGAAACTGGATTTAACAGCTATTCTGTATTCCTGTAGTGCACTGTAACAGGTACAATTACTGTCTTCATATTATAACCGTGATCATTCCTGATGTTGTACAGCTACAACATACATATTAAAGTAAGCGCGAGCAGTCTGCCATTTGTGCAGTAATATGATTTTTTTTTTTTCTGCAAAAAGGTAAATGTACTATGCAGGTTTGTGCTAATTTATACACTTTTATTCCTTTCAATTCTATTGTATAGCAAAGAGACCATTTCTTTATTTTATCACGCAAACATGCATTTGTTTTCTGTGGTTCCTAGCTACAAGTCAGTAGTTTTCCTGTTGCTATGCACCCAAGGACAGGTTATTTTTTCATTTTTTATATCTTTGACGTATAAAATCTGAAACAAAATATATAATTCTCAGGCCAAATAAAATAGATTTAATGCAGTGTAAGAAGATGTTTTATTCTTAGATTTAATTTTACATACAGAGCTGAAATGTTTAAATTATATTTAATTTAAGGTAATGGATCTATGGAACGACTGGTTAATTGCTGTCCTTTTACCTTTTGGAATGACAGGAATTGTTGCTAAGTTACTTGTTAAACCGACAAGATTACCAGGTTTTTGTTTGAGACTAGGACAGAAGTGTCCAAATTTGGCATTCTAATTTTCTTTGGGGTAAATTTTCCCAGAATACTATGCCAATCTTTGGCTAGATCGATCACCACAAAATCACCATGTTGGTAATTCCTAAAATAGAGCATCAAATCTGGATTGTAAGAAATTTGCTGCTTATACTTGAACTAACATTTAATTCTATTTGAAAGGAACCCAGTCAATCTATTTTTCTTTACAAAATGTAACCTATTCACTGTACATTTATTTAGTGTTAGTTATTCACTGTTATCAGCAGTTTTGTCTGTTGTATTCCTTGTACACTGTTTCAATGTTCCATTCCAGAATGTTGTACAAATGTAAATATTAGACAAATGTATATGTGTTTGTGCTATGTTGGTGTAGACTAACCCTTGCCTACTTGTGGTAGATATTAAATTGTTCCAGCAGTAGGTGGTGGTGAAATCATTATCTGATCCTACATTGGCAAGAAGTTAAACTACTCCTATTCCTACTGTGGACCTCCTCTGAACCTCTCATGAGTATCAATATGCCAAGAATTCTAAACTATTGACATACTTACAGATTTTGGGGTAAGTTTTCATAGTTGTAAAAATGTCTGGGATTGGCTCTTTCAGATGAAAATCTCCAGCTACAAGGTTAATTTGTGCCATGTCCTGATGTAGTCAATAACCTTGCATTATTTTCCCAACAAAAACTTTTAAAGCAGAATTATAAAGGCCATAAACTAGATTTAAAGGGTTTTTTTGGTTGTTTTTTTAATTTTTTTTATAATCATTACATGCTACTAAAAAAAACAAACCTACTCTGTGTGCCAAGTATTACAATAGAACCTTGGTTTGTGTTTGCCCCTGTAGGTTATAATTAGCTAATCTACCATCTCTCTTGTAGCAGTAAATTGCTAGCACAATATAATATGCTAACGTATTTGCATTATTCTTCCACAGACCTAAATAGGAGAAGCTCTGCAAATAAGTTGGATGATTTTCTTATTTACTTAAAGGGACACTCAATGCACGATAATCACTAGAGCTCATTGTAGTGGTTATGGTGCTATGAAGCTTTGAGTGCATTTCTCCCATTTTCTGTCCGTCCATTTAGAGTAGCACTCAAAACCTGGCATTTTGCTCAAGGCTCTTAGGCTAAAATTGCTGTGCAAGGCTGGATGACTTAGGACAGATTTGAAGTGTAATATTTGCATTATCTGAGTACTTTAAAACGGTTTGAGAGAAAACCTAATACAACACTCCATAACCATTACAATGTTTTTTTTTTTTTTTTATTCATCCAACATATTTCCAGTGTTTCTGCTATTCAGGTCTATGGAAGACAAATGAAGGTGCACAGATTATGCATTGTGAATATTAGATGCACTACTGTCATGCAAAACACCTGCACATAGCTCCCTTGTATTTAAGTGGAAGTGACTTATCATTGAAGGGACACTATAGGCACCCAGACCACTTCAACTCATTGTAGTGGTCTGGGTGCAGTGTCCCAGATCCCTTAACCCTGCAATGGTAATTATTGTAGTTTTTGCGAAAATTTAGTAATTACCTTGCAGGGTTAACTCCACCTCTAGTGGCTGTCAACCAGACAGCCACTAGAGGTACTTCCGGGTGGTTAGACGACTTCTTGTCTCCTAACTGATGCTGGACGTTCTCACACTATGCATGAGGACTTCCAGCGTCACCCAAAACCCCATAGGAAAGCATTATATAGATTTGGGCTGAAAGATAATGCTTTCCTATGGTTGGAGTCCTAATGCAAGCTTGGTGCTTGCCGAACATCCACATTAGATCCCACCCGCTCAGTTTGATGGAGGAGTGGAGGCGGAGCCTGAACCAGCTCAGAGGGACAAAGGTGCTGGAATCCAGTAAGTAAGGGGAGCATGAGGGAGAAAGGGAATAAATGGAGCTATAGTGAGTTTTCCTGACACAATAGTTTCTCTTTAATGCATAGTGTGAGAGGATTATGCATATGCAGTTATTTTTCATGGAGAAAAAAAAAAATATGGCCTTAATGTATTTTACCTAGTGGACACAAGAATTTAAGCAACAATACTGTATTTTAAGAAAATAAACATTATTAACCAAGCTAAGTATGCAGTGTTGTTATTGCCACTTTGAAACTTGTACAAAATAAATGAAAAGGGGATGTCACGTTGAAATACCAAATGCATTTCCTTGTTCTGTTTGATGGCCAGTCTAGAAGGGAGAGGTCAACACTATATTTTTTACTAATATGGCATTATATTTTTTAGTCAAAAGTTTATTTTTCTTCATTTAAAGGACCACTATAGTGCCAGGAAAACAAACTCTTTTTCCTGGCGCTATAGTGCCCTGAGGATGCCCTCACTCTCATGGCCCCCCTTCCACCGGGCTGAAGATGGAGGAAGGGGTTAAACACAGCGCCTTTCTTCAGCGTGGAAGCGCCTCTAGCGACTGTCAATGAGACCGCCACTAGAGGCTGGATTAACCCATATGTAAACATAGCGGTTTCACTGAAACTGCAATGTTTACAGCAGGCAGGGTTAACCCTAGAGGGACCTGGCACCCAGACCACTTCATTGAGCTAAAGTTGTCTGGGTGCTTATAGTGGTCCTTTAATACATGCTACTTGTAAAAGAAGAGTCGTGTGTATTAGGCATTCTATTATCTGAGCACTGATTAATAAAGTAATCAAAATTAAACTTGTACTTTTCAAGAAATTGAATATTATGTTTGGACTGAACTGTTACTTAATCTCCCATCTGTCACATCATGTTCTGTGGAGATGTCTGGCTTTGGCTTCTGGTATCTAGTACTCTTTTTACATTTCTTGTTTAGTTTTTCTGGTTTTCTATTCCATGTCTGGTTTTCTTTATGCTGGGTTTTTCTGGGTTCATTCCTGTAATCTGTCCCTGGAACTCCCAGTGTCCAGGTTTCCTTTAAATGTTTATGTTGCCACACCCGTTTGTTTTCCATCATTCCTTTTGTTTGTGTCCTGCAGGCAGCTGCTCAAGCCTTCTGCCCTTTCTTGCAGGTAAGTGCTATTGTGGTTTAGTATGGTTCTTTTAGTGAACATTAGGCAGTGTAGGACCTGCCAGATATGGGATACATTGGTGTTGTTGGCAGGCTTATGCAATGTATGATCATATAATGTAACTAAATCCCCATACTTTTCATACATAGTGGTTAGTTATTTCTCCTTTTGTTTTGCCTATCATATCTTGTGTTGTTTTAGTTTGTATTCCCAATCCATGTACAGTCCTGTCCTGCCCCTGTTTAGTTAATGTTCCCTTATGTATTGTGTACATGTTCTGGGTTTAGCTTCATATACTTCTCTGGTTCAGGGTTCTACTATTTCTGTCTTGTTTTCATGTTTGGTGACTGTCCTAGCCTTGCCTTGTTTCTGCTGCATGTCTGCTGCAGAGTCCCCCTATCCAGTTCCTGGGAGGCCTGCATATCAAGTTCCTAGTTCCTGGGATCCGCTGTAGCTGCATCAGGGTTCTGGTATGTGGCCGCGCAAACGCTGGTGCTCAATGCCAGAGGACGTGTGGTTACCCTGCACCAGGCCCTGTTAGTCCATTACCACACTGAGACTTCCAACTTCTCATCAGGCACTCAGGGGTCCCGGTTTCCGTACCGCCACTCGTGACACCATCACAGCATTTGGTCAATTTTTTTTTATTGATGGGCTATCACGGGGGTTTTCACACAGGTATTGGTCACATGTCATCTGGTACGCTGGATTGCAAGAACTTGCGAACGGTGCTAGGAGTTCCAGAGATGGTTGACTTATTGATAAAATGGAGTTAGATCAGGGTTTTGTTTTGGGTCCTTTTTAAGTCCCCACCTTTCACATCTTGGAGGACAAACCCTTTTGGGGTAGTCCCGAGGAAATACTCACACAAGCACAGAATAATTATTTGACCTATCAGCCCCTCACTACACAACCGTACCTAGTCTCAATACTCTCATCCCCTCTGACATGTTCTCCCTACAATATTCTACAATTGAGAACGTTATCTTGGCCATTTCTTGCTACAGGGGGTAGACAGACATGGCTAACACGGTCAAATTACTTCCCATTCACCTTTCACTTCGGCATCCAAGAGCAGTCCAAAGATTTTGACATTTTCGCAGGAACCTTATGCGGGCTACCGATTTAATGTAATGATAATGCAGATGCCAAACAGTCATTCATTACCTAGACTATTTCCTCACAGTTAAAGACAACTCTTCCCCCTCATAGTCTCACTGTGGCGATCAGACTTTGTGTCCCTACGTATACCGGTCTCCCCAGTGGAACGAAAGGTCCAGACACGGGTAAACCCTTCCAATTTGGATTTGGTCGCAATGCAATCCTCACAAGTATAGATTTGTACTTGTAGTTGGGGAGTTACAGTCTCTGCTGGGCTGGCTCAATTTTGCCAGGAGGATCATCCCAAAATGAAGATCCTTCCTTTCACGACTTCTGAGTTTATTTCCTTCATTCAGACTGTACCTGCAACTCCCTAGACCACACGCAACTTCCGACTTACTCATGTGGCACACTTTCCTGACTACATGGAACAGGAAACATGTTCATCCCCCTTATATCGGCTAATTCTCCAACCCTCTGGACAGAGGCAGCGAACAACTCTGGTTTCACTGCCATCTGTAGCAATCAGTGGCTCATGGCCCACATAGGTTAAGAATATACCAGTTTTCACCTAAACATCAGCACTATTCGAGTTATATTCAATAGTGGCAGCAGCAATTGCTTGGGGTCCTTTCTGGGCAGGCCACTCAGTCAGATGTTATCGGACATCCAAGCTACCTACCACATCATAAATAAGGGACGGTCATCTACCTGGTTATTATGAGGTTCTTAAGGTAACTTACGTTGGTGGCTGCTACACACCATTTTTTCCTCACATGCATCCATGTTCCTGGAGTCACTGTGTCTGACCACCTATCTTTCATGTGTTTCACACGACTCTACCTACAGCTTCCAAGCTGGCCACTCCGTTCCAGGATATGTTACTGGATTATATGTCTTGTTAACACACGCTGGGATTCTTACCCACCTGGCACTATCTGGAAACACTAGGAATCTTAGGATAGGGCTTGGCATTTTCAATAGGTTCCCTACTGATTATCACGTATGAGTTAGGTTTGCTATGAAATCCATGTTAGGTTTCACTTCCTTTTGCCACCTCAATTTAAAATTGTAATTTAGCACCGCTAAACTCTACCTAACAGGCATCCAACACCATATGCTGATACAATACCCCGAAAAAAAAATAGGATTCCTACCATCTTACCAGATTAAGGCCTTACTCAGCGGAATCCAAAAATATGCGATAATATTACCCACTTAAGACTTGCTATCTACAGTTAATTGGTCCACTCCTTAGCTCACCTATTAGATTTGTCACCTTTCAAACCCCTCACTAACATGGTAATCAAACTATATTTACCTGGGTTTTATGGCTCCTACAGCCAAGAGATTTCACAGCCATTAACCTCGCCTCCACAGATTAACTCGAAGGTGCCATATCCACAAATTACTAGTGTCATTATGTCCTTTCACTCGCTGCAAATTAGCCAGATAGGGCACGTGGTTTACATACTCTTCTATCCTACGCACAATCAATGGTGCCTGGTGGAAATATTGGTCAATTATCTTAGCTCAACGCAAAACATCCACACCAACCTTTATTGGAGCTACACGGTACAATACGTACCACTGTCATATTCATGCTTTATGTCCGCATGCTGTTAACTACATTAGGCCTAAACACAACCTACTTCTCAGGCCACTCTTTTCGTATGGGTGCAGCATCATCTGCATCTAGCGATTAACATCCCAGCCCATGTCATCAGGACTATGTGTTAGGGACTCATGATAGTACAGAGTAAAATACCATAATGAACATAGGATGGTATAAAAGAGCAAGTCGGTTGTGGTGTGCCGGAACCGACCATGAGGTAGGCCTGAGAAAGAATCGGGCAAAATTTAAATAATCAAATTAATTATAGACAACCAATACAAATAGACATATCAACCAGACATGTCTTTTAAATGCATTTCTTAATTCTTGTACTGGGTTCGGTATGTACCATAAGTGGATGATTTCCATCGCCCCAGTGCTTTTATAACATGAAGTGGAATGTTAACGCTGGAGGCTGTGGATGCTACCCCTATGCGGAAGGAGTGCCCCGAGTAGTTAGCTGGGTTGAGGCCCAGCTGAGTGAGTAAAGACCTGACGTAGGTCATGAAGGTTGTAGTGGTGAGTACCGAACTTTGTAACATGAATAATGGTTGTGATGGTAGTGAGTTATGATGCAGTATGTATGCATCAAGAATCGTGATGGGGCACCACCTGTTGTGCGTAGGATAGTATACTACTTCTACTGGTGCAAGCTGACTGGTCTTGGAGTGAGGCAGAGTCAGGATGTAATGATCCCTGTGTTTTGTTAAGTGGGAATAGAGGAGAATAGGAGTAGATTGTGTGGCGTTGGTCGTAGTGAATTCTTTAGGTCTTAGGAATCCATAGAAAGCTATGTAAATTGCTGCCTTGATGACAGAATTCGTGTTGGTGTCAAAAGGTTTTAAATCAAGCAGGTTAGACAATGCTTTGAAAGGCAGCTTCAACATGGATGCTGTGCAGGAGGTGGGAGGGTCTGGGAGGGAGGGTCTGCTGGAGATTGGCCGGGATGTGTCAGCTGACCGGAGTTCGTGGCGAACCGTTCGCTAAAAGTTCAGCTTCAACATGGATGCTGTCCAGGAGGTGGGAGGGTCTGCTGGAGATTGGCCGGGATGTGTCAGCTGACTGGAGTTCGCGGCAAACCGTTCGCGAAAAGTTCACGAACGGTTCGCGACATCTCTAGTCAGCAGCTGTTACAAACACCTGGAACATGGAAACAATAGAGGAAGAAATTATGACAGCAGCCAACCAAGTGAGTTTCCTCAGAAATCCCGTGATCGTAATGGATTTGGAACGACCTTTGTTGATGATGTGACAGGTTGCCTGGTTATCTGAGTAGCAACGTACTGACAAGTCTGCCTATAAATGACCCCATGCTACGGCAGCTGCCACGATGGGTTAGATCTCAAAGAGAGAGCTGAGGTAGTGGAAAAACCCTCTAAATCCTGTACTGCTGTAGGCCAGCTGCCCCAAAGCCATTCGTTCCCAAAAATTGCTGCAAAATCTGTGGTAGATGCCGCATCTGACCAAATGGTACGTGACGAGTCAGTTAATTGATGGAGGAACATACTTTTGCCATTCCAATTGGTTAAAAATTTCTTCCACATGCGTAAGTCTGCCGTAGCTTGGGTATCTAAGGACAACCTGTGTGTGTCGTGTAGGAAGAGTGGAAATAGATACAAGAGTCGTGATATGAAGGAGCGGCCTTGAGGTATGATACGCATGGCAAAATTTAGAGAACCCAGCAGGGACTGTAGTTCTTTGCAGTTGCAAGTACCAAGCTAAAGGTAGTGGTTGATGTAGGTAAGAATGTTTCCTATCTTGTCGTGTGGCAGGTTTGCTTGCGTCGTGGTTGAGTCTAATTGAATACCCAGGAATGTGATGATCGTGTCTGGCCCCTCGGTTTTCTTTGGGGAGACTGGGACACCTACCTGCTTAAATAGATTGATGTTAGCTTTGAGGCTACTGGGAGGGGAAGTGTTCTCCTCGACAAGTAAGAAATCATCCAGGTAGTGTAATATAGTAGGGCATCTGGCTATGTTCAATAGTAACCAGCACAATGCTTCGGCAAATGTGTAGAAAATAGCAGGGCTACTTTTGGACCCAAAAGTTAAGCGGGAGAAAAAAATAGTAGTTCCCGGACCACTTGATGCCATGCAGGTGCCACAGTGTAGGGTGAATTGGCAGCAATTTAAAGGCGTGAGTAATATCGGGAATCGAGAATTCTTTGGAGGGTATGAAGGAACTGAGACTGGGGTTAGCTGATGAGTGTGGTGCAGACAGGTCAATAATGAGTCTCTGTTTAAGGGAAGATTTCCCTGTGACAATACCAATGGGGTTAGTGCGCCATTCGTTGAACGGAGGACACTGGAAAGACCCCAATAAGAAACCCTCAGCAACTTCCTGGGCTATGAGAGTGTCAACAGCTGTGGGGTTGTGCTGTGCGGACTGTAGATTAGGGCATTCCAGAATCCCGGACGGTATGTGGACGTCTGGAAGCCTTCTGTTATACCAGAGATAAGAAAATCTGTCAAGTGTCTAGACGGGTGATGTGACAGAAATGCTGTAAATACCGAAATGTTAATGGACGTAAGGTATGGCTTAGGGTACATTTTATTTGGACACATGGTTTTGGCATGTGCCCTAAAACATTTTAAACAGATATGCAATAATCTACATCCACTATAATAAGACCCGACATTGAGATTATTACATATCTGGGATTTACCCAGAAACTTGATCGGGGTCCCAGTTTGTCTATGGTCAATTTCTCTGAAACACCAGAGGAACTAGCTCCTTGCGTGGATGTATGTTCGTCCGCCGTGGTGGGACAGAAATTTGTCGTATGCGCCGTAGAGGAGCAGTATGCACAAGCCGGTGTTCTTAGACCTGCAAAGTGTCTGCAAAAAATGACGGTATCAGTCCTACTCCAGTTGGATCTTGTTCCATACTGGGAGAAGGCCCCAGACACTTTTGCAGAAAAAGACCTATGGTAGTCATAAAAGGCTGATCCACCATATCTGTTGCCCAGGTCTACCAGCTTGTGCATATAAAGATCAAACTCTTCTCGTCTATTGGGATAGACTGCACAGATGACATCCCGGTAAATACCAAAGGCCAGTACCAATTTGAAGATAGTCAGTTTCCTGTATAGGTGGGCAACCCTAGATCTGACAACAACAGACACATCATCATATGCATAAGTCTTATTTTCCACGATATCCTGGGAGGCAATCAGCAGAGAAGCCAGGTTGACGTCTTTACCTTCGAGGATCTCTCTTTTAAGGTGCTCGGGGATCATATGAGCAGGGTTAACTTCCTGGTCCTTATGGGTGATGGTTGGAGCAACTAATAGCAACAATAGCAAGGCCCGGCTAGGATAAGGGCCGTGGTGACCGACTCGAGCCTCTCCAGCCTGGACTTGACCTTGCTCATGGACGCCATGAGTGATGACCACATGGAATGTATGTCTCCCGGGTTGGATTGGCTGGGCCCTTCCCCAGCATCCATGTTAGCTGAAGTGCTTAGTAATTTGAAAAGCTCTGCTTTCCTTGCTGTAGCGGGGTAGGGGATTTACCGTCTCCTCAATTCAGTGATTATACGAGGGATCGTCCAGGATCTGATCGATTGATTGGTTACCTCTCCTCGTTGTGTAGGAGTAATTGCTCTAGCCGGGGTGCTAGGCAGGAAGAAATCCTCTAACCCTTTTTGAGACATACTAAAACAAAACAATTAATTAGTGCATGAAAACCACAGAGATTGTACTGGCAGGCTAGCTAACCCGGATGGTGAAACATTAAACCTGTTTGGTGACAGGTGAGGCCCTACTAGTTGCCAAGTGGCTTGAGAGGCTCTATCTATGCGTTGGCGAGGCAACTAGCTCATGTGTTGCCCGATGGGTGTTTGCCTCCGAACGTTGAGGCGAGGTGTTGGCCTTGCGGGACCACTAGCCGATGGTAAATGCCAAGAAGGGGTAAATACCTATTGGGGAGCCTGTGACCCTGTTGCCAGTACTCTAACCTAGGGGAATGAAATGTATGTAAGAATACTACGTGAGCAGACGTACGTACCTGGTAGTATGAGTGTGTTACTGCGAATTCGTATGGTGAAACCTGGATAACCTGAAACGGGTAAAAAAGGTAATATAGTGAGTGTGGTCTGTATGGGAATGGTGTAGTCTGTGCAGCCTGTACCAGAGGTGTTTTTAAAGACTTGGTTATGGAGATAAATTGGTAAATGGCACGAAATGTAGTGAATGCCAAGACAACATAAATGTTACCAAAAAGGCCCCAACGGCCTGTACTTAGATGAGCCAGGCTGATTATATAATTAACAATAAAGGGGTGAAAACAATTCTCCAAAGTGATGATGTAAAGTTGTATATGATAGTACTGTAATGCAAAGACGTATGATTGGTTGGATCAGTGCGTGTGATTCAACCTGAGAATTCCCTGTTTGGGAAAAGGAAACCATATCCTCATGTATATATTGTGGGTCGTAGTTTAAAACCAGAAATGAGGCCTGTAACCGTAGGCTGAAAAACTTAAATTAAATGTATAAGTATGGAAAACCTCTGAAAAGCGTGGGAGTCAAATAATCCATACAGATATGTGAACTGGTTTGCTATGGAAACAAATACAACCCTGATACCTTTAAACAGTAAATAGAATTAGTCTACATTCAGTAAGCCTAAATAAAAAAAAACTTGTTTAACCAAATGGTATAGGCATGAAATGATGTATGTAATCCACGAAAAGGATTTATGTGAATACATGAACAAACAATTACCGCAACCCTATGGCGAGGGAAAAACAGAAATGAATCGAATAGTTTACACGTATGGAAACCCATACGAACAGGCAAGCGTGCAAAAGCATATCACGAAAAAGTGCTGAAAGGCGAAATAACTGAAAGGATAGCTCATTTCGCCTAAAACACGGAACAAGTTTAGGTGAAATGATACCCCTTAAAACCAATACAATGAAATTGCTGAATATTGCACGAAATGATTTCACGAACAGCCTGTCCAATTTGCAACATATTACAGGGAAAAAAGACCGTAAAGTGAGGACCCGTGCTGTACCGGACGCCGTGGGAACCGATCCTGGCGTGACAGGTAGGTCTAACTTATGGTTAGGAGTCCCTAGGACGCGATCTACGACGTAGACCGGGGTCAAGAGAGGCTAGACGGATGGAAAGGCCTGTAACAGGATTCCTGGACACAGCTTGCCGTGGAAAAACTCGTGGATACTGAAAACCAAGATGGCGTCTGAGAGAGCGCGGAAGTGGATCCTCATTCAACGCTGACCTCGAACGGTATGGAGCCAGGTAAGGGGTGTCCCTTAAGTAGGCTAGGAGTGAATAACAAGCACCTCCCACAATTACAGGCCAAATAGTCTTACTACATATATTGATGGGGGGTGGGGGGTGGGGGGAGGATGAGAAATAATTTGCCATCCATCACACACACAATGCACCCCTTACACACAGAAAAACACAATGCATTCCTTACACACACTTGATGCACCCCTTACAGACGCACACACTGCATCCCGTACTTACACAGAAACACACCTTGCAGTCCTTACACATACAAACACAGATTCACACAATGCATTCCTTACACACATATCAGGACATCCCCTACACACTCCACCCCCTGTGAACAAACTCATTGGTGGAACATGAAGGTGGACCCTGGGACCCAGCCCTTGAGCTTTGTAAAGGGCCCCAAAAAAATGGAGTTGCTTCCCGTTCTCCCAGAACATTGATTTTTGTGACCACCGTTACAAACAGCCTCCGGAGATCCTGTTCTACACCAGACCAGTGGAGCCAGACTGCAGCTACAGCCCATCATCATCCTCATCTGGTTGTAAGTAGGCAATCTTGTATATTATTCGTGGTACTAATCTCTAATTTACCTCACATTAAAGAAACACTTTAGTCCCCAGAACCACTGCATCTTAATGTAGTGGTTCTAGTGTCTATAGCCTGTCCCTGCAGGCCTTTTAATGTAAATAAAAGGGCGGCATTGCAGCACTGGCGTTAGTTAACATGGCAGATCATATGGGTGGGGCATTGTGATGTCACATGGGGGGGGCGTGGCAAAAATCCTTGCACCAGCCCTGCGTGGACCTGTCACATGTATAAGCCCCTGTTGCCTGAAAATAATGGGATAGCCCGGAGACAGAGGAATGTAGATAAGTGATTAATATAGCGAGGGCCAAGTTGACATACCAACTTATATAGGGGAAATAATAGAGTAGAAAGGGTTGAGAACCGGAAAAGTATCAATACTGAAGAAAACCAAAAGATTTGCATAAGTAACTAGTATTAGTATCAACAAGAATATACGATGAAAAGTATCTACAAGGACCATAACGGTGGACAGTTCGAGCTAACCAGTGTATGAGAAGCCAACCAACAACCCGTAATTAGTATAACTAAACCAAAGTAAACCTTTGTTAGCTGATGAGTCCCATGGGGGTTGTAGTTAATGTAAGTACAGTGAATGTAAATACAAGTTAGTTTATATTTGTGAACCATATGTGTAGGCCCAAGTTGGGCTTGACATGATTGATCCAGGCAATAGCGACACTTAGCCATGTAGGGGGCCGAGACATACAATAGAAGTCGATATGTTCCAGTAAGGGGCCTAATACCGGAAGCTGAAGAAGGCATCGCTGTGAAGCTACGTATTAATGAAATGCTGAATATGAGAGTAGTGAAATTCGCCCTGAAAGAAACAGAGTTAGTAAAAACCGATTAAATAAGCCATGGCAGGCCCGTCATGGCGACTTCTATGAGTACAAGTTAGTACCGGCTCAACTTAAAGATTATATGTTTTAGTATAATAATGATGTCCCAATATGTCTGATAGGTGTGGCATCGCAACTTATCTATATCCTAATTCCCCTGTTAGTGTAAAAACTTTCAGACAAAGTCGGATAGCATGACAAAAAGTAAATATCCCGTTTAATATCTGAACGTACAGGTGCACGTGCTCAATATTGAATTGTGTTATGATCGTATGTGTACCGAGGACCCTGCGAGGGTCAGTGTCCGGTTGACCGCATGGTTCAACAACGTATTTCTAGTCTTTCCAGTCTCTCATGTATTTACCCCTTAGAGGACACAAGTGCTGAGAACGTTGCATGGAGGTTGGTGTTGCTCGAGCAACTCATGCCTACTCCAGCATTGGCATTTTCCATATTGGTACGCATGAGCCTGAACAGTTCCGCTCTCCTGGCCATTGCTGGGAAAGGAACATTGCGTCTGCGTAGCTCAGCCGTAATACGAGGAATGGTCCATGATCTGATAGGTATCACCTTTTCATGTAGGTGTAGTGGACAAAACTGGAGTACTGGGGATTGACATGTCATAACCTTCTTACAGGGATCTGAGACATACTGCAATATATTAATAAGTAGCTTGGATCAAGATAGTTTTACTGGCTGGCTAGCTAGTGCCAAGTGGCGAAGCAATTCACTAGGTTGGTGACAGATGAGGCCCTGCTAGTTGCCAAGTGGCTTGAGAGGCTCTATCTATGTTTTGGCACGAGGGGATTCGTGGCCACCGACAGTTGTGGCAGGGTGTTGGCCTCTCTGTGACATTTATTATTGGGTGTGAAAAGTAAGGCCCTCTCTATGCCACTGTGCATAGAGTGCTATGTTTTGGCCTGTAATACTTCATGCATGGAGGATGGGTGTTGGCCTCGCGGGACCACGAACTCCAAGACAGAGATGCCAGAAACTTAACATCTATTGGTCATCTAGGTACCTATAAGTCAATAAAACCTAATCATAAAAAAGATCTATATTGCAGGGAAGCCATCGTGGCTAAAACGTACCTGAATTCGTATAAGAGTTTGTGTAGTTCTGTATGGTATGGTTGTAACCTGTAACTGAAATCTACTGTATCCCCTAAAGGAGGCAGAGAGGGGAAGGAGAGGTCTATAATCTACGAAAAAGGACTGTAACTAACAAATGGGTGCGAGGTCTGAAAAGCAAATGATGCTCCGAATTGATAACCTGTAAAAGAATATGATTTGATAAGACATAAGGAAAGTCATCGTGAGTACCATCGTACCCCCCATGTACAGGCCTCATGGTGTCCCGGAAAGCCACAGGACCAAATATCCGCAGACGGGAACTGTAGTGTTAAACCATGCAATCATATTTAGGGAAATCTCAAAATATGATTAGACATGACACAAATGTTTGTAAGCAAAAACGTAGACTGTGCATAAATGCATATGTAAATATAGACAGGGTGGCACAAGGCATATCGTCTTATCATAACTCATCTAATATGACACATTGAAGGTAATACCTGTTTGTGGCATTATGATAATACCGCTACATAACTGTAACATAATGATATCCATATACTAGGTGCCTATAAATGTACGACCCAGAACCTAAAACAAGACATTATATTCTTAAACCAAAATCTATAAATGTTTTCAATGAGATGCCCAAACGAGGTGCGGAATTACCCTGTGGCAGGTTGCCTATTACAGGGCATATGAACATACGTTGTAAAGGCATAGTAATGCCAGGAGTAGGAAATATGCGTACAGTATACCGATTTGTATCCCGAGTTTCAGGGTGGCTGTGCGGGCTGTGTTGGGATTAATGCTGGTGAAGGTAGGATGTGAATCGGAGAATGGTATGTTGGTGATGAGATGGTAGAGAACCCGATAGTTACGAATAATTATCTAGTTTATGAAATGGTGAAAAGAACAGAAACTGTATATAAACACTTATAAAACCTCATATAATACATATGCACTGATCCCAATAAAACGAGGTGTTGAAAGACAGAATCAAAACTGGAACAGAGGCCTCTAGAATGCCACAGTGGCTGAAGAGACTAGCGCCCGTGATGGCCATACATAATACATAGGAAAAGACAGGAGATATAAGACATACATTAAAAAGACCTACACCAAGAATGCTTAGGAGGATGATAAATACTTCTGCATACACAGCTGGCATGAAAGATTAGATTTGAAAGCAACAGGAAATGCTAGAATATTTCAGTAATATTAGCATCAGATATAAAACTTAATTGCTTAAAGGGACACTATAGTCACCTGAACAACTTTAGCTTAATGAAGCAGTTTTGGTGTATAGAACATGCCCCTGCAGCCTCACTGCTCAATCCTCTGCCATTTAGGAGTTAAATCCCTTTGTTTATGAACCCTAGTCACACCTCCCTGCATGTGACTTGCACAGCCTTCCATAAACACTTCCTGTAAAGAGAGCCCTATTTAGAATTTCTTTATTGCAAGTTCTGTTTAATTAAGATTTTCTTATCCCCTGCTATGTTAATATCTTGCTAGACCCTGCAAGAGCCTCCTGTATATGATTAAAGTTCAATTTAGAGATTGAGATACAATTATTTAAGGTAAATTACATCTGTTTGAAAGTGAAACCAGTTTTTTTTCATGCAGGCTCTGTCAATCATAGCCAGGGGAGGTGTGGCTAGGGCTGCATAAACAGAAACAAAGTGATGTAACTACTAAATGATAGTGAATTGAGCAGTGAAATTGCAGGGGAATGATCTATACACTAAAACTGCTTTATTTAGCTAAAGTAATTTAGGTGACTATAGTGTTCCTTTAAACTGAACATGACTGAATGATGTTCCCAATGCATGTAGACCGTACAAAGAAAGTCTGGGTGGTGTTAGAAAGTGAGGGAATGCAAAAGCAGCAGACAAGAGAACTGCAGGTTTAGCTAGCTGTTTTACGATTATACCCCAATGAAAATTACATAATTAAATGCATGCAGGCTGTCCCTTGGGGCATATCTACTAAACAGTGAATTACCGAACAAGGTTGGCCCATTGAGTACCTGAATACCCAGAGGGCAGACAAACTTCAAAATGTAGGGTGACTAACTGAAATGCATATGATACAGTTTTATGAATTTGAGGTCATTTAGTAAGAAGATTTAAGACACTTAGAAGATATTGCCCTTTACAGAAAATAAGTAATTTTACATTTGTGTACAGAGAATGTATATACAAGTTTATATTTTATTTTCTTTCCCACAGGTATAGGCCCAAGTTTGGGCCTGACATAAATTTAGACAGTCCATTGCAACACCTAGTCACATAATTACTAAACAATGAAGGCTCAAAAAGTGCATGAATACCCAGGACAGACAAAGAAAACTTTAAGATGTAGAGTAAAACATTAAATTGCAGGGTGACTAACTAAAATGCATATGATAAAAGTCGGTATGGCCTAGTGTGGGCCAAATACAGTAAGCAGAATTAGGCATGCTATGTACGATTGAAATAGGCTGAATTTGCGTCACTAGTAAAATTTGCCATATCCGAATGGCTGAAGAAACAAACTTACGGTTTTGTTGAAAAAACAACAGTTCTAGAAGCTGTGACTGGGCTGGACTCGGCAGTGCCCCATGAGCTTCTAGTGAGGCGGCTGTTTACTAGAGTGAGGTAAAACAAATACTTGCATGGGCCACACTAGGCCAAGACCAGCTTTTTTGGAGTTTAGGCAGTTTATGTTGATAACCTTTGAACTGGAAGTAGATGGTTCTGTACTGAACCAGACAGTCTCATTAGCCCGCAGCTCGTCAGTCCAATCACAGTAGGAGATGGGGGGAGTCCCTTTTAAAGGTCCATAAGCCCCTCCCACAACTTCCGGCCAAGCTTTCCAATATATAACTCGTCTGAATTCTTGCTGAAGAGACAGAAAGGTTTCATAAGAAAGGTTGATATTAATTTGATCTATCACCTCACATAGCACTGGCATAGTGGAGGACTTTTAGTGAAATGTTATACACCTCTTAGCAGCACATAAAATGTGTGAAGTAAATTCTATATATAGGATGGAATTGTTACAGGGAGAGAGGTAAAGAAAAAAGAGAAAAATAGACAGAAATATCAAATTTCATGACTAGAGCAGTTCGGTTCTGAATTTCCTTTAAAAAAAAAACAAAACCCACACCCACACCCACCCGAAATTTACAAATGTACGCACTAGCTGGGAACATCTCGAGTGAATAGTTGACAGGGAAGGAAAACTTTTATGAAGGAAGTTGGCTGTCAAATACCAATGTGAAAGCACATTTTTATAAACAAGATGTCAGTTTGGTAATTTGCACAATAAGAGAGTGTAACGGAGTTCCCTGTACCCGACTGGGTACCTCCGCCAAAGAACCGCTCCCTAGCTGGAACAGGGGACAAACCGCAGCACTTCTGCCCACAGTCGCCGTGGCTTGACTGGGGCCGTGGAACCGCTCCTTCCTGGAGCCAAATGGGGAATTAGCTCTAGTCCTTACAAGGACTTACCCCATTGAATCCCCTACAAGCTGGAACAGCAGACACAGGAGTAAATCTTCTTTCCCTCCAATAACAGAACGACACACAGTTTTGTAGTGTAAGCTGGAATAGATTTTAATGGAGGCACACTGGCCTTTTATGCGAGTTTCCCAACAAGGGTGACACCCAGGTGGACCTTGTTGGGCACAGGAATACAAAGTGAATAAACCAATAAAAATAGTCATACAGTGAGACAATCCCATACACAAACAATAGAATCCCTCCTATGTGCTTGGGAGATAATTGAATCAGGAACTGTACTAATCTAACCCAATTATCTCCAAGCACAGAAAAACATACAATTTCATGAAACCCCAAAAAGTACTTAAAAACACATAAAACCCCATAAAAGTGGGTGAACAACATATCCCAAAATCACCCAGATCGGTTCAGGAATTTCCTGGAAGTCATAGTTTTGACCGATCGTGCACATAGTACCTATGCCCAAAACAGTTCCAGGGAAATTAGTGTTAACAGTCGGTCAGGTTCGGTTGTCTTTTACAGGTTTCCCTGCAGGGCCCATAGTCTGTGGGAAGGAGGCTGGCAAGCAGGCTCCTCCAGGAGCTCGTGGTAAACTCACTGGGAGAGGGGGGTTTGTCATAGAGAAGCCTAGTATTTTAAAGGTAAAGTAATATTTAAAAAAAATAAAAAAAATCCCATGCTAAATTTAAGAGCGTTTAAAGGGACACTCCAGACCCCCAGAATGCTTTTTTGTGTGAAGTCAGTCCTTTTTTTTCCCCCCTTCTTTATTTTACAAAAACAGCTGTGTAACAGAACTCCTACACTCGGAATACCTCTGCCAGGTCAGCTTCCTCTGTACTATCAGGAGGGTGGTTAATATGCTTTGGATCCCATTGCTGTTATAGCCAGACATTAGCCTTAATGTAGGGGTACACCAGAACTGCTTTATTGAATACACCATATGTAATTATACATGTGGATTCACCTGCATGCAAGCAAATACAATTCAACACAACACAGTTCCCTCCCTGATGCCACTCTGTCTGGTAATACAATCAGTCCAGAGTTATTTCCCCCTGCTGTTTCCTTCTCAGTCAGGGTGCCATGGATTCCAGGACCCAAAACTCACTTTCCCAACATTGCATCCCCCCAAAATCAGACATCCCTGGATAGCTCGCTCCCTGAGCTACCCATGGTCCAAAAAGCACCTGGATCGAAAGTACCCAGCCCAAGCGACAATACTTTAAAGTTCCACAGGGTCATGGCTATCCGACATCCATGCAGTGCCCTGTTTGCTTCCGGTCTCGTTTTGAGGGATTTCCAGAATCTTTAGGAAGCTAGCGCCCCGAACTCCTGGAAAGCCCCAGACATTCTCTCCAAAGAGTGGTGTGATTGGTGGTCATGGGGCCAAGTGATACCCGATCAAAGATTCACTAGTTTGTGGCACTGTTCCGATATAGTGAATAGTTACATAGATATGCTGAGTACCTCCTGGTCAGGTGATTGGTGTGTGAATGGGCCCTGGGGATTGCCAGACTTCACCCAGCTCCTGTTGTGGGGTTAAACTTGGGAGGAAGTTTTATAAATGAACCGCATTGGTGTCATTCAAACAACCGGTCTTGTTACTTCCTGGTTGTTTAGCTCTGTGATGTTAAAGGACCACTACAGGCACCCAGACCACTTCAGCTTAATGAAGTGGTCTGGGTGCCAGGTCCACCTAGGATTAACCCTTTCTGCTGTAAACATAGCAGTTTCAGAGAAACTGCTATGTTTACTTTAGGGTTAATCCAGCCGCTAGTGGCTGTCTCATTGACAGCCGCTAGAGGCGCTTGTGTGCTTCTCACTGTGATTTTCACAGTGAGAAGACGCCAGCGTCCATAGGAAAGCATTGAGAATGCTTTCCTATGAGACTGACTGGATGCACGCGTGGCTCTTGCCGCGCATGCGCATTCAGCCGATGACGGGGAAGGGAGGAGGAGAGTCTCCAGCACCGAGGGAGCCCGGCGCTGGAGAAAGGTAAGTGTTTAACCCCTTCCTCTCCATCCAGCCCGGCGGGAGGGGGCACCCTCATGGCACTATAGTGCCAGGAAAACGAGTATGTTTTCCTGGCACTATAGTGGTCCTTTAAACTCAAGCGGCAGAAAGCCTGGGCTGAGGAAATGGCGGGCTTGAGAAGGCTTCAGAAAGTAGACCTGCAGCTTGTACAAGCTATTTTAAAACATAAAATCACCCCCCTAGTGACGCCACTGGTAACTAAACCCCCATTACTTTCAGTAAGGGGTTTAAAAAAAAGTGTTTGCACTTGATTCAGAGATCCCCTGGATCTACTTTGAAATACATTTATTTGCAGCACAAGGGAACTCAGAAGGAGCTCAGATTTCTTTCTAATTTCGGTCACCCCAAGGACATTGGTGATTCTCCAACACTGGCAAATAATTAACCAGAGAGGTTTGCCTCCTGCGCTTGAATTCTGATGCTGGCAACGAAGCCAGTGTGCCGATGTCACTGACCAGATTTGCCCTGCTTAGGGATGTGTCCCAAGCAGGGCAAATCAAAGAATAGAGTTGGAGCACAGGACGGCCAAGAGGGACGTGTTACATGAAGAGTAATGCCCACAAAGCGGCGCTAGAACAGAGGAAAATTTTGTATATCTTTATATTTTACATTTAATACACTGCGTATCTATATGATATACGGTGTGTGTATATATATAGTGTATTCAATAAATATTGAAGCAATTTAAGGTAAGTCAATTTTTTCTATTACAGGTTCACTTTAAGGGAAACAGATTTTTGATAAAACTATATTTACATGATTCAATTAGGAGAAGCACGAACTAGAATAGGTGCTTGTCTGGATCATGTCATCACTAATAATGGTGACCTATTTTCAAATATTAACGACAGAGAGGACTACGGAAATAGACCATAATATTATATTTTTTTTAGATTAAAGGGACACTATAGTCACCAGAACAACTACAGCACTTTGTGCAGTACTGCCATTCAGTGTCTCCACCCTGTGCATGGATGCTGGGTTCACTCTTACCTTCCAGCGTTAAACCGTTTTCGAACAGTTTAACCCTAAAGTGAGCCTCCAGCACAGAAGCACCTGAATCTGTTTCAGTAAGCACGGAGGCAGGTGTGCTGCTGATGCTCTCAGCCAATCAGTGACTCCACATTCATAAAACTGGCTTGAAATGAAACATACCTGACAATCAGGAGCTGGATGCTGCCTGGAGTGAACTGAGGTGCAGCACTGGAGGTTCACTTTGGGGATAAACGAATCGAGAAAGGTTTAACCCCTAAAGGTAAGAGATCTCCTGGCACCATAAAACCACTAAATTTAGATTAAATTCTTTTGGTGCACGGAGTGCTCGTTTAAGGGTTACTTTATAAATTAGGAGTACCCAAGCCCAGTTTATTGATAATGGGGCAAACAGTTTTGCCAGGCACTGAGGGTCCTCTATGGCCGGTGACTTACATGGATGGCCAAACCCATTGGCCATCCATTTCTCTGAGTGTCACTACCAGCCAATTTAATGCAACTATGTGCATACAAATATGCAACAAATTGACCAGCCCAGAAATCTGGTTCCTATCTGGCTAATGACACTGCAATCACACAGCAGGCGGTGGAGTTACACCTCAGAATACACATGGGTTAAACTCTGTATGTGTAGTATTTCTGCCCATACAAACTCCAGGCATCATGACCACTTCAAACCTACTTTAGTTCTACCACTTCCTCTAGGCAACCTGTGACGGACCACTGGCACTCCGACCGATACCTCCGCCAATCGATGCTCCTAGTGCTTGCCAAGGACTCCGAGCACTCCACCAGACACCTTAATTACTGCAGAACCCACTTCCAGCAATGCAGCTGCGCCGGGGTCTCGCCGTCTTTCATCCACCCTAGACCCAAGACAAGGGTCCAGCTTCCAGTTGCCAGACCTCTCCTAATCCAGAGAGCATATCAGGAACAAGCTCTTACAGGATCTTATACTCAGGGGAGTATTGTGTTATAGCAATCCCCAAGAGTGTAGTTATCCCATCCCCCAAGCATGAGCCGAGGCTTAATACTGGGTAGAGATCTGTTTAATGGCACACAAAGCAACAGCATGCAGTAAAACCACTCCTGCTCTGAGGAAAACAAAATGACAGTTATAAAGTAGTCACAGGGCAAGAGGCTGGCAAGCAGGCTTCTCCAAAACCCAGTGGCGAGGTTACTTTTGCCACATATCTCACCCTCCCAGGGAAGACTAACCTGACCTCATGCCGGTTGGTACCTGAGTTAGTTTGGCAGCCCGCCCACAACCAAATACTGGACCTGGTAAATTTGGTAGCCTGTCTCTGTCCAGTGAGTCCATCAAGGTTGTGTTGGTATCTGGTACTCCTGGTCTCTGGGTGGCTCTCTGGCTTGCAGTGGGGGGCAGAGATCAGCGGTGCTCTGCCCTGGGGCCAGTGCTTCAACTGGGTAAACCGGTACGCAGTCTGGCCTTGTAGCAACGGGATAGGTAGGGCAGAGGCCAGGGGCGCTCTGCCCGGATGCCAGCGCTTCTGCTGGAAGGGGGTCAATGTGTATCGCAGACCCATCCACTGCCCCCAGGACTTGGTTGGGAATTAGCTGGGGAGAGGAGGACTCGCTTATTTCCTCCTCCGGGTATCCCTGCGGGGATGGTTGGGGATCTGGACCGGCCGTCCAGCATCCCTGTAGGATTGGCACAGAGACTGCTGTCCCATCTGCGCCAATGGGGTTAGGATTGCTTTCCCCCTGTAGTGGAGGTGAGGGACCAGTTGTACCCTCTCCCGGTATCTCCGGCTGCTGTTGCAGGGTGAGGCTGGTTGCCTCCACTCCCCAGGACGCTGGTTGCCGCTGGGGAGAGAGACCGATTGTCTCCTCTCCCTGTAACTCCAACTGCCGCTGGGGATCTGGGCCGGCTTCCCAGCATCCCTGTAGGGCCGATAGAGAGACCTCGGTCCCATCTCCACCTGCCTGTTGGGGGTCCTCCCAGGACCAGTCTATGAGATCCGCCAGGACTTGGGCATGAGGACCACCCGCCTCGTCTCTCTGTAGCTCTGGCTGCAGTCGGGGATCTGGACTGGCTGCCCAGCATCCCTGTAGGGCCGGTAGAGAGACATCGGTCCCATCTCCACCTGCCTGTTCGGGGTACTCCCAGGACCAGTCTATGAGGTCCGCTACCTCGGGTACCTCTGGTTGCTGCTGGGGAAGGAGACCGGTTGTCTCTTTCCTCTGCAAAGGTGCACTGCCACTGGGGAGGGAGGTCGCTGCTCTCCTCTCCCTGTGACTTGGTCTGCTGCTGGGGAGGGAGACCGATTGTCCCCAGCCTCAGTCTCCACAATCTGAACTCACATTCCAGTGCTGCTCAGTTCTCCTCATCCAACTCTCTCCAACTCACCTCTTCTGAAGGGTCTGGGCCATACTCGACTAGCCACCTCTTTACCTCCTTGATGTAAGCGTCGCCCTCATAGCAATAGGTCATGTTTGCTTGGCCCCAACTCTGGGCCACTAGCGCTCCGATCTGCGCCTTGGAGTCCGCTGTAGACAGGGGCGCTGCACTCAATTATAGCTCCGTAATGCAACAGGTGTCTCTGAGCTGCTTCTCCTTGCACTAGGACGCCATCCCACCTCTGCCACCAAATGTGACAGACCACTGGCACTCCGACCAAATACCTCCGCCAATCGATGCTCCTAGTGCATGCCGAGGACTCCGAGCACCCCTCCAGACACCATAATCACTGCAGACCCCACTTCCAGCGATGCACCTGCGCCAGGATCTCGCCGTCTTTCACCCACCCTGGACCCAAGACCAAGGTCCAGCTTCCAGTGGGCAGACCTCTCCTAATCCAGAGAGCGTATCAGGAACAAGCTCTTACAGGATACCCAAGTGTAGTTATCTCATCCCCCAAGCATGAGCCGAGGCGTAATGCTGGGTAGAGATCTGTTTAATGGCACACAAAGCAACAGTATTCATGCAGTAAAACCACTCCTGCTCTGATAAAAACAAAATGACAGTTATAAAGTCAGACAGTGTGTGAATATGACAGTTATTGGGTCAGACGGTGTTTTAATGTAACAAGGTATTAAGGGTTTAACTGGTGTTGGGGGGGGGGGGGAAGAGGGAGAAAACAGTTGAACTAAGTCCATAAAACAGGGGTTTTCTTCACACACCCCAAAGGCCTCTCCAAAATCCAGTGGCGAGGTTACTTTCCCACACAATCTATTCACTATAACAACACAGTAGCACTCACGGTGCCCTTTTAAGCTGTGACAACAGTGTGTGTCATTTACATGCTACAAATACTATTCTTAATATTCTTTTAGCTTCTACCTGACTAAATGTGTAATATTTATACTTCGTGGATCTAGTGATAAATTATAACAACATATCCACAGTTTATTGGCAGTTGATGAGTAAGTGTAACGTACTCATAACAGAAATTCTCACCTCTGGCACGTGTTACATTTCCCTCCTTCCGCCCGGTTTATGATTACGTCACATCCGCCCCTTAACCACGCCCCACAACAGTAGGGATTCTGCTCAGAGTTCTAAAGCATAGAGACAAATCTGCGAAATGAAACACAGTCCAAAAATAAATAGATTAAAAAAAAACAGCCTTCAGCGTGAGGCTGCGAGGAATACTTTATGGCACAGAATGCAAAACACGGAGAACAGCGAGTCGGCCGCGTTGTTTAGTGGGGCGGAGACACGCGATGAACGTGTCATTGTGTCTCCTGTGCGTAGAGCTCCGGGGTCCGTGCCACATCTCGGGTGACGTCAGAGGGAGCCGCCATCTTGGCAGAGAGCTGTCCAGCTGAGCTGTCGGAGCTGCGGTGAGGAAGCCGGGGGATGATCCCAGGCCGGCCCGGCAGATAGCGCTCCCTCAGCCCGCAGCACCCCCGCTCCGTGTCCGCTCACCATGACATCCCTCACCCAGCGCAGCTCCGGCCTGGTCCAGCGCCGCTCAGACAGAGACAGGCCGCCCGACGGCGACAGCGAGGACCGGGACCGGGAGGAGCAGGAGGAGGACGAGAAGGCCGGAGACAAGGAGGCTCGGCTCACCCTGATGGAGGAGGTGCTGCTACTGGGACTGAAGGACAGGGAGGTGAGAGATACACTGTGTGTGTGTGTGTGTGTGATAACAGTGGCAGACTGTTATATTATACACTGTGTGTGTGTGTGTGTGTGATAACAGTGGCAGACTGTTATATTATACACTGTGTGTGTGTGATAACAGTGGCAGACTGTTATATTATACACTGTGTGTGTGTGATAACAGTGGCAGACTGTTATATTATACACTGTGTGTGTGTGTGTGTGTGTGTGTGATAACAGTGGCAGACTGTTATATTATACACTGTGTGTGTGTGTGATAACAGTGGCAGACTGTTATATTATACACTGTGTGTGTGTGTGTGTGTGTGTGTGTGTGTGATAACAGTGGCAGACTGTTATATTATACACTGTGTGTGTGTGTGATAACAGTGGCAGACTGTTATATTATACACTGTGTGTGTGTGTGTGTGTGTGTGTGATAACAGTGGCAGACTGTTATATTATACACTGTGTGTGTGTGTGATAACAGTGGGAGACTGTTATATATACACTGCGGTGTGTGTGATAACAGTGGCAGACTGTTATATTATACACTGTGTGTGTGTGTGGTGTGATAACAGTGGCAGACTGTTATATTATACACTGTGTGTGTGTGTGATAACAGTGGCAGACTGTTATATTATACACCGTGTGTGTGTGTGTGTGTGTGAGATAACAGTGGCAGTGACTGTTATATTATACACTTCAGGTGTGTGTGTGTGATAACAGTGGCAGAGAGACTGTTATATTATACACTGTGTGTGTGTGTGTGATAACAGTGGCAGAGACTGTTATATTATACACTGTGTGTGTGTGTGATAACAGTGGCAGACTGTTATATTATACACTGTGTGTGTGTGTGTGTGTGTGTGTGTGTGTGATAACAGTGGCAGACTGTTATATTATACACTGTGTGTGTGTGTGATAACAGTGGCAGACTGTTATATTATACACTGTGTGTGTGTGTGTGTGTGTGTGTGATAACAGTGGCAGACTGTTATATTATACACTGTGTGTGTGTGTGATAACAGTGGCAGAGACTGTTATATTATACACTGTGTGTGTTATACACCGTGTGTGTTATACACTGTGTGTGTGTGTTATATTATTCACTGTGTGTGTGTGATCAGTGACAGACTGTTATATTATACACTGTGTGTGTGTGTGTGATAACAGTGGCAGAGACTGTGTGTTATATTATACACTGTGTGTGTGTGTGTGATAACAGTGGCAGAGACTGTGTGTTATATTATACACTGTGTGTGTGTGATAACAGTGGCAGAGACTGTGTGTGTTATATTATTCACTGTGTGTGTGTGATCGGTGACATACTGTTATATTATACACTGTGTGTGTTATACACTGTGTGTGTGTGTTATATTATTCACTGTGTGTGTGTGATCAGTGACAGACTGTTATATTATACACTGTGTGTGTGTGTGATAACAGTGGCAGAGACTGTGTTATATTATACACTGTGTGTGTTATACACTGTGTGTGTGTGTTATATTATTCACTGTGTGTGTGTGATCAGTGACATACTGTTATATTATTCACTGTGTGTGTGTGATCAGTGACATACTGTTATATTATACACTGTGTGTGTGTGATCAGTGACAGACTGTTATATTATACACTGTGTGTGTGTGTGATAACAGTGGCAGAGACTGTGTGTTATATTATATTATACACTGTGTGTGTTGTGGTAAGTGACAGAGAATGTGTTATATTATATTATACACTGTGTGTTATATTATATACTGTGTGTGTCTGTTATATTATACACTGTGTGTGTGTTGTCTGTTATATTATACACTGTGTGTGTGTTATATTATATTATACACTGTATGTCACTGTTATACCTGTGATAACAGTGACAGAGAACCACATACAGAGACTGTGTATAGTGTATTATACACTGTGTGTATAGTGTGTTATATTATATTGTACACTGTGCGTGTGTGTTATTTTATACAATGTGTGTGTTATTTTATACACTGTGTGTGTTATTTTATACACTGTGTGTGTTATTTTATACACTGTGTGTGTGTTATATTATACACTGTGTGTGTGTTATATTATACACTGTGTGTCACTGTTATACCTGTGATAACAGTGACAGAGAACCACATACAGAGACTGTGTGTATAGTGTGTTATATAATACACTGTGTGTATTATATTATACACTGTGCGGTGATAACAGTGACAGAGAACCACATACAGAGACTGTGTATAGTGTATTATACACTGTGTGTATAGTGTGTTATATTGTACACTGTGTGTGTGTGTAATATTATATTATACACTGTGTGTGTGTGTTATTTTATACACTGTGTGTGTTATTTTATACACTGTGTGCTAACAGTGAAAGAGAATGTGTGTTATACACTGTCTGTGTGTGGTGTGTTATACACTGTCTGTGTGTGGTGTGTTATACACTGTCTGTGTGTGGTGTGTTATACACTGTCTGTGTGTGGTGTGTTATACACTCTGTGTGTGGTGTGTTATACACTGTCTGTGTGTGGTGTGTTATACACTGTCTGTGTGTGGTGTTTTATACACTGTGCGGTGATAACAGTGACAGAGAACCACATACAGAGACTGTGTGTATAGTGTATTATATTATACAGTGTGTGTGTGTAATATTATTATACACTGTGTGTGTGTGTGTGTTATATTATACACTGTGCTGTGATAAGTGACAGAGAACCACATACAGAGACTGTGTGTATAGTGTGTTATATTATACACTGTGTGTGTTTTATTATACACTGTGCGGCGATAACCGTGACAGAGAACCATATACAGAGACTGTGTGTTATATATTATACACTGTGCGGTGATAACAGTGACAGAGAACCACATACAGAGACTGTGTGTATTATATTATACACTGTGCTGTGATAAGTGACAGAGAACCACATACAGAGACTGTGTGTATAGTGTATTATATTATACACTGTGTGTGTGTGTAATATTATATTATACACTGTGTGTGTGTGTGTTATATTATACACTGTGCTGTGATAAGTGACAGAGAACCACATACAGAGACTGTGTGTATAGTGTGTTATATTATACACTGTGTGTGTTTTATTATACACTGTGCGGCGATAACCGTGACAGAGAACCATATACAGAGACTGTGTGTTATATATTATACACTGTGCGGCGATAACAGTGACAGAGAACCACATACAGAGACTGTGTGTATAGTGTATTATATTGTACACTGTGTGTGTGAAACCGTAAAATTATATAAAATAATTTGGCAGCAAAAAGAAGAATTTTTGTAGAAAAACTATACTTCTATAAGCCTCACAGTGGGCAATTGTTGTACACTGCTGGATGTGAACTTAGGTCAATACTAAGCAGTCTTTTAATAAGATATTATTGGAGCCAATATTTGTTGTTTCTCCAGCAGGTATGCGGCAATGCTGGATGATATTGTAAAGCGCTACGGAATCTGTTGGCGCTATATAAATGGCAACTATAATAATAATAATAGCCTGAATCCTATAAATCTGACTGCCAGTTAGCACATGAGACAAAATGGAATGAAAATGACCCTAGCGTGTGTTCTCTTTCTCAAGTGAGAGGGAATACTGCAGACTAGAAAAAAAGTGGTTACACAGCATATACCAGCTTTTAGTACATTTGAACAAATGGGAAAGGGTTGCCATTGAACTACAAATAGTGCGGCCCACCAGCCTGGTGGTGCTGCCTATTCTGTGAGAGGTCAGCAAATGCTGGGAGTTGTGTACAAGCAGATCTTCTAACACAGATGGCGATAATTTGGTGGGTGAGACATTGACTTTCAGCTACATGGAAACCACCCAGTCATAAGTAGAGCTGATAAACAAGTAGGAACCAAGATGTTTTGTTGTATTTCATTTTATTTTTGTTGCTTCTACGAACTTGTATAGATAGGTATAATTATATTTTTTCATCTCTTATCCGTTTGTGATATTTATTTAAGATTTAAAAAAGTCTTGAGCTCTAGTTTATATAGAGAAGAGCTTGTTTTTTTGATTCGTATTATAATGATAAACTCCTACAGTCGCCCTGTTCTGATTATAGAAACAGACTTCTTTTCAGATGCTTAAGGAATCTGTCAGGGCATGTTTGTAGACAGCATTAAGTGTCGCTAGACATCAGTACACAAAACTGCTGTTTTACTTAATCAGAATTTTGAGCGATTTATTTATTTTTCCAAAAGGTGAATGAGCAAAGGTAGTAGACAAAGGGAGGTAACCGTAAAAAAACAAAAAACAAACTGTGACCATGGAAAGATCATAAGGGCCTGGCTGTAGGTAGATAATTTGTCTCATGAGGAAGGGAAGAGGGGAAACAGACCATCAAAAGAACATGTAGGGAGACTGGAATAGTTCACATGAGAAAACACATTTTACAGTGAACAATAAGTTGGACTGTATGAGCATGAGCTGGGGGCAAACAATCCAACGGGTTTCTTCTTGACAGTGCTCTGATGGCACAGCCTGCAAAGGAAAAAGCCAATCACATCTGGCAACAGCTGTAATTTTTGCACAGAACCAAAATTAGGCAGTTTGGATTACAGCTCCAAGTCGACTTACCTCACATGTGCCGGGGTGCATCTAGATCCGGCACAAAAGTGATGATTTTTCTGTATAAGTAGTGATTCGCGATAAAACTCAGAAAATAGCGGTTGCTTGCTCCATGACCATTTCTAAAAGCAGAACTGAAGGTTTGGGGTAACCCTTTAAACAATCAAATTTGATAGTGTAAAATATATAAAGTAAGGATTTAATGCTTCTGTGTGAAGCATTGGTTTGACCGAGCACATTACCTGCTGTGCTTGTGCTCTGTTTTTAAAGGTTACCTATAGGCACCCAGACCACTTCATCTGATTGAAGTGGTCCGGGTGCAGTGTCCCTGTAATTTTAGCCCTGCAGCTGAAAACATTGCGGTTTCAGTGAAACTTCAATGCTAATATTGCAGGGTTAAGCCTGCCTTTAATGGCCATCAACTAGACAGCCACTAGAAGCGCCTCCTGACCTTTCACAGAGTTTGCCTCCATGAAACGACGCTTTTTAAATCTAAGCTTGTCCTTTAATCTCAACTTTGCACTAAATGTAATGATTTTACTATAAAAGCACAGATACATAATTAAAGGGATGCTATAATCACTTAAACGGCAAATTTATTTTATGATTTTATTTGTTCTTGTTCTAAATGACTTAATATAAATAGCTAACTGGTCCAAGGCATCTAAAAATGCTCTGTAGTGCAGTGTAACCAACCCACACCCTTTACAACATGAGTCTCTCTGGTTAGCACTGTACACCTCCTAAAAATGTAAGCAGGCAAGCATCTGACAGATAAATACTGTTTGTTTTTTAAATATTTTTAATCTATTATATATTTTCAAAACGTCCAAATACAGTCTCCTTCCCTTATAAAGGACAACTGAACCCTGAACTTTCCAGTGTTTGCCTGTTCTTAAGACAGGTCAGGTAGCTGAGTTCCCTGACTGCCTTTGGCAGAATAGGTTAAGCTACTCTCATTGTTTGTGTTTTGAACAGATTGGTGATGGGATTGTGGCTCCTGGAGGGCTCAGTCTGGCTTTTGGAAAGGACTACCTGGCCTGTGCGCTTACCCTTCATTTATCTTAGACTATGGACCACAGGACGTGCTCCTGTGTTTCACTCCTTTATCACATCGACCCAAGCCATGCCGGAAGAGGCGCAGGTGCATTTGTACGCACGGCTCTGAGCCTCTGTAGGTGGAAAGCACACTGAAGCCTAAAGTCATGATATTTAAACCTAGCAGTAACTATGTGGCCTCCAGGTTTTGTGTCACATTAGTTACCAGCTGTCCAGCACACCAGAGGCCTATTAAGGTTAGACATGTAGCTTTTACTTGAATAGTATTTTTCTCTCCTAAACAAGTTCAGTTTTGCCTATGTAACTTGTCAGGTGCAATCCACATTAGCCTCTGTGTGTTCCACCATTTTATCATACATACAGCGATTGAATTAGGCAAGGTTGTTGGTACACCAATTCCTTATAGCCTCTATTTCCGTATAGAAGACATGAGATCTTTAAAGGGACACTATATAGTCACCTGAACAACTTTAGCTTAATTAATCAGTTTTGGTGTATAGAACATGCCCCTGCAGCCTCACTGCTCAATCCTCTGCCATTTAGGAGTTAAATCCCTTTGTTTATGAACCCTAGTCACACCTCCCTGCACAGCCTTCCATAAACACTTCCTGTAAAGAGAGCCCTATTTAGGCTTTCTTTATTGCAAGTTCTGATTAATTAAGATTTTCTTATCCCCTGCTATGTTAATAGCTTGCTAGACCCTGCAAGAGCCTCCTGTATATGATTAAAGTTCAATTTAGAGATTAAGATACAATTATTTAAGGTAAATTACATATTTTTGAAAGTTTAACTAGTTTTTGTTTTTCATGCAGGCTCTGTCAATCATAGCCAGGGGAGGTGTGGCTAGGGCTGCATAAACAGAAACAAAGTGATTTAACTCCTAAGTTACAGTGAATTGAGCAGTGGAATTGCAGGGGAATTATCTATACACTAAAACTGCTTTATTTCGCTAAAGTAATTTAGGTGACTATAGTGTTCCTTTAAGGTAAGTAGATATTGGGTTATGTTCCAGTAAACCTGTTTGTATATTTTAGGCTATTTCCAAGGCTTAGTTTTGCACTGGGGAAAAAACTTTACCCTGTGTATGCTGGTCTGAGTGTTGTAGAAAGACTGGGTTCCCTATAATGTGTGTGTGAAACCCAAATCTTTGTGGAACACACGCACAGGTTCTGTCTCTCCAATAACCAGAAAAGTAATGTGCGCACAGGTTTAAATTCATCTCCTCCACCAGCAAATGAATGTACAAGTTATTTATATCCTGTTTCGGTGCAGAATACCCACCTATGTACAGCCTAACTGCCTGTTTGTGTGCAGTGTCCAGACCACTAAATTCTGTGTATTTTCTTTCTTGTCTTTAAACACACTAAGATATTTGGTGCACTAGTGAGACCTGTAAAGGTAGATACGTACTTGGTGTATGTGAAATGTACAATCAGGGATATTACTCCCCAAGTTTCAATTACAATTTTTTTTTTTTTTGTAAATAGTATTTTTTATTTATTTTTTATGTGAAAGGTCAATAAAAAAGTGAATATCGTTTAGGCTCGCAGGCCTCATGTTTAGCATCGTCATAAGCGTTTAGTTGCGCTTGAATCACACAGGTTTCAGCATGGTACAGTATTGCTAGTATTTGAGATACGCAGATATCGCTTTCAGTATCTTCCGTGCGGCACACAGGCCCCTTCGTTAGATTAATGGCTTTTACCTTAGATGTGTGTTGCGGTGGTCTGTGGGTCCCCTAAGTGTTACGTCTGTCGGGTGATTACCCTCGTCGGTAGCTAAGTGAAGTGTACCCGCTCTCGGGTCCACAGGCGTGTGTGATTGGCAGCGCCTGTGTGTCGAGGGATCGGTCTGGGTTCTCTGTGTTTAAACTGGCATTTGCTCCCAGACAGTGCGTTGTTTGGTGTGAAGGCGTGAGCATTCTGCCTACGGTCTAGGTGTAAGCTATGTGTCAGCCGTCTGTGGGTGCGGCCACCTCCTGTGAGTCGTATCTCCACGCGGTTGTGCCGCTCAGTATAGTTTTTTTTGCGGTTGTAGGCAGCCCCTATGGGTGGTGTTTTACTGGTTCTGGTTGATCGCTCTCGTTGGTTGTGTTGGTTAATTGGTTACAATTATTTATGTAGTGCCAACATATTCTGTAACGCTGTACAATTGGTAAACCAACACAAACAATCCTGACAAAATCCTTTTTTGATGTACAAAAGCAATAGGTGAAGAGAGCCCTACCCGAACAAGCTCACAATCTGAAAAGTTCAGGATTTTCCTTGGACATAGTACATGCCTCTACAATTTTACCATTAACAGGGTTGTTTTAACTCTGTATGCTGTCAGTCTAAATTGGCTACATGAAACCTTGTGCTTCTTGAATTTCTGTCATCTTATGTTACTGACTATATTTGAGTTGAGCTACTTATCCTGTTCTGATAGTGACATTCTCACTTTAAGTCTATGGCAGAGTTTAACTTCTGCTGCTTTTACTAATTTATTTTGAGATGTGTGTGTGTGTGTGTGTGTGTGTGTGTGTATGTATATATATATATATATATATATATATATATATATATATATATATATATATATATATATAATGTGTGTATAGAGATATATATTTACACACACACACAGATACGTGGCAAGTGTGCATTCACTTCACTGCAAATATGAGAACTCTACCTATCTTAAAAGACACTGTGGAAATATTTTAGTTTAAACATGCTTTAGTTTGCTGCCCAGAGCACACAAAGGGTCATTCATTCTCCTGGTAGGCAGAGCACTGTAATTCCATTAACGTCACATTCACTTTTAAATTCTAAGACGTCCTGTGAATAAGCCCTTCCTCTGTAAGGTCTCTGGAAAAATAAGTTTTCTTCAATCATTTATCAGTCCTGAGAAAGGTGTGAATTTTTTTTTTCTTCTTCTTTTGGGTAAATTAAAACATTGTTCATTGCATAAGACTAAAGAAAAATCAATTATTGCAGTGGAAAATACTCTTCATATTTCATATGTCTTTGTTTAAGAGAATAAAATAATTTCTGGGAAAAGTCCTTTTCCTCTATTCCTTATCGAACCTGCTCCTTGTTAGACTCTAGATCTAAATGGTATTTATAAAGTTAAGTTCTGAAACTCAAGAACATTCTTTCAGGAAAGCATTGTCACTAACACATGCAACCCAATGCTTATGTATAAAGAAAATCAGGTTTTAAAACTTGTTGGCTGCAATTGGAGAACTTTACCCTCAGCTACATTATGTTTCATGTATAGCACGTGAAAGAATAAAAACACAAAGCGCAAAAATAAATAAATAAATAAAATACTGAAGGACCACTAAAAGAAGAACCCAGACCACTTTATCCCTTTAGCTTTAACCCTTGCGGTTTACTAGATTTTGTTTTCAGGGTTAGCACACATGATGTCCCCTGTCTTCCTGACAGCCACTAGAAACGCTTCCCCTATGTGAAGTTACTTTGTTCTCAATCAAATGCTGCTCCAAGAGCGTATTTGATTGGCGCAGGAAGATTAGTGATCTCAGCCAAGGAAGCGGAACAGTCGCAGTGAGGGCTAGAGTGTGAGTTAATACTTTTTTTCTTTAAAAAATATATATATTTTTAATTATTTGAGGAATGGGAACCTAAATAGTCAGTAGGACACTATGGCAGTACATGCTTGTATTTTGGCTGGGGGATTGTGGATGCGGGCGACTGGCTGCGCGTATTGTTCCTGGGCGGCGAGGGAGCTGTGCTGTCCATGATATGCTCTCTTGCGTGGCGGTTAGTGCGGATGGGGCTGGAATATGATATCTCTAAGCGGTGCGAGGGAGCAGAACAGTGACATCACAACTTCCTTTGCCGTCCGACTACTATTTGCGCAGCCGGCCCATTGCCTGCCTCCACAATCCCTATGGCAGAAAGTATCAAGCTTGATAATCTTAGCCAATCCAATGTTTTTCCACAGGCAAGTATTGGTAGGCTGTTGCGCATGTGCTGCAAAACGCTGCACCAATCAGTATCTCCTCATAGAGATGCATTGAATAAATGAATCTCTATGGGGAACGTTCAGCGCTGCTGTGTAGAGCGTGGAGGTGCTGCACGCTGTGCAGAGCGTGGAGGTGCTGCACGCTCACTCTGACCCAGGAAGCACCTCTAGAGGCTGTCTGAGTGACTTCCACTAGAGATGTCACTAGGAAGCAATGTAAACACTGCCTTTTCTCTGAATGTTTACATTGAAAAGCCTTCAGGGTCAGTCTATAGACACCAGAACCACTACATTAAGTCTTTAAGAATTGTATTTTTGTTGTTGAATATAAAGCTTTGTAAGTTTAAAAACAATCTGGCTCCTAACTTCTTTAATTGGCCCCTATATTCAAAGCAAATTTGTCAAACCCTATATTATAGTGTTCTTTAACTTATGAGGCAAGCATAGACTGTAAGAAGGATCATTGAGACTAATCTTGATGGGCGTAACGCTAAATAATTATTGGTAACCTAGGTGACAAATGGTGACACAACTTCTGTTTCTTGTTGCTCATTATGCATGTGCATGCACCTTGCCAAAAATCAGTGCAAGATTTGACAATCTTCAGTAAACTCTTGTTTTATTCCCCCCTAATTCCGGACGGATTTTTGTATAAAGATTTATTGTAGTAACCTCGAAAATCATGTTGGCTACATTTTTATGTTAGATTTATTTTGGTCTGTGCATTCATTAGAGTTTTCGCAATTGGACATTTTTATATTCTCATCAATGTTTGCCTTGTAAAGCAGAATGTTGGAGGTGAAATTTTGTTTTTTTCTTTCAGGGTTATACATCTTTTTGGAATGACTGTATTTCCGCTGGGTTACGTGGCTGTATGTTAATTGAACTAGCATTCAGGGGACGAATTGCTCTTGAAGCTGGAGGGATGAGGCGTAAAAGTCTACTGTCAAGAAAGGTAAAAAAAAAAAATTACTTTGTGGTTGTTTTTTTTTTTTGGCAAAAAAAAATCTCAATTGGCTTGGTGTGATCTATTGAATTTAAAGAAATGTTTCTGTGACCCATTTAACTGTAATGTAGTATATCACCACATAAATTCATCAGGGTACCTTCATTATACTTTCCCTATTGTGAAAGGTATCTTCATTGTGCATAAGAAGACTGTGTTCCTGCAAAATCAACTGAGGGCAGTTGCATGAGCCCTAGGGAATAAGATGTGCCTGTTAGAACCATTGGGATTCACTAACCGCATTGGGCATTCAAATTTAGATCACGTCACAGGAGACAATCTAGTAACTTTGACTACTCTGGTGCGATTGGGTTGTCCGCACTTTCTCTTTACTCTTTGGAAAGACAGTTTTTGTTTGGTTTGACCAAAAACTAGGGTTCTCCATGCAATAAAAGATGTCAAAATACAGATAAAATGTATAATCCTCATACAATTCTGTCCAGCAGAGATAAGTCCACTGGTGCTTCAGCTAAAATGGTTTGACCCAGGCCTGGGGACAGCACCAACAAATAAATGCACCATGCCGAGGAGGAGTGGCCACTGAAGATGTCCCTAGGCAGCAAGGTAAACACTGCCTTTTCTATTAAAAAGCAGTGCTTACAGCAAAGTTGGAGTATACTTAACATAACAATTAAATTAAGCTGTAGTTCTTCTGGTGACTTTAGTGTCCTTTAAGAGTCATTTAAATGTTTGGCTGGCTTCCATCTTCACTTTGGCCATTGTGTTTATGCAGACTCCGAACAAATGTACACACATGCTAAGTCAACAATGACACACTAACTCACTACGTGGCTGTTTTCACTTTAGTGACAAGCAGCTATATATTTGGTCCGCTGACTAACCCTTTATTATGTTAGATGGATATTGCATACAACATTCTATTATTTTTTTTTTATTTTTTTAATCCTCTCAAGATTGTTGGCCATATTCTATAAACTTGCTACAGTTTTCACTGGAGAATCTGACTCATAATAATCAGTAATACATTTTAATACCTAAAGACGGTACAGGTGTACTATAACCATTTACAAAGTTAAGAGTTTTATAGACCTATAGTAAGGTGCACAGTTAAACAATTCTACCAAATAGATTTGTTCACAAATTCTTTTCAGCTGTGTTGAACAAATCCAATTTATGTTAATTGTCACCAAAACCAATCGATCTGTCTAGGATTTACATGTGGAGTCAGACAAATCTCAACGTAGCTGAAGATGATTTGTGCACAACTTGCTTAACCTAGTGCTTGTCACTTTAATATAGGTTTATGTTTAGAACCTACCTTCTGAATACCTTACAAAACTGTGTGCATGTGTACCTAGAATAATTGATGCTGGGTTACAGGCAAGGGGTGGTCTCACCAAATATTGATTTGATTTAGATTTTTTTTTTTTCCCCTGTGCACTCACTTAGGATTTTGTTAATTGAAAAAGAAACTAAAATATACTAACATTTCTACTTTTGCAATTCTTACTCTACAGTGTTTTTAACACCTGCAAAAACTTTGGCACAGCAGTGTGTACTTTTCTATATATAAAATATTTTTTTCCTTTTTTTTTTTTAATGGAGTAAAATAACATTTGGGCTGTGACTGTTTATACGTGGTATCCGTGAGTGCAGGAAATGTATGGATATATAAACTTATCAACCACAACCGTAAAACCAACCTGCCTAATATAATGTAGGTCACCCTCATGCTGCCAAAACAGTTCTGATGTGTCAAGGCATGAACTCCCCAAGACCTCTGAACATGTCCTGTGGTATTAGGCACAAATACAGCAGCAGATCCGTTAACCCCTTAAGGACCAAACTTCTGGAATAAAAGGGAATCATGACATGTCACACATGTCATGTGTCGTTAAAGGGACACTATAGTCAACTACAGCTTATTGAATTTGTTCTGGTGAATAGAATCATTACCTTCAGGCTTTTTGCTGTAAACACTGTCTTTTCAGAGAAAATACAGTGTTTCCATTACAGCCTAGTGATAACTTCACTGGCCACTCCTCAGATGGCTGTTAGAGATCCTTCCTGGGTCATGGCTGCCTAAAATGCATCCAAACATTCAGTATCTCCTTCCTCTGCATGCAGACATTGAACTTTCCTCATAGAGATTCATTGATTCAATTCATCTCTATGAGGAGATGCTGATTGGCCAGGGCTGTGTTTGAATTGTACTGGCTCTGCCCCTGATCTGCCTCTTTCAGTCTCAGCCAATCCTATGGGAAAGCATTGTGATTGGCTCAGGCCACCACTTCTGATGTCAGTGGGCAGGTCTAAAGGAAACACGGACAAACTATGCAGCTGCAGGCTTGAATTCAAGTAAGATTTTTACTTTATTGTTAGAGGCATGAGAGACCAGGGTGGTTAGATGGTGGTTTTAACCCTATAGGGTCAGGAATACATGTTTGTGTTCCTGACCCTATAGTGCTCCTTTAAGTCCTGCATGTTGCGAGGTGCTGTCTCCCTGCCGTGAGTCACTTCCTCCCAGATAGTCAGTCTGTATCTGCATGTGTGTTACTGTGAGTGTCAGTGTTTATATCTGTGTATCTGTATGTGTATCACAGTGTGTGTGTGGCAGTGCATGTGTACATGTGCATACATCTCATCATTCAAATCGCCAACACTACATACAAACACAGTCCTGCACTGAAACGTCAACAATACATACAAACACACCTTTGTGTTAAACACCAGAAATATATATTAAAAAAAATCTACACATATATGCATGCTTGCATTCAAACACCAACAACACATACAAACACACCCCTACATTTACACAAACATACTCCATACAAAAACATGCTTCCATTCAAACACACCTCAGTGCTAAATACAACTCTGCACGCATGGGAAAATGGTTCCGCTACAGCGTTGGGAAGGGGAGAGCGTGATTGCATGTCAGGGAGTGGGGATCAGGGGGCCCCATCAAATGCTTGCCCAGGGCCCAATCAATATTAAAGATGGCCCTGTATATATCACACCCTTGACAGGTGCCATTGTAACGATATAATTACTAATGTTATACACTGATTAGCCACATTAAAACTACTGAAGTGAATATTTTTTTTTTTTGTTTCTTCATATTATGCTTTGGAGATTAAGGATCACATACTGAAAGTGTTTGCAAAATCTTGCATTTCGACAGCTTAGTCATGAAACTGTAATCATTGCTTTCTTATCTCGAACACATTTTGTTTCTTGCTTATGGTGTCTGTTATGTGTTATACTTTTTTTCTGTCTTTTTTCCCTTTTAGGTCATTTGTAAATCTGAAGCTCCTACAGGGGATGTAATGCTCGATGAAGCCTTAAAACATATAAAAGAAACCCCTACCCCAGAGACTGTGCAGAGCTGGATTGAGCTTCTTAGTGGTATGTGAATAATATTTACTGTTTTTATTTAAGGTAGATTAATGTGTAGATATATTGAGATCTGAAGATGGTTTTCTTCGTCCCTTGTCTAAAAGTAATGTATATTTTAACATTTATTTTGGTTGTTTTCATTTGGGAAAACCACATATAGTTTTTAATGATTAAAGATTTTGACATCCTGGTCATAATTATTTAATACCAGTTTTTTCGCTCCATTACCAAGACCAGCACTCTGCATGCCGCTTGTTTGCAGCATTGTTACAGGCAGGTTCCCATGTGGAATTGCCTGACACATATATGAGACGTTCAACACAATTTGTTTTTGTGTTGAAAACACTGCATACAGTCTTATGGAAGTATTGTCTAAACATTGTCTGTGCACAAGGACTTGTGTTAGAACCACTGTTCTTTTCAATATATGTAACTTACATAATCTTTATTAGAAGTGAGCAAGCAATCCAGAATTCTGAGTAATGTTTTGCCCAGTGATAACCTTGTAGCATCTTCAGATGTCACCAGTTCAGCAAATGATGATAAACCTGATTTTGTCTGTTCTGCAGACATTGGTGTACACAGGAACGCCTTTTAAATGTAATCTCAAAGTTGGTCTCCTGGCATCCTACACCGCTTCCCACTCGCTTTGGGTTTTTTTTTTTTGCTGCTGAAGAACGAGGACATTTTTGTCCTAGTAGGTGGTAGTTTGCTGAGAGCATCCACTGGCAATATCGGTCAATTATTGGTCCCCCTTTCAGAGAAATAAAATTTTTGGCATTGGTGCTGAGTGACAAGGTACCAAATTTGCAATTAAACTGTTAGAAAACGGTCTGCCCTTTGAAGTTAAGATAGCACCTGGACACTCCTAACCTCAAAACAGCTTTAGCAGCTGAAGTTGTCATGAAGTTTGCAGGTGGGGGTGTACTTTTTAGGTGCAACAAAATGGAAGCCGGATAGGTTACAGTGTAGAAATAAGAGAATAAACAAATAAAAATAAACAGCAGAACTGAGACTCCATTTTAATAAAAACATTTTTTCTTACTTTATTTCCCACAGTAAACTGTAACGTTTTAGAAAAAACAATGGTTTTGTATGCTGCCAAACAAATTTTAGCGAAAATAAAGGAAGAAAACATTTTTACATTTGAGTTTCCACTCTGCCATTTATTATTTTTGCATACATATTTATGTGTAAAGACCTCCAACAGCCTTGGCACCTGAGACATGGGGAAAATCTGCATTTAAAGGCATTGAAATATAAACCATTATGGCAATTAATGCCATATCCTCCTGAGGATAGTTCATAATACTGATTTAGTTACTGTGAAATAATCATATATTTTTTTTTTTTTGTACTTAATTTAGCACTTTAGTGTTCGGAATACAGTTTTGTATTCCTAACTCTAAAATGTTCCCCCTATTCTAGTGCCGAGGTCCCTTGGCACTGGCTTCATATCCTCCTCTGTCAGCAGTGCCAAAGAGGGACCTAATGCCATGTGTATTGAGCCATCCCCAAGAAAAAAGTATTGATTCAGTGCTTTCCTATGGGGGATTTGAAGATGGATGTCCTCATGGACAGGAGGAACCGCCTCTAGTGGCTGTCTAGTAGTTCGCCACTAGAGGCAGTCATAACACTTTCATGTAAACATAGCACTTTCAGAGTTAACAGATAAAATAGCAGGGTTAAGGTGACTGTGCACCCAGAACACTTAATTGAGATGATGTTATGTTATTATTTAAGATTATGTTATTATTTATATAGCGCTAACAAACTCCGCAGCGCTTTACAGTGGGTGAACGAACAAACATGTAGTTGTAACCAGACAAGTTGGACACACAGGAACAGAGGGGTTGCGGGCCCTGCTCAATGAGCTTGCATGCTAGAGGGAGTGGGGTAAAGTGACATAAAAGATAAGGATAGTATTAGACTAATTAAACTAACAGTTTAATTCATACGCTTTTATGAAGAAGAGGGTTTTTAATGACTTTTTTTGAAGGAGTGGAGACTGGGTGAGCGTCTAACGGAGGAGGGAAGTGAGTTCCACGGGAACGGTGCAGCCCTCGAAGTCTTGAAGGCAAGCATCAGAGGTGGGAGTACGGACAGAAGATAGACGTAAGTCTTCAGCAGAGCGTAAGGGCCTAGACTGGACATACTTGTGTATTAGGAGGATAGATAGGTGGGAGCAGCATTATGTAGTGATTTGAAAGCAAGAACCAGAATTTGAAATTGAGCCCTATATCTTACAGGAAGCCAATGTAGGGACTGACAGAAGGATGAGGCGTGGGAGGTGCGGGCGGACAGGAAGATGAGCCTTGCCGCCGCTGTCATTATGGACTGTAATAGCGCAAGTTGGGAGAACATAAGACCACTGAGAAGCGGATTACAGTAGTCAAGGCGAAAAAGGACTGGGGAATGGACCAGCACCTTAGTCGCATCTGGCGTTAAGTAGGGTCGGATGCGTGCAATGTTTTTGAGATGGGATTTGGCGATAGACTAAACATGAGGCGTGAAGGAGAGGTCGGAGTCCAAGAGAACGCCTAGACAGCGAGCCTGCGTGGTGGAGTAGATGGTAGCACCGTTGATTTGGAGGGAGGGAGACACAAGAGTAGCAACACTTGAGGGAGGAAAGACCTGAATTTCAGTTTTGGTTGAGTTTAAGGAAGTGGGCAGCCATTTATTGGGAATTATCCCCGTATGTATACAGTTAGAAATAGCAGTGACGCAGTAGTCAAGAGGGACGGGGAGAGATCTGGAGAGAACAGATTGGAATACGAATGACACGCAGATCTATGTCCCTTTAAGAAAAGAGGCGTTTACTTCAAGAAAGTCCTTATTTTATCTGTTTAAAATGCAAAGATATATATATATTTTTTTTTATTTTTTTTCAACAGCACTAAAAAAAAAATTCTTGTTAGAATTTTAAATGGGTTTAATGGGTTTTTGGTGAATGCTTCATGAACAGAGAGCCAAGCGAGTTCCTGTGCAATGTAGTATCACTGCATTATTCTGAAGTACTGCATAATGACTACTCGATAACCTCTAAAGCTTGTCATTTTTTTTTAATATTACATAATAAAATGTCAAATTAGAATTATTTAAATTGAATGAAATGTTCCATTCCTGACCAGCAGTCTACAAACCAAACAAAACTGCAGTTTTATCCCATATTTATGTGATAGGTAAGTATCAAAGTTTCCAATTGTTACGTTAATATTTTTCTAATGGGGGGGCAGGGAATGTAGTGAAGTGTTTGATATGCTTGGATATATTGGAATTGCCATCTACGTTTACGTATCAAGTTCAGCTATTGTAAAAAAAATGTAAATATTTTTTTCTCCTGGCATTAAAACCTAATTTTCTTTTCAGGTGAGACATGGAATCCGTTGAAACTACACTTCCAGTTAAGAAATGTACGTGAACGTCTAGCTAAAAATCTTGTTGAAAAGGGTGTCCTGACTACAGAGAAGCAAAACTTTCTTTTGTTTGACATGACCACGCATCCCCTCACCAACAACAACATCAAGCAACGCCTTATCAAGAAAGTGCAGGAAGCGGTCCTTGATAAGTGGGTAAAAGATGCTCACCGCATGGACAAGCGTTTGTTGGCCCTTATTTACTTAGCCCACTCTTCTGACGTCATAGAGAACGCCTTTGCACCACTCTTGGATGACCAGTATGATCTTGCCATGAAAAGAGTGCGTCAGTTGCTTGATTTGGACCCCGAAGTGGAGTGTACAAAACCGAATGCTAACGAAATCCTGTGGGCCGTAGTAGCCACCTTCACTAAGTAAAGGCAGCGGACTGGAATGTTCATTACGTTAATACGGTTGTTTCTGCTTGACATTTTCAGTAATTTGTATTTTTGCTTAATTTGAATCAGCCAAGAAGACATTGTCCATTCGCAGGATCCTGCTGGTACAAGACAACTTCCTGTTGAAAGAACAATATTGCCATATTGGCATTCCACTACTCCTTAATTTCATGTACCTAATAAACCATTAGTTTTTTTTTGTTTTTTTTCCTTCTCTACCGAAAAGGTTTAGATCTAATAAATGTCTGCAAGGCTCATACACTTGCACAGCTGTAAACTTGTCTCAAGTTTATCCACCAGTACTTTTGCAAGGATACAAAAGTCACACAAAGGTCTTTGAATCACCAAAGTTGAATTGCTCAGTCCCTTTCGCCACACTTACATTTGTTAGGTGCATTATATAACCATTTTAACATGGTTATATTTTTATGCTGCTCAGCAAGCTTTTTTTTTTTTTTTTTGAATCCTTCATTACCCCATGACCACCCCCTTGTAAATTTAGTGTACACGCTGTCAAAATTTTAAATCTTTAAACTGTTAGTGTAGAACTCTAGTGGTTTTGAAAGCCATTTTGATATTGGGGAACATTCCATTACTAAATGTAAATAGTTTCACATGTATAGCGAAATTTTCACCTTGGTCCCCCAATTTTTTTCTTTCAAGAAAATACCCTCCTAACATCATGTCCTACTAAGATCTAAAACATTTCATACCTTATTTGCACGCTTCCAATCTAAAAATGTACTGTGAATCACACCGTTGATGGGCTACGCATGAGCTAGTGGTTCCATCGTTTCTGTTCTGTGGATGAGGAGCTTTTGTGATCCGTACAAAATATTGGGTGCAGGTTTTAATTTTCAGTGTACTCTTGTAATTTAATGTTTCTGTAAATCTGTCCCCTGTCTGTATAAGCCTAAACCCCATCCAATTGTCTCCTTAAAATGTTGCATGCTCATGTTTACAGATGACTAGCTCAAACAACTAAACACTATCTGTAACAGGACAAAACTATTTTGATTTTATAAATATATATTTTTTGTTATAAGATTATACAGGATAGCACATTATTGGACAAATTTCATGTTGATGTTCACGTTTGTTACCCGACATAATTTGTTAGCCTGTCATAATTTTTCTGTTGGTTTCACTCTGTAAATAAAATACAGTGAATATAAATCACCCCCTTTTAGTGCTGGAGGGATGTGATCAGGTTGCCGCCATTCTGCAGCGTCGCAGCACAGGAAGGGATAATGTGGGATTTCGAGACGATGAAAGAAATAGTTTTTGTTAGTATACTGAAAAAATGGTAACTATTGTTGCATTTATCAGATTCCCTCTTATCTGTATACTAGCTTTTTATTATCTGGTAAATAAACTATGATCTTTAAAGTGCCTGAAATAGGTGAATCTTGAGTGATTTGTAAACAAAGGGTATTTAAGTACTTTTGTAAATCAATATTGGTGCTTTAAATCTATCCAGCAAATACCAACTCTGTTCTAGTTGAGTTGCTGTTCAGTTTCACCTGTAATTCTGCGTTTGAGCAATAAAAACTCGCAAAGCAATTTATTATACAACTTCTGACATTACATAGTAGTATATCCTTATTGCCAAATATTTATTCAACCAAAGGTGGGGCAATTTTCTTAAATTGCCAGAAATTTAATTTGACCCTGCCTACCTCATTGCTCTTTGAAACCACCTTTTTGACTAATAAATGAGGAATTAAAAAAAAAAAAAAAAAAATAGAAATCATTAGATCTTGGGTTGGTCCTCCATTCCATCTACACTGGTTATAGACTTTTCTTGTCATGCCACCTTTCTGCATGATATCCCATTTTCCCCTCAATCCTCCAGATCATGAGAGGCTGGTTTTGACACTCCATGTCGGGAGGACTGTGGAAAAGTTTAGTGGGAGATCTGCACTTTTAATCTTTGAATGGATGTCCACTGACTAAAATTGTATTATCTATATTTAATTATGCATGTTTTTATTGGCATATGTCTAAACCAGTTTGCAAAAGCATGCAGATCTCTTGTCTGCAGCATTTGCAAGCCCTCCTGTACTTGCCCAGACCAAGCAGCAATTAGTATATAAGCTGCCTGATTGGCTTTTCTGCTTGGCATCCATTTGTGATCAGGCACTAAGTGACACTAACTGTATCAACAAAAAAAACAATAATTGATACTGCACTCAAAATAAAGCAAAAAGATGATATTTAATCGATGTTAGTAAATCAATTTCATATATATTTCAGATATGTACAAAAAATGTGAAAAGAAGGGATACTGTAAATGACAAGTATCCTATGGCAACCAGTGTAATATCATGTAAAATACACGGTAAATACAGAGTAAAATTCATATGAGTATAATAAAAGTTAAATTCATATGAGTATAATACACTTTGAAGTAGTATGAGAAATTCTCAATCTGGATTATTGACCAGTGTGGACAAAAAAAGTTATATACAGTATATACAATAATGGAAAAAAGTAATAGAAAAATGAACAAATTCCTTAAAAAATCAAAAAATGGAAAAAAGACAAAAAGGAAAAAAAGGGAAAAAAAGAGAGAAAAAAATGGAAAAAAAGTTGTATATACAGTCACCAGTGTGTACACACTATTGTATATGGGTGGATCTCACCAATATGCTTTGCTGAGAAAGGAAAAGTCCAGTTCTAGATGAAGTTATCTGAGTTGTAAATTATAGACTGTTCCTCCTATTCCTCTCCTGTTGGTTGAAGGTGATAGATATAGCAGATACTTGGCAGATCCCTGGATAGTCCGGGTCAAATATGTCCAGAGCGTGGACTTCTTGTAGACTCTTGTGCAGGATAAACGGGCTGCGCGCTCGGGACCCTTCAGCCCCTTCAAAGGCCCTGTGTGGAAAAAAGGAAGTAATGAGTCCATATTTATATCCATTTTCGGCGCGCCCGCTTGTTCGCGCGGGTCGCGTCCGAATGACGTAATGACGCACATGACGTCATGACGTGCTCCTCTCCGTGTGCGCATGCGTGTAATAGTTTTACTCACGCATGCGTACTCCTGCTGACTGCGTTATGCCGGAGAAAAATTGCTTAACAAAGTACATAATACCAAGATAATGGCATAAAGTACTATAAATTTACAAAATGCTAATATACATAAATACAAGGTATGGAAAGATAAAGTAAGAGGACCTAGAGGACATAAATACACACACTTAGTATATTTTTAAAAACAAAAATACATGACAAAACCTACAAGCTATTTGTAAGATATACAGAAGGGTATTACTTCAAATATGAGAGGAAAGTTGATTCATAAGTGGGGGCACAGTCATGAAATTGAATCAACCCTGTATTCATGTTCTTAATGATAATCCTAAAGTACTTTTGTATATAATATTGCAACAGATAATCAGAAGGTCAATAGTTCCTTCAGCCAAAAAATGAAAAAGTGAATAAATGAATAAATGAAAAAATGAAAATATGAAAATTTAGCAAAAGGGCATACTCACCAGCAGTGTAGTGTGTGAAAGATGCCCATGGGTTCTCTTATGTTGGACCCCGCATTCTGTCGGGTTGCGGACCACACTTGGTCAACTATTATAGAGCTTTGGATATGAGAGTGCCTGTACATTCATAACTAACTGTATCAACACCCACCCTCTTCTGATATTAGACATGTCAAAGTTGGCAGCACCGTGGTGAATGTGCGCCACAAATGTGAGAATACAATAGAAAGCAAGAAAACTAATTATGGAAAGTTTCCATAATGTTTTTTTTTTTCATTCCCTTTTTTTGAAACTATCATCTTAACTGTTGAGATTAGGGGAATGAAATTAAGTGACTAGTGATTCTCAGACTTTCAATTGCTTTCTGAAGTACTCCACTGTTTAAGATTAGTAGATAAAAGTATATTTTCTTTAAAGGGACACTAAAGGCACCCAGCCAACTTCATCTCATTGAAGTAGTCTGGATAAAGTGCACCTGTCCCCTTATCCATGCATTGCAAGGCTAAGACTACTCTAGTGACTGTCTTCCAGACGGCCATTTGAAGGCTTCCTGCATTTTAGGAGTTTAACTAAGCAGCATATTACTTTGCTGTAGAGGGATTTAGATACATTAGGGCACTATGCACTCAAACGGCAGATGGAATTAATGTAGAAAAGGGCAAAATTATGTACTTTAAGGTAAAAAATGCATGTGACTTACACTGTAAATGGTAGTGAATTAGGGGGAAAAAACACATGAGAATGGTTTGGGAATTGTTATAAACCACAAACTGTGCAACAATGTCAATCAGAAACTGCTAAGGCAAGTAAGGTATTGTCATGTATAAAAAAAGGGCATTATTTCTCTATATCAAGCATGTCAACTTGCGGCCCACCTGCCCTGGTGCCACTTTGTGTTGTGGCTGCAAAGATATTTCCTGTCTGATTCTGGTCTTCTCTCCCACGACCGATCGCATGCTCCCGCAGGCCAGCCACTCCCCCTTCCCTCCTGCTCGCAGTGCCAGAGGTTAATACAAACCAATGTCTGGAAACCTATTCATAAACACGATTATTACACAATGTCACACAAAGGAAACGGTTTTTACAGAATGAACAATAAAGATGTGGAATCCTCTGCCTTAAGAGGTGGTTTCATCAGAATCTGTACAGATGTTTAAACAAGTAGATGAATACTTGCAAAAACATCAGCAAAAATCCTAACATTACAGCAAGCAGAGCAAAAAAATTTAAGGGTTTACCTTGTCCATAGCCACATTGAACCCATAAAACCAAAACCAACATGGTTAGCACCAACGACTGGAATATACCAATGCGGACATTGCAAAGCTCGCAAATGTATCAAACTAGCTAAGACTGTACTGTAAGTACAAGAACCAAAAAAGAATATAAGATCAAAGGATTTATTAATTGTAATTCCACAAGAGTTATATATATATATATATGTATATATATATATATAACATGCAGTTGTGGAATCCAATATATAGGTAACAATCAACTTTTTATTTCATTTTTCAGTAGCTAATTTAAGTACAACAATTGCATATTTCTACTAGAATTTACTGTATCTTATTTTCAGTTTAATTGCAACTACATTGTATAATAACTTTATCTGTGTTTGCATTCAAATATTTGATCACATTTAGTAGAGATCTGATTATCACTTTTTAAATTGTATCTATTGATGTGAAATACATTGTTTATAGTGTCCCAGACTGCAATTCATGCTAGTCCAACACTATTAAATATCCCAGCTACTAAACATTTTTATATGGACTCTTGGTCTATAATGGCCACGGCATTTCCATCAATTCTAATTTAAGTTTGGCCTTTCTGTACGTACCTAATGATTAATTCTCTTTAAAAGTAACAATTACCTGAAAGGGTTAATTCCCTCCGAGATCATTTCACAAAGGAGGAGCATTCTGACACACACGGACATGTTGGAAATCAACCAATAGGAACAACATATTCTGAGCCAATCAGAACTGTCCTCCTCCTTTTTAAACTTTGTGTTGTTTACCAGCCGGTTCACCTCTGACGAGCCACGTCAGGCGAAACGTGTGCATCAGGGGTCCATACAGTGCTGCCTCTTATCATATGACAGCACATGGACTTACCACTATGCTTATTTTTTTTAAATTTTATTTGCCATTCGGCTTTCTAGCACGCTCCAACCACTTAGCTTTACTAGGAATCATTTGCTAATAGCTTAAAACGGGAATAGCTTGAGGTGCCCTCGAAGGCATGGGAAGAGAAGCTTGTACGGTTACTATCTTAGTGCAAAGTTACCTCTACACAGACATTTTTCAACGCTATGATGAAGCAGCCTATTAATGCAAACTTTCAATACAGCAGATCATTTATTTAGTCGATATTCCGTTAAGAAGGTATTTCATTCATAGCCAGTATACCACCTTGATAAGAGATTGAACATCCACTACTCCATTACCCTCTCTCTGTACTCAGCACTATTACAGGGGTGGGGGGAGGGAGAGAGAAGCCTGTTAGTCTATCCTTCTCCATTTTATATTGGAAGGCTTCCCACATTTTTTACTATCTGGAATTAGACATTACTGTGTTCCAATCTCCTTTTAGAAATAGTTAGTTTCATCTTTATACTTATACCTGCTATTTATGGGAGTTGGATTCCATGTCAGTACCTAGCGGTATATTTACCTTGTTTAACCCCACGCTCCTGTGGCCACCAAGCATCTATTCCATTGCCTATATGTGTGTAATAGTTGTAGGCACGGAGCTTTCCTTTATGCATCTGATTGGTGGATATTATCCTTCTATACGCTACAATATCCATTTGGTGCCGATCTTGGTATTACCAGCTATTCCCTGGTATATCACCCCACTGAGACAAAATCTTGGCACAGACGTGCATAGGTTTATACGCGCTACGTTGCTTTACCTTTATCCTGGAATAGGTAGTATGATAGGATTTACACAAATACTACGTTTATAGTTATCTTACTAGATGGTGATTATTCATTTAGACCTGTCGTACTCCTATTTTTGATCTATTTATTTGGGATTTCTTTATTTTTGTTTTTCCATTTTTATTTCTTCACATTTTGTTTGTTCACAGCACATGAACACCATCGTATTTGCCATTGGGCAATTTTATTAGTGTTTTCATCAGTAAAGTTTTTTTATTTTTCATATATGATATTTTCCTTTGTCTGGATTTATACTTTTTCCTTTGTATTTGTTACACATCCCAGCTCCCTCCTTGGTACACTACCTTTTCTCAATATATATAGCTCACAACAGGTTACCAATAATTGCAATTTTATTGTGGCATAAAAAAAATGACCAATGCGTGATACCAATGCAATGCAAACATACGAAAAAATGGCAATACAGCAAACCTACCAATATGTAATTTCTACAATAATCACTTAATGAAATATTGCAATGCAGTTATTAATCCAGTTCAGTAAATCAATCAATATGCAGTTTCGATAATAATCACCTCGGTCTATCAGTGGTTTATTCTGGTTTTGTGCTTCCCTAGGCACAACAAAACTCGGCCAACCCCTTCCCCCCCCCCTTCCAAATTTATTTTCCTGACAGACACACGCCCTCACTGATGCATGCACTGACATACACTTACTTACAGATATACAGTCATTGTCACACACACTGTTTAACCAACACACACTTTCACTGAAACATACACATTCATAGTTACACTCACTCACATTCACTGACAGACACGCATTCACCGATAGACACATACACACTCACTGACAAGACACACATGAACACTCACTAACAGAAATGCATACACACTCAGACAGATGCACACTCACTCAGTGTCAGACACACTGGGACACACATATACTCACTGACAGATACACACTGACAAACACACATATACAACATTCACTGACAGACATATATACACTCCGTGTCAGACACACATTGACTGACAGACACACATACACCCTGTTCCAAATTATTACGTAAATTATATATTTCTCATTTACCTAAATAATTGATGTAAATAACAGTCAGCATAATTCTCCTGTTATCAACTATTAAGAGTCCAATTCAAATTTTATTGAACAACCTCCTAATGATAACAGTATTTTTTTTAAAAACATAAAAAACTTACAATGCACTGTTCCAAATTATTATGCACAGTAAGTTTCAAAACTCTTTATAGGTTGTAAAGAACTGAAAATTGTCATTTGTCATTGGCATATTTACTGAAATCAAAAGCTATTTCAATCAAACTTATAACATTTTAACTTTTTAAACATTTTAACAGGTCACGTTACATTTTAACAAAGGACCCCTTATTTGATAGCAGCTTCACAAGTCTTGCATCCATTGAACTTGTGAGTTTTTGGACAGTTTCTGCTTGAATTTGTTTGCAAGATGTCAGAATAGCCTCCCAGAGCTGCTGTTTGGATGTAAACTGCCTCCCACCCTCATAGATCTTTTGCTTGAGGATGCTCCAAAGGTTCTCAATAGGATTGAGGTCAGGGGAGGATGGAGGCCACACCATGACTTTCTCTCCTTTTATCCCCATAGCAGCCATTGATGCAGAGGTATTCTTTGCAGCATGAGATGGTGCATTGTCATGCATGAAGATGATTTTATTACGGAAAGCATAGTTCTTCCTTCTGTACCAGGGAAGAAAGTGGTCAGTCAGAAACTCCACATACTTTGCAGAGGTCATCTTTACACCTTCGGGGACCCTAAAGGGGCCGACCAGCTCTCTTCCCATGATTCCGGCCCAAAACATGACTCCACCACCGCCTTGCTGACATTTCAGCCTTGTTGGAACAGTGTGGCCGTCCACCAACCATCTGGACCATCCAGGGTTGCACGGCACTCATCAGTGAACAGGACTGTTTGAAAATTAGTCTTCATGTATTTTTCTGCCCAATGCAGCCGTTTCTGCTTGTGAGCATTGGTTAGTGGTGGCCTAATAGAAAGTTTATGCACAGTTGCAAGACTCTGGAGGACTCTACACCTTGATGTCTATGGGACTCCAGAGGCACCAGCAGCTTCAAATATCTGTTTGCTGCTATGTAATGGTATTTTAGCAGCTGCTCTCTTGATCCGATGCATGGATCTGGCAGAAATCTTCCTCAATGTGCCTTTATCTGCACGAACCCGTCTGTGCTCTCAATCAGCCACAAGTCTCTTAATAGTGCAATGATCATGCTTCAGTTTTTGTGAAATATCTAATGTTTTCATAACTCGTCCAAGGCATTGAACTATTTCGCTCTTTTTGGCAGCAGACAGATCCTTTTTCTTCCCCATATTGCATGAAAATGGTGCTCTGCTTAATAATGTGGAACACCCTCCATTAGTAGTTTTTCCTTAAATTGGGCTCATCAGGCAATCTAATTATCACAGGTGTCCAAGATTGTTTTCAGTGATCAAAAGGGCCCTGAGACACAATGCCATCCATGAGTTAAACTGAAAAATAAAATATTTAATCTTTTTGACACTTGCATAATAATTTGGAACAGGGTGTACACTAGGTGACAGACACACTAACAGACATACACATTCACTCACAGACACATACTTTCAGTGACAGACAGACACACACACACACACACACACACACACTGACAGACAGACACAGATACACCTACTGATGCACACTCTAACAGACACACACTCTCAGTGACAGATACACACACACTGACAAACACACATACACCCTCACTGACTAACAGACACACACTGACTAACAGACACAAGCTAACAGACACAAGCTAACACACTCACTAACAGAACAAACAGACACATTAACACTCTGACTAACAGACACACTCACTAACAGATACACACTCACTAACAGACACACTCACTAACAGACACACACTAACAAACTCACAATTTTTGTACCTGTGGGAGTGCTGTAGTCGATTCTTCTCTGGGGTCCAGTGGGGTTGCTGCTAGCTGGGCAGGTGGTCGGGTGGGCGGGCAGACAGGCTCATATTGGAGGGGGTGAGGCAGCTCCGAGCCCCCTGCTCAGCTCCCTCGCACGCCTCTTAGTGATGCCGGAGCCGGAGTGACGTCATATTCCAGCTCTGGTATCACTGTGCAGCTGACCAGAAGAGAGCTCAGGGGACAGTGCTCCCTTGCGCGCCCCACAACATCAGCGCATGCCAGCCTTCAGGGGGGCCCTGAGGTGGCCGGCCGGCCAGCTCCTGGGCCCCCCAGGACAAGAGGCTGGCAAGGCATTTGCCAAGGAAATTAGGGGGCAGCTTTTTTGCCGCCCTCCTGAAAGTGCCGTCAAAGGCAAATGCTTGTCAGCCTCACGGTAACTACACTGCTATCATAGAGTTTATAATTCAGCAGAATGCAAACACATCTAGCTATGCAGTCGTATACTTGAGAATATGTAATCAGCAATAGGCAAACATCAGTATTTGGCAATCAAATAAACTTAGATTTATTGGACATTGATTATCAGCAATAGGCAAACATCAATATTTGACAAACATATATTTATCCAGCAATTAACACTTTACTCCTTGCCAGTAACCAATCAAACTACCAGCAACATAGATTTACCTGCTACACTTTACTGAGAAACCTGGCAATGTTATAATTAATTGTGATATAACACCCTATTTCTCTTGTACTTAGCCCTCAACAAGTAGTTAATCCATATCTGTCTGTAAGGTAAGCTACAGATAATTATGAAATTAAGCTATGGAAAGATCTGATTTACAGAATAAGTATATCCTTATAATTATTGCAAAACTTAGCCTAATCTACCATGTATTTTATTTGTCTTCAGAACAAACAAAATATATAGAATAAAAATTTGATTACAAAATATTACAGTAAACATTGACTATCTCAGGTAATTCTGTAAGATTGTAAAAAAACATATGTATCTATAGTTACCAATGTAACTTGCTGAAGTGGACCTCTGTCACTCTGTGGTGTCTCAGCTACTTAAGAAAGAGTGAGCAAGATGAAAGAAAGTTAAGTATAAAATGATTGGAATTAAATTTTACGAATATTATAAGAGTTTGTAGAGAGAATAGCAGTGTTCCGCCAGATAGGGTGTGCAAATTATCTCTCCTTTCCCCCTCATTAGCTCATTTTAAAATATCCTTATCAGCTGAGTAACCAATGATTTTCAAAAGGGTTAATATTAATATTAAAATTAATAAACTTATATTTTATATAAGTTTAATGTAAATCTACTGTTAATTCAGGAGACGCCAGGGGGCAATCTTGATTGCTGTTTAATTTTAACTGGCTGACATCTCTCAATAGTTAATTTCATAAAACTATTAACCATGACCTGTTATAGAAACATAGAATGTGACGGCAGATAAGAACCATTCGGCCCATCTAGTCTGCCTAATTTTCTAAATACTTTCATTAGTCCCTGGCCTTATCTTATCGCTAGGATAGCCTTATGCCTATCCAACGCATGCTTAAACTCCTTTACTTTGTTAACCTCTACCACTTCAGCTGGAAGGCTATTCCATGCATCCACTACCCTCTCAGTAAAATAATACTTCCTGATATTATTTTTAAACATTTGCCCCTCTAATTTAAGACTATGTCCTCTTGTTGTGGTAGTTTTTCTTCTTTTAAATATTGTCTCATCCTTTACAGTGTTGATTCCCTTTATGTATTTAAATGTTTCTATCATATCCCCCCTGTCTCGTCTTTCCTCCAAGCTATACATGTTAAGATCCTTTAACCTTTCCTGGTAAGTTTTATCCTGTAATCCATGAACCAATATTCATGCTTATCACCCATTGTACAGCGCTACAGAATCTGATGGCGCTATATAAATAATAAAATAATAATAAAAGTATAACTATTAGCCAGGCTATAATGCTTTCTCGTCTATCTGAGAAAGTACAAGCTTATATTTTGATTCAACCTTATCACACAGCTGTGGCGTTTAAGACTAGGCCATTGTATTGAGGCTTGCGCAAAGCAAAAAGAAAATAAATTCTGTTACAGGAAAAAGAAGGAGTGTTAGTAAAATGCTTACATATTGTGTAAATCCTTACTATCATTTTAGTAGATCAATAAGAATAATCTCTGCTGTGATTTTATACATAACCTGATTGGTATCTAGTGGCATAATATTACTAAGGTTAGATATATTTATAATATATCTAACTTTATATAATTCATTCTGCCGCTTTGTACTAGAATGTAATTACGTGACCCACCATTTTGACATGTTAAAAGAGCTAAACTGGCTGTCGCTGGAATCCCGATGCACTCTTCATCTTTTTGCAGGCTCGTGTTTCTGGGAAGCTCCCACCCTACCTGAGCAGAATGCTCTCCCCGGTTGTTCCCACCTCCTATAACCTCCGATCCAGTACCAGCACGATATTTAGCATACAGCAATACAAAAAAAAAGTGGCTCGATCCTCATTTTCCTACAAAGCACCGCAATTATGGTATAACCTCAGGGACACAGTCAAATCTTCATTCAATCTAAAGTCTTTTAAGAGATCTATCGCAATATACCTCAGCACAGAATGCACCTGTCATGGTTGAATATATTTATTACCTGTTATGTATTAAATTTATATATGTGTATATATTTATATTTATAGTTTGTATATTGTATTTTTGTAATATTGTCCCTATTGTAACAATGCAATGTTTTGTGGACCCAGGACATACTTTAAAACGAGAGAAATCTCAGTGTATCCATCCTTGTAAAATATTTTATAAATAAATAAGCATGACTTTAAATGCCTTTCTATACACACTTCAATTGCATTTCATTGGAATTTGCAGAGACAATAGGGTCTTCCAATTTAATATCTACTAAGTTCATTGAATTTTGTTCTAACACCATTTGTGTTGGCAATTTGACTTTTCTGCAGAAATAGGAAAAATGTTTGTCTTTTTTTAAACGTCTCTTTCTGAACTGACAAGATGCAATAGTTATGAGAATTGACTGGCCATTGTAGGCAATGTCTTACAGTTTATAACATGGCAGTTATAATAGTTAATGTTTATAGATACAGTGGTAAGTGTGTTTAACAATAAATGATACATTGCTATATTTATAGTTATTGTTGTTAGTCTCTACCTACCATCCCCTGTCACTACTTTCAATGTTTGTAATTCATGTTTTGGAACGTAGAGGGCAGTGTAGCACAGATCATGTGGGGGAAAAAAACTCTCCTGAATGTATTTAAAAAAAAAATATATATATATATATAATAGTGTAAGGATAACTTTAAAGCAGATTTTAATGTGAATATGATGAAGTGGCCAAAATGTAGGCAATTTAAAAACATGGTTAACTTTGAGAATTAGATAAATTCAATGATTGTGATTTAAAATTAACTGTGAATTAATTTAGAATTCATGGCAAGCAAATTAACAACAAAATTCAGTTCACGGAAGGCAAAACTGAACAGATGTGTGACTTGGAAACTCTGACAGCTGTGATAAACAGTTGAACTCCCAGAAAACGTCATTAAATAGTGAACTGTTTTGTATGCTGACTTGAATTTGCAAAAGTCAGGTAAAAAATATCTGAGTTGGAAAATTTCTCCAAATGGATATTTTATCAGATTTGTGTTTTAGTCCATGACAAATCATTGTTTAGGGACTAAACCCCTCGGAGGCAAACAGGGTTAATCACTAACCTTGCTACTGGGCATTTTAAAGGAAACACGTATTGACTTCTGCTCCCACGCTTCCTTGTCCTTACAGAGGTGGGTGTTACACTTTTGTAACACCCACCTCCCACATCTCCTGCCGTCTTCACTAATTTGCTCTGCCTGGTGGCACTACTACACGGTAGCCACGACACGCTGGCTTCATTTGATACATGTCACTGTGTGAGCAGAGTGACACTGCGTCAGCCATGGAGTTTCCATAGCAACAACATGCTTATACCAAATGGTTTCCAGATTTCCTAACAGCAAAATAATGGTATCTGCAAATGCATCTTCAAAAATGTATGTTTTGTTCACGGACGACGTTTACTTTATCTGATATGCAGTAGATTATGTGCCAATGTGCAGGAAATTCTTCATCACGCATCCACTCGTAATGCTTCCACCTATCTATCCTCCCTAATACACAAGTATGTCCCGTCTAGGCCCTTACGATCTGCAGAAGACTTACATCTATCTTCTGTCCGTACTCCCACCTCTGATGCTCGCCTTCAAGATTTCTCGAGGGCTGCACCGTTCCTGTGGAACTCGCTTCCCTCCTCCGTTAGATGCTCACCCAGTCTCCACTCCTTCAAAAAATCATTAAAAACCCACTTCTTCATAAAAGCGTATCAATTAAACTGTTAATAGCTCCCGACTGATTCCTCTCTTGCAACTGTCATTAGTCTAATACTATCCTTACCTTTTGTGTCACTTCACCCCACTCTCTCTAGCATGTAAGCTCATTGAACAGGGCCCTCAACCCCTCTGTTCCTGTGTGTCCAACTTGTCTGGTTACAACTACATGTCTGTTTGTCCACCCACTGTAAAGCACTATGGAATTTGTTGGCGCTATATAAATAATAACATAATAATAATAATAATGGTTGCCATGCTCCATCCCTTCTAACCACAGTTTGGCTATTTAGTCTCATCCCCCCCCCATTTGTTTTTTTAGTTCACTACAGTTTGGTGAGTAAACAAACTGTAAACAGTTTGTGAGTTGGTGATAGTTGGTCAGAAAAGTCAGTATCCAACACTTTCTCAAATCTAGACAACACTCCTCTTTACAGGGATTCTGCAAATCATATGATTGGTGACTAGTTTTGGAATGTTGTGGATTTACACCTCAAACACATTGTCAACTTTTTCATTTAATTTAGTTTAAATGAAAAAATAAAAAGAATGAAAACTGCAGTGTTTTCAAAGGTTACGATGGGCCCATTTAAAATGTATAGTGTATGTTTTTTTAGTGTGAATTATTTCCTATCTTGTCTTGGATAGATATGTGAGAGCTCAGAGTACTGGGTTTCCTTAATCTCAAACCTTTGTATACCCCTGTAATTATTCTTATACAGAAATTATTTTTATTCACTACTTTAATCACCAGTCTCTGCCAAAATATCTGGTTATATTTTTCCCTGTAATGTTCACCACACGTACACAAACACAACACTACATTTTCAGAATGATTTTTGAAAATCTGTGCAGTAAAAGACCCCAGATTTCTCATACATCCCTCAAATATTGCAATAACCCCCATGTATTACATTGCTGGGTTTTTACTGAGTTGCAGAATTGTATTCTTGAATTGAATTGAGTCCAGCCCATTTCACACTTGTCATAATTTTAACAGAGTTTTTTTGGCTACACCGGTGAAGAGGCATTTTGCCCCCACTCCATTCCCCCCTCGAAAAAAGAAATCTTAACCTGTGTGTCCCTTAATCTGCCTCTTAAATTACTTTCCCCCCTTTAGTGTATCTTATCCCACCTTCAGTCTTACAATCCACTTTAGTATATATTATCCCCACATTTTCTCCCTTTGCGTATATCTTACACTCCCCTTCCCCCTTTGTGTGTCTCTTACTCCCTTCCAGGCCATTTGTGTGTCTCGTTCTCCCCTCAGCACCTTTGTGTGTCTTCCCCTAGCCCCTTTTTACTTCTCTTTGTACCACAAGCCCCTTTGTGTGTCTCTTTCTACTCCAGCCCCTTTATGTGTCTCTTTCTCTCCTTCACCAACTCTTAGGTGTACCTCTTCCCACAGCTAATTTTGTGTATCTCGTTCTTCCCTTCCCCATCCCCTGTGTTTGTGTCTCTTCCCCCAGCACGTTGTCTCTTTCTCCCCACAGACACTCCCTGTCCCCCCTTATCCCTTCTGGGTGTCTTCCCCCAAGCTCCTGTCTGTCTCTTTTTCCCCTTCACTAGTCAATATGTGACTTTTATCCTCACACATCCAGCATCAGTGAAAGTCATATAGGAAAGCATTGCAGCAATGATTTCCAATGGGGACAGCCTAACACACTAACCGCGCTTGCTGTGCCTGCGTATTAGCCCCCACATTGGGTGACGTTGGAGTGCTGACCCAGCACCCGTCGGCGCTGAAATCGGGTAAGTACAGCAAGGTTTTTTTTAACCCTTACAGTGCAGAGGGGGGAGGATGTGTGAAGGAGGGGTGGAGGCAGAGGGAGCTATAGTGTTAGGAATAGAACTTTGTATTGCTAACACTATAGTATTTCTTTAATGGCAGCTCATTTCGAGGCTTGATATAGACTCTGTCATATACAATAATACACTATTTTGCCATCCTGTCATTTCATATCATGGAATCCGCATAAGTTGGTAAACTCACTATAACACCTGCCATAGTCAAGGGTATCTGAAGTTTGCGCTTGCTGCCACATTGATCAGACACCAGGGGCAGCCATAGGGAATGCCTCACTAATCAGATATCCAGCAATAGCCTGGTTCCACCATGATTCGCAAGATCTGGAGATCAAATAGTCTTTAAACAAGAGACGTACAGTGTACACTATATATTTTCCTTCACTAAGAAGTTAATCAAGGCAGTACTTTTGGAATCCCTCCTTGTTTGCTCAGTTTACTTTCAGTAGCATACGAGTGCTACATTCCACATAGCAGCACTTTTCATGTGCTGACCATCAGCACAAAGAAGTTATAAAGGTTCAACAGTTTGAACGGGGGCTGATTCTTGGTTGCTGTGTGACTGAATCCTAATGTATGGCTAAGATCTATAATCCAATATTTATTTAGTTTACGGAATCTGAAGTCTGAATATGAAATCTTCATATAATCTTTGTAACAAAGTTACTCAATCACATCACTAGTTAGTGTAATCCCTCCAAGCCACGCCAACATGATAAGTAAATCCTGCAGAAGGACACTGATGTAACACATTGCGAAGCATTCCTCATATAATACATACAAAAGCAGAGCGTATGGCAAAGACACACCATGTATTCATACAATGTTCCATTTAAATATTGACCTAGTAAATATATACTTCACATCATTATTTCCAGTGCACCAACTGAAAAGAAAAAAAAGGCAAGCACTAGTGGGAAGTTCAACTGATTGCACTCTGTGACGGAGCACCTGGCCCCCCCGATCGGGTGACTCCTCCAATCGATGCTCCTTAGTGCTCACCGAGTACTCCAAGCACTCCACCAGACACCATCAGCACTGTAGTCCCCACTTCCAGCATTACAGCTTGGTTAGGGTCTCGCTGTTCTCTACCCACCCTGGACCCAAGACTGGGATCCAGCTTCCAGTGGGTAGACCTCTGCTCTTATGCTCTTCCAGTGGGTGGACCTCTGCTTCCAGAGTGTAACAATATGCTGTTAAAAAAGAGCAAGTGATTATAACCCAGGGGAGTATCATGATATAGCAATCTCCAGAGCAAATACAGCTGTTCCCCCCACACATGAGACGAGGCTCTCAGATCCAGGACACTCCCATACATAATAAGACAATCCCTCCCCTGTGCCTGGGAGATAATGGAGTCATGAACTGAGCTAAACCCAATTATCTCCAGACACAAAAACCACACATTTTTATAAAACCCCCAAAATACATTTAAACACACAAAACCCCCCAAAAGTTACATCCCCTGATAGCCCCGATCTGGGTGACCAACATATCCAAAATTCACCCAGAACGGTTCAGGGGTTCAGGAATTTGAAAGGATTCATGAAAGTTCACTTTAAAGGGTTACTCCAAGCTATAACTTACCTGAAATCCAGCAGTAAGCAAAGCTCCCAGTGCTGCTCTCCACTCCCTCTCTGACGTCACTGGAGCCAAGACATGTGAAATTCGTTTTGTTCCAAATGTACATTCGTACGAATTTCAAGCCATTCGGACATTCGGATGCTTACTAATGTCCGAAGTTCCGAAGCACCGAAGTTCCAAAGTGATGACGTTTGGCAGTTCCGAAGTGCTGAACCGAATACCATTGGTCCGAATTGCCGAAGCAAACTAATTTTTTTACTTACCCGAATTTCCAAACTGAACCAAATTTTTTGCCCATGCACATCCCTACTGGAGCCGTTGCAAGGTCCAATGAAATGCTTCACATAAGTCACATGTGCTGGGGGTGCAACTAGCCCCCATCACAGAAATGCAGATTAATCTGGATGTGCAGTGTTTCAAGTAGAAATGCTGCACATACAGATTCCAACCACCATAACTACTTCTAAAAGCAGAAGTGGTCATGGTGGTTGGCGAAGCGCTTTAAGCTATCTAGTCACATTGCCTTTACACTGACTATTCACATTGAAAACACTATCAAGTTTTTACCTTCACAGAGCAAATGCTGTATGACTTGAGAACAGCTGTTCTTTATTAGAGATAAACAGTGCGGAGTCAGAGGGCAAATCATTTCACAGGCCTAATCTTCTAGTTAGCACTTCATAAAAATAAGATCTAATTCTGGGTTTAGATAAATAGATCATTAAGTGCGCTTGCATGGAATTCATTTAACATGCTGATTATCAAATTAACCAGTTGGTAAAAACTAGTGGTTATTCACCAAGCAGTCTGACTTTAGGATCAGTTGACAACCAGCAATTCAGAGAGTCTTTGCAATTCTTCACGTCTTTGCAATTCTTCTAGAATGGTCTCTGAGTTTCTGCACAAGCTTATTTTTTTCACATCTAACTTAAGATACGAGAATGATGCACAACAATAAGCATCATTTATATATCCTTAGATGAACCAATGAACCATGTGTTATGGAGGGGTTCTGAAGATAATATAATAAATGTCTTTAGAACACTGAAATAGCGATACTTTCTCCTAATACACATTTCCTTTTTAGGTATTTTATATACAATGATATGATAAGGGAGAGGAGAGCTTTGGTTCATAATAGCTACATTTTTGTGAGTGCCAGTATTTGACAGTCAGGGCCGGACTGGGGACACAAAGCAGCCCTGGAAAAAAAATTTGTGCCAGCCCCATAAGTCACTGCGCCATATATTGTCGCGTGTAATATGTAAGGCTATGTCTTGCCAGGACAGATGATTGAGTAATATATATATATATATATATATATATATATATATATTGCTTTTTCTAATATAAAATATTGGTCCTTTCAGGGTAAAACGTTTAATTATACAGTAAGCATACTCACATGCAGACACAGGCAAATTCACTGACATCTCAATGACACACACAAGCTCATTGATACACAGCCTCATAGACAAACAATCTTACTGATATACATCAGCTCATTGACATAAAAACACAAGCTCACTCACTAGCAGGCACACGCATGCAAGCAAGCTCACTCACTAGCAGACGCACACACACATCTTAATGTGGTGGTACTGGTGTCTATAGCATGTCCCTACAGGCTTTTCAACGTAAACACTGACTTTTCAGAGAAAAGGCAGTGTTTACATTGCTTCAAAGTGACACTGCTAGTGACAGTCACTCAGACGGTCACTAGAGGTGCTTCCTGTGTTAGTGCACCTACATTCAGGGCCTCCACACTCTGTAGGTGCTGAACGTTCCCCATAGAGATACATTGATTCAATGCATCTCTATGAGGAAATGCTGATTGGAGTGGCGTTTTGCAGCCAATCCTATGGCAAAGTATTGGATTGGCTGAGATCATCAAGCTTGATGATCTCAGCTATAGAGGCAGGGCCAGTCGAGGGGAGACCAGCACGCTGCGTGGAAAAAAAAAAAGGTGATCAAAAACACTATTTTTAAACACACATTTACACCATCACAGACACAGGAACACACATATACCATGACAGATACACACCCCATGACAGACACACACACACACACACCCCATGAGAGACAGACACACACACACCCCATGACGGACAGACAGACACATACACACCCCATGACGGACAGACAGACACACACCATACAGACAGACACTATGACACAGACAGACACACACACCATACAGACAGACACCATGACCCGGACAGACAGACACACACAACATACAGACAGATACACACACACCATACAGACAGACACCATACAGACAGACAGACACCATAACACAGACAGACAGACACATTACTAGTACCTGCCACCAGGGGGAGGTCTTCTGGCGGCCGCTGGGGGACTTGTGCTGGCTGCCGCTGGGGGACTTGTCCTGGCGGCCGCTGGAAGACTTGTGCTGGCTGCCGCTGGAGAGGTCTTCTGGGGGCTTCTGGCGGCCGCTGGGGGACTTGTCCTGGCTGCCGCTGGGGAGGTCTTCTGGCGGCCGCTGGGGGACTTGTCCTGGCGGCCGCAGAGGGAGCTGTGCTGTCTGTGCTCTCCCACCCTCGCGCGCTGCTGAATGAGTCCGGCACCGGAATATGACGTCATATTCCGGCGCCGGTCTCATTCAGCTGCGCGCTGGGGAGCAGAGCCAGCGCAGCTCCCCCAGCGGCCGCCAGGACAAGTCCCCCCAGCGGCCGCCAGAAGACCTCCTCAGCGGCCGCCAGCAGACCCAGGTGTCTGCCCGGCCCCAGGTGCCGACGGCCCTCCGGGAAATTTCCCGGTATCCGGTGGGCCAGTCCGGCCCTGTTGACAGTCAATCGTAATCAAGAGGGATGTAATGGTTAGTTTAATGTGCATTAAAGGGTTATTCCAACCACCATGACCACTTCAGTGATTTGAGTGGTAAGAGTCTGTACGTGCAGCATTTCTGCTTAAAACTCCATTTATTCAAGGTAACCTGCAATTGTATGCTGGGTGCCAGTTACACCCCCGGCACATATGACTTTGGCACTGCACACTGACGTCATATGTAATTTGCTTCTCCCTTATGTGCAGAAACTGCAAGAGGAAGCACCTATCTCCCAGAATTAAGCCCTCCCCACCTTCCTATCCCCTTTTCCTATTACTCATTTAAAAAAAAAATTTCCACCCGCTCCCTCCCCTTGCCGGTCCAGATTGCACGCATGCGCTCTGAGCCAGCAATACGGTCCAATCATAGCCTTCCCTAAGAGAAGCTAGTGATTAAACTGTGCATGAAAACCTGTTGAATTCAGGAAGGAACGTGAAAAACGGTGCACTGTGCCAACAAGATGGTTTCTATGGACCAAATTTCACTTGGCTATTTCATCGGAAGCGCCTTTTGACAGTCCTGTGTGACAGTCACTAGAACCATTTATATCCTGCAATGCAGACATTGCGTTTCTGCAGAATGGAGATGTTTTACATTGAAGGGTTAATACTAGAGTGACGTGGCACCTACTTCACTGAGATCATAAACATTCCAATAGGTGCTGTAGAGCGCCTATATAATAAGAATTTCAGAAATAGATATCTTGTGCAGCCACCAAGTATTTAGTTATTTAAAATTCTAGTCTAATAATGAGATAATGTGAGATCATCATTCAGAATTGCAGCAGTACTTTAATAAATCATAGGTTGTGATTTTACAACTCTCTTTTTGTCTTCTCTTCTTATAAAGTTTGAATTTATTTAATTTATTTTCTACGTTTAAGCTTTTACACCATAATCTCTCCTTCACATAAGATGACTTTTTGTAAGGTTACGTTAAATATATATTCCAGCTTTGTGAGTCATGATCCATTAAAATCTGAACAGGCTGGAAAATATTAGGCTCCGTTTCGACAGGTCCAAAAAAAGATTATCATTTTTCAGAAAGGCCTAATTTCTTCCCCTCCGTTCCATTCTGATTGCATAGTTCGGTGTTTTACTATATAAATGGGGCAAAATTCAACCTGGTGAGATTGTGTTTAGACATCCAGCTGTAACATCTCATCATTGTAGGTTTCCTTCTGAAAAAGGTCAAGAGTGACTTTCTTCCATCCGTTCTAGTTAAAATGATCACATTAAGTTTTGCTATAATAATATCCACAACAGAGGCCTTAGATACTAGGGAATGTTAAGTGCACACTTTATGATAAATTAGTTTGATATTATAGCTACTCAGACTGGTGGTTCTTAAAGGAATATTATAGCGTTAAGAATACAAACGTGTATTCCAAACACTTTAGTGTCCTGTGGCTGTTTACATGTAACCTCAGAGTACCTTCCTTCCCTCACTCCAGTTCTCTCTCCACAGCCACCCGCCTCCTTGGCTTAGACCAGGGGTGACCAAAAGGTAGATCTCCAGATGTTTTAAATATACAACTTCCATGATGCCTTATCACTCTAACGCAGTGCTTCTCAACCCTCTCCTCAAGTCACACCTAACAGTCCAGGATTTAGGGATTACCCAGGTGTTTAGAAAAAGAAAAAAAAACACCTTAGAGTCCAAGTGTCATGGTCTTAAGCAGGTCAGATAAGAGACTTTGGCCAGGGTTAATGTTTGGTTCTTTATTGATAACTTTAGACATAGTAAAGTAGCAGGAAATCCTATAAGTGAGATTTTAGGTAGTAGGAAATAAGAGAACCTATAAACGAAATTATAGACAATGGTAGAAGGAAAACCTATAAACAAAATAATAGGCAATGGATAGAAGGTGAACCTATAAACGGAATTAAAGGCAATAGGTAGAAGGTGAAATAATAGAAATAGAGGTTTAGGCAATAAGCCCCAGACAGGTTATTAACAGGATATAATTGGATAGTAAGAAATCCTATAGATAAAAGTATAGGATATTTAGAGAGACAAGTAAGACAGAACAGAACAGTTTCAGAATTGCAAGTAAAATAGACGTTCTAAACTATCTAGGGATCTTCCTTTTGGGCACCTCTGGCTTAGATGGTCAATCTCCATAATCTCTGCAAATCCAATGCTTCACCATAGAGTTTTGAGAAGAGTTCTATTGTAGCAGATCCCCATTGCTTAGAACAGACTCTAATAAAAGTGTTTCTTGAAATGTATGTTAACTTGTAGATATCAGCATTTAAGAATTGGTTGCTAAGCTAATTATATAAGTTCATTTTACAACTAAATAACTGATTTACTACCTAATCCGTGTTTATAATTTGAGTCCATGTTAAAAAAACCCCCCATTAATTTAGATTATAAAGCACGACTCTCATCACGTCTTTTTGAAAATCTGTTTGCCATCAACTCCTTCTGTGTTTTGTTTGCCCATTATGTTGTGCTGAATTTAATATTAATTTCAGAACTGTTTATCCCTCTATATAAACCGGGTTATATTGCAATATTAACATTTGCTAGTTGTTAAGAGGAATTCTTTGATGGGGGTAAGCGAGCCCCCGGATCTAGTTATACAGTGGTTTGCTGTAAAGCATTGGGTATTCCCAGCAGATGTTGATATGATGTTTAGTACAGATAACGCATGGATTATTAAATGAGAGCTCATATAAAATCCAGATGGGGAAATTTTCAATTTGCATTAAAGGAACAGTCGGACACGTAAAGATCCTCAGCTTGTTGAAGAGCTTAGTTTGTTTGCAATCTGTCATATTTGTAACAGTTTATGCCAATGGAAATCAGTGCTTTTATAAAACTTTGCCAAAATCCCTACACAGCTGTCAATCAGATAGCTGGGGAGATTCTTTTTTGTTTTGTTTCCACAGATCTAACAGAAGCAGCAGGCTTGCTGGGCTAGTGTTTCTCTGCCTTCCCCTACTCAATGAGCTCCACAGAGCTAACACAACGGAAATGAATTCTCCACGCAGGGGAAGGCATTTTAGCAAAGTTTTAAAAAGTTCAGATTTCTATAGAAATCTGCACTTTTATAAATTGTCACAAATATGACAGATACATACTAAGAAGCTTCTGACTGATGTTTATCCCAGTTCAGAGTGAAAGGCTCTGTCCGAAAAAAAGGAAAGGCTGGTTTTTTTTCATGTATCCCAAAAATACACGCAGCAAAAATACATGCACATTTTTTTGGGTGGGGTGGGGGGGGATATTTACTAAACTGATACAAAATTAAGTGGAGTGTTCCTTTAATGTTTCCATGAAATGAAATGTTCCATGTTCCTTTCAGAGAGAGAGGTCTGTATGTAAGACATATCTTTATGAAATAGACAGACAGATATTATCTATGGCAATAATAATAATATTATTTATGCCCTGATGTGTCTTTAATAGCTTTCAAATCTGGGTACAATACTTAGGAGATAAAAAATTCAAAATATGATTAGTTTAAGAAAAATACTACAATACATTGTTTAAAAAAAAAAAGAAAACGCAGCAAAACACTGAGTACTACACAATACTGACACATTCTCTTTATTCAAACACACATGAGTGTGTGTATAAGTCCTTCTCGTGGGCTCCACTTCCTACCTCCATTAATATTATTGGAGAGCTGGATATCCCTGAGTATGAACTTTTGTTAGCCCTCCTGAGCTAAGCCCTGCAATAAAGCGCTTATATCCCTGGTTGAAATTATCCCCTGATCACTCTCAGTCAATGAGCTAGGCTCTGCATTACACTGCTTGTCTCAGAAGATCTAACGGAAAGTTCTGCTTCGGAACCAAGCTTTCCAGATATAGTAGAGGAGGCGTGGTTCGGTGCTCGGTGGATGCCGTGTAAGACGTCAAACCGTTCAAAATCAGTTTGACTCCTAACAATGTGTGACGCCAAGGCACTCATGGGACCATAACCACTACAGCGAGCTCTAGTGAATATGGTGCTTAGAGTAGTTTTTTAAATTGCATAGAATGCTGGTGCTACCCTATGGGAAATTTAGGGTGTTGTCTCAAATTTACCACTGCAGTAACTGTTACAGAGTGAGCACTCTTTCAAGTTCTAAAGCGACTCACAACTGACTACTAGTACATACAGACATTTACTAAACTCACACATGATCTTTGTTGGTTCACACATTCTGTGGGATATACCACAATTATAGATCACACGTACTATGCTAATTTCCCAAACATCATATTATTCCTGAGGAGCCAACTGATGCCACATTGTGACCTAATTGGGCCCTATGTAAACCTAGAACCACTGGGAACTCATTGCCCTTTCATGTTGTTTATGATACTTACTTGTGTTTCTAATTAGGTTTTCTCTGTTCTGTTATTCTGATACAGCCTTAGTTTGACTAATTTGGTCTAAATTTAGCTAAATTCTGGCTAGTTTCTCAAAATCAATAAAACATTTTTTGCAGTGCTTGATCTACTATTCTATTTGCTTAATTTTTAGACTTTCTATATACAATCTGTTGGAAGAATTCTGTGCAGCCCTGGTATCTACATATCCCTTACTTATAGCTTTTCTAAACTTTCTCAGTTGTTTTGACCTACAGTTTCACTCTGTGCTAGACCAAACTGTTAACAATTTCAGTGTTTAAATTGCAGTGATAAGTCCACTTCTAGTGGATGTAATAAAACAGCCAGGTAACGCATAAGCCCCCAAAGAGAAGCTTTGACTAAGTACTTTTATATTGGGAAACTTGGATGAGTGCACGGGGCTCACAATGCATGCACACGAGGTATACGAGGTGCATTGGATTGGAAATTGGTGGAGGAGGTTATGCCTGCTTCTTGATGTTATAGGAGACGGAGAGGTGAGCAGTGCCATGGGAGCCTTAGTGCTTTAAAAAAACTATGTTTTAAAATTTTATATGGCAAATGGGGGGGGGATGCTTTTTTAAATTAGGGACAGGGACACTGAAGTATTAGGAATACATGTTTGTATTCCTAACGCTTTAGTGTTCCTTTAAGTAATTTATCCATTGTGTCACTGTGCCTTTCTATCCTCAGTGTGGTATTCAGCAGTCTGCATGCAAGCAGTGAACCAGAAATGCATAATTTAATCACATTATTAACAGTGAATTTGCTCAATGGGAAATGTCTCATGGAGGCTACGGAGAGAAGATGGGGCTGCAACCTGCCTGGCACAGTTTGTTTTAGTCCAATACTATAATAACACATGGAACCAAAGTAACATTCACTAACGGGCTCACTGGTAAAATAACCCAGGGAGTCAGTAAAAAACACAGGGTTATGGATGAACAACTGTGCACCTTCTGTTTATTGTGTATAACACCCACCCTGTATTATACAGGATCTTCTATCATAGCACAGGCAGATTTGCCACTTGTCTTGGGAAAAAAAAAACAGATAATTATAATTTGCATAATTAATTTTAAATGTGTGACATCACAAGACATGACATCCCATGATGTTGCGTGACAACATAGGTAGATACATAAGAGACAAAAAACATTTGGAAGGAGAAATTTCAATGAATCCCTAAACAGAAACCACTTACAATGTACGTCTCACTATGCACGTAGCATTATGTATGTGTAACTGCATATGTACACTGTTTCAGAGTGTTTGTGGATAGCAGTGTCTGTAAAGCAATGTTTGCCATGATGCGTCCATCAAGTTCAGTCTTTCCATATACTGTGTGTGTTTCTGTTAGAGTGTGTATACTGTGTCTGAGTGTGTGTGTAGTTTTGTGTCTTTGTGTCTATAGCAGATCTCTGGAGGCGCAGTTGGTGCAACAGCACTAGTGTCTCAGAGAGGTCTTATCTTCTGCCTCTTGGAACTGGATTCAATGAGAATTTGTCTGCTGCCAGCAGGGGGCACTAATATAATTTTAAAATGAGCACAGCTAAGTGTTTATTTCATGAGGACAAATAAATACACAGTGTAAATGTTTCCCCAGACCCTCATTTGTTGTTACATTACAATTATCCTTCTTCCTTGCAATCTATCACAGGTTTTATTGGAGATACAGTAGCGAGAGAGAGAGAGAGAAAGAAATCATAGTGTTCTCCTTTATAACATATTTAGCTGGCTTCTTTCTTTCGTTTTTTTTTTTTTTGGTATTTTTTGAGATGATTACATTTGAACTTATATTTCTATATCTTCTTGATATATATTTTAGAGTTTGTTTTAGTCTTATCTAAATACAGTAATAATTGATTCTGCAAAGCCATCAATGCATCTTAATTTCATAAGCTATAAAAATCAAAAACATCTAGAATAGCACAATATATTATCGTTGCCTATCGGGAAGCTGGCCCAAAAGGCTATGCCTTTATATTTCTTTGTTATTTTAAGCTCTGTCTCTGGTGTGTTAATCATGACATCATTTGTAATTACATAACTAAGATGATCAGTAGAAGGGGTTAATAGAAAACCTCCAATTCTAATAGAGGGAGATAAACAATTACTCAAAAACAGGGGGTTTGGGGCAAACAATGAAAAATTTACTAAAATCAAACCCATGTTTTTTCTTGGCTCCAGCCTGGGTCAGACCCATAGTGTACCTAATATTCAACATATTATTTTACTACTAATCTATCTCAAATGGTTTATTATTATTATTATTATTATTGTTATTATTATTGCCATTTATATAGCATCAACAGTCTCTGTAGCGCTTTACAATATTATAAGAGGGGGGGATTTAACTATAAATAGGACAATTACTAGAAAACTTACAGGAACGATAGGTTGAAGAGCACCTGCTCAAACGAGCTTACAGTCTATAGGAGGTGGGGTGTAAAATACAATAGGACAGGAAATAGCAATTAAAAATGGTGGGAGTGAAGCAGAACTGGAGGATAGAGTAGAGTGCTGCCCCGTTAGGAGAGAGCAAGAAACAGGTATGTGAGGTAGAGTTTAGTCTGGGAGGCCGCAAGCTTTCCTAAAGAGGGGGGGTTTAAAGCACTTCTTAAAAGATTGAAGACTATGGGAGAGTCTGATGGCGGTGGGCAGGTTATTCCATAGGAAGAGAGACGCCTGCGAGAAGTCCTTCTCTACAGGATCAGAGCCACTGTGGCCTCGATTTAATATTTTTCATAGCATTTCAAATGTTTTTTTTCTCTAAATATTACAATATCAAAAAATATATCATAGGTAAAGAATGTCAATATATTTAAAAAAAAACAAAAAACAACACATTGCAATACTATAGTTTCTTTCAAAATATTAAATCATTTTAAAAGTGTATCCAAAAATATTAAATCCAAGCCCATAATTAATAAATTAATTTGGATACTGTTACAGCTCAGACCAAGATTTTGATTTATTCATCTAAAACACTTATTTTGTAACATGTGTGAGATTTATGGAAAATAAAATAATTAAAATCTGTAGCAACCTAAATTTTGCACCTTTGTGTTAAAACTATTCTTTTAAGGAATGTATACATTACACCAAGTTATCGAGAATCTGGGAATCATTTTATTTTTTTATTTATGTGGAAAATACATTTGAGATGTACCTGATTTCTTCAATAGGGTTTACTACGTGAATGAATCTACAAATATCATGACATTCACAACCAACAATGAATCTGAAAACACACATTTGCCATAGCTAGAGCAGAGTCCAAACTTCTACTTTATCTTTGTCGGGGAGACTGGAAGGTGTAAGTAGGTAGCCATGAGACATTTATTTATTTGGAGATACCCTAAAGCAGGGGTTCTCAATCCAGCCCTCAAGGACCCCCTATCAGTCCAGGATTTATGGAATACCTGGGTGTGTCTAAAGTGTTTAAGGTGTTTTTTTTTCTAAACACCTTAGACACACCCAGGTAATCCCTAAATCCTGGACTGGTAGGGGGTCCTTGAGGACTGGGTTGAGAACCCCTGCCCTAAAGGGACTGGTGGTACCCAAGTAAATGGCAAACCATTTGCAATGAGATTGAATCTTTACCAGGGAACAGTGCCAGGGAATTCTTGGTACCATAACCACTACAATGGGCTATAAATAGTTTTTAACATGTATTGCCAATTATATACACACACAAGGTGAAATATAATGTATTTCATATTTATATTTTATAATATTCATGAAACTATTTATTCATTTGTAACATATCATATACAATTAAAAATAGCTTGAGAGAAAGTGTACAAAACACATTACCTAATAAAATATAATCAAATTAGTAAATGTGTATTGTTACATAAATTGTTAAACTTCTTTTCTTTTGTTTTAGTTGTAAACTTGGAAATCCTGTGAACTTGGAAAAGGAAGTGGTTTTTTTTTTGGAAAACTATATTCCAAGCAATCTAATTGTTACTCCATTCCTCTCTTTGTTTGGTGTGAGCCATAATTAATTTTTATTCATAAACATAACAGAAATAAATTAACTCAACAACCTTAAAGGGACACTATAGCCATCAAAATAACTTCAGCTTAATGAAGCAGTTTTGGTGTATATATCATGCCCCTGCAGTCTCACTGCTCAATTCTCTGCCATTTAGGAGTAAATCACCTTTGTTTCTGTTTATGAAGTCCTAGCCACACCTCCCCTGGCTGTGACTGACACAGCCTCCTTTAAAAGAGGGTTTTAGATCTTGCTTATTGTAGAAGTTTTTATCTCCTGCTCTTTAAATTGAACTTTAATCACACACAGGAGACTCTTGCAGGGTCTAGAAGGCTACGAACAGTGCAGGAGACGAGAAATTCTAAATTAAACTATGGCTGTAAGGGCAGTATGGGACATGTAGTCCACAAAGTATGAAGTGCCAAAGGTTGCCTGCCCCTGTGTAACAGTATCTATACATTTTTTAAATGCAAATTTCAAATATGTGCAATAAAGGAAGTATAAACATTAGCTCTCTCTTTACAGGAAGTGTTTAGGAAGGCCGTGTAAGTCACATGCAAGGAGGTGTGTCTATGGCTGCATAAACAAAGTGATTTAATTCCTAAATGGCAGAGAATGGGGCAGGGAGACTGCAGTGGCATGTTATATATACATCAAAACTGCTTCATTAAGCCAAAGTGGTTTTGGTGACTATAGTGTCCCTTTAACAATTATAATGCTCTACTGAGTGGTTCTAGAGTTCATATTAAATAAGGGCTTTCATGCTGGTGTTTTATGCACAATATGTATTTAATAGGAATGTTTATGTCACTCTCCCACATACATTATTCATTTTTGTGCAGGGTGAAAACTAGCACTGGAGTAAAGAAAATAAGTGCAGCACTATGGACTAAAATTTGTTTGTATTGCTTTGTATCAACCTTCTCACCCATGGCTCACCGTTTGAAGAGGAATGGACAATTATAAGGCAGGTCCTCCACTTACATAGAGGAAGCTACTTTGAAGCCCCATATTTAAAGTTTCCCAGGGGCCCCCATTATAGCAGGCATTTATTAATTTGGGAAAATGCTCTTTTTCAATATTCCAACCCAAGGATGGGACACAACATACAAAAACAGATAAACTAAGATGTATGACTGAAATATCTCCAATATCAAGATAGATTCATTTAAAGGGGGCTCTGTGTAGCATGTAGCTGCTCAGGCTGGTGGGAGAGAGTGGGCTTGTGATTTCACAAAACTACCCCTCCTACAGACAGAACTTTAGGTGGCAGATGGTATGTGTGATTGAATAGTGCGTGTGAGTCTGTATGTAAGTGTGTGAATCTGTATATGTATGTGTGTGTGAATGTATCTACATGTGAAAGTTGGGAGAGACAGAGCAAAATTAACCATAAGATGACCTTAGATAACTGCTTGGTGTCCAGGTTATAGAGAGAGGCCCCAAAACCTTGAATTTGCTTGTCGATTTCACCATCCCTCTGTTAAGGATTTACATAGTTGCATAGCTGAAAAGAGACTTGCGCCCGTCAAGTTCAGCCTTCCTCACATATGTTTTTGCTATTGATCCAAAAGAAGGCAAAAAAACTAGTCTGAAGCGCTTCCAATTTTACAACAAACCAGGAAAAAAATTAATTCTTGACCCCAAAATAGCAGTCAGATGTCTCCTTGGATCATGCAGATATTACCCCCCTAATCAGAGATTATATCTCTGTATGCTGTGTTTTTGCAAGTATTTATCCAGTTGCAGTTTAAACATCTGTATGAACTCTGATAAAACCACCTCTTCAGGCAGAGAACTCCATATCCTTATTGCTCTTACTGTAAAAAAACAAACAAACCATTTTCTTTGCCTTAGATGAAATCTCCTTTCTTCCAGCCTAAATGCGTGACCTCGTGTCCTATGTATAACCCTGTTTATGAATAGATTACCAGATAATGGTTTGTACTGGCCCTGAATATATTTGTTTTTTGTTATCATATCCCCTCTGAGGTGTCATTTTTCCAAACTAAAGAGATTTAAATTTTTTAACCTTTCTTCATAACTAAAATGATCCATTCCTTTTATCATTTTTGTAGCTTGTCTCTGCACTTTTTCTAGTGCCATTATATCCTTCTTTAGAACAGGTGCCCAATATTGCACAGCATATTCAAGGTGTGGTCTTACCAGCAATTTATAAAGAGGCAAAATTATATTTTCATCCCGACAATTTATGCCCCTATTTATACATGACAAAACCTTACTGGCCTTAGCAACTGCAGATTGACATTGCATATTGCTGGGGGGAGCAAACCAGTTACTTGTTTAGGACCCTCTTTATACTTTAAGGGAACACTATAGTTACTAGAACAACTGCAGCTTAATGCAGTAGTTCTGGTGTCTACTGCCTGTCCCTGCAGGCTTTCCAGTATAAACGCTGCCTTTTCAGAGAAACAGTGTTTACATTACAGCCTAGGGACACTTCTAGTTGCAGTCACTCAGACGGCCACTAGAGGTGCTTCCTGGATCAGTGCTGCACAGATGTTCTGCATCTCTACGCTCTGCATGGAGCAGCGGAACGTTCCTCATTGATTTAATGCATCTCTATAAGGCGATGCTCATTGACGCAGTGCAGTGTTTTACCACGCATGCGCAAGAGCCTCCAAATGCTTTCCTATTGGAGAGCATTTGATTGACTGAGATCATCAGGTTTGATGATCTGTGACAAACGAGGGCAGGGGTAGCCGTGATGAGACCCATGCGGCACTTGAAAAAAGTTGAATATATCACCTTTTTACTGCAGTGAGAGTGGGGCAGGCCAGCTAAATGGTGCTATTAGAGATATAGTGTTCCTTTAATCCTCCTTTGGAGAGATGCACAATGAAGGGCATAGTACGATGTGCTGCAGAGTAAGGGTAGATATACAGGGAGTGCAGAATTATTAGGCAAATGAGTATTTTGACCACATCATCCTCTTTATGCATGTTGTCTTACTCCAAGCTGTATAGGCTCGAAAGCCTACTACCAATTAAGCATATTAGGTGATGTGCATCTCTGTAATGAGAAGGGGTGTGGTCTAATGACATCAACACCCTATATCAGGTGTGCATAATTATTAGGCAGCTTCCTTTCCTTTGGCAAAATGGGTCAAAAGAAGGACTTGACAGGCTCAGAGAAGTCAAAAATAGTGAGATATCTTGCAGAGGGATGCAGCACTCTTAAAATTGCAAAGCTTCTGAAGCGTGATCATCGAACAATCAAGCATTTCATTCAAAATAGTCAACAGGGTCGCAAGAAGTGTGTGGAAAAACCAAGGCGCAAAATAACTGCCCATGAACTGAGAAAAGTCAAGCGTGCAGCTGCCACGATGCCACTTGCCACCAGGTTGGCCATATTTCAGAGCTGCAACATCACTGGAGTGCCCAAAAGCACAAGGTGTGCAATACTCAGAGACATGGCCAAGGTAAGAAAGGCTGAAAGACGACCACCACTGAACAAGACACACAAGCTGAAACGTCAAGACTGGGCCATGAAATATCTCAAGACTGATTTTTCTAAGGTTTTATGGACTGATGAAATGAGAGTGAGTCTTGATGGGCCAGATGGATGGGCCGTGGCTGGATTGGTAAAGGGCAGAGAGCTCCAGTCCGACTCAGACGCCAGCAAGGTGGAGGTGGAGTACTGGTTTGGGCTAGTATCATCAAAGATGAGCTTGTGGGGCCTTTTTGGGTTGAGGATGGAGTCAAGCTCAACTCCCAGTCCTACTGCCAGTTCCTGGAAGACACCTTCTTCAAGCAGTGGTACAGGAAGAAGTCTGCATCCTTCAAGAAAACATGATTTTCATGCAGGACAATGCTCCATCACACGCGTCCAAGTACTCCACAGCGTGGCTGGCAAGAAAGGGTATAAAAGAAGAAAAATCTAATGACATGGCCTCCTTGTTCACCTGATCTGAACCCCATTGAGAACCTGTGGTCCATCATCAAATGTGAGATTTACAAGGAGGGAAAACAGTACACCTCTCTGAACGGTGTCTGGGAGGCTGTGGTTGCTGCTGCACGCAATGTTGATGGTGAACAGATCAAAACACTGACAGAATCCATGGATGGCAGGCTTTTTGAGTGTCCTTGCAAAGAAAGGTGGCTATATTGGTCACTGATTTGTTTTTGTTTTGTTTTTGAATGTCAGAAATGTATATTTGTGAATGTTGAGATGTTATATTGGTTTCACTGGTAATAATAAATAATTGAAATGGGTATATATTTGTTTTTGTTAAGTTGCCTAATAATTATACACAGTAATAGTCACCTGCACACACAGATATCCCCCTAACATAGCTATAACTAAAAACAAACTAAAAACTACTTCCAAAAATATTCAGCTTTGATATTAATGAGTTTTTTGGGTTCATTGAGAACATGGTTGTTGTTCAATAATAAAATTAATCCTCAAAAATACAACTTGCCTAATAATTCTGCACTCCCTGTATTAGGGAGGGATGTGACTGTGGGAATTTACTGGAGAGGTATGTGACCAGGATGGAATACCACTGGAGGTTGCACTAGGGAAGGATGTTGTTGGTGGCGATATATTAAGATGGATTTTTGTAGGGAGAGATACATTCATCTGGGCACCAATACAACTTTAATACATTTAAACGGTTTTGTCCTCATTAATATGCTGTACCATAAGCAATGAATAAGACTGCACAGAACCGATCAACTTGTTCAGCCATAGATTAAAAGGAATTTGATTCATTCGTACCAGCTGCAAGGAAGTTGTGCACAAGTCTACATTTCATTGTTTAGCTTAATGAGGAACAGAGAAGAAATATAAGAAAACGTATGGAAACACTATAATTAAACACTGGATAAAGACATGTTTCTAATAATAAAATAACAGGGCTGTTCACTAAAGTGAGAATTCAAAGTGAATTTGAAATTTAAGACCAAAGTAGCCAAACGTGAAGTATAGCTGGCTGAGAGAATTTTTCTAGTTTGGCTATTTTGCCCTTAAATTCGAATTCACTTTGGATTCTCACTATCCAGCACATATTTGAAATTTGCATTTAAAAAATGTCTTGATAAACTTGGGAATCCATTTTTCCTTCGATGATAGCAATCCGTCCAGGCCCTGGCGCAGCAAAGCAGCCCCAAACCATGATGCCCCCACCACCATACTTCACAGTTGGGATGAGGTTTTGATGTTGGTGTGCTGTGCCTCTTTTTCACTACACATAGTGTTGTGTGTTTCTTCCAAACAACTCAACTTTGGTTTCATCTGTCCACAGAATATTTTGCCAGTACTGCTGTGGAACATCCAGGTGCTCTTGTGCAAACTGTAAACATGCAGCAATGTTTTGTTTGGACAGCAGTGGTTTCCTCTGTGGTATCCTACCATGAAATCCATTCTTATTTAGTGTTTTACGTATTGTAGATTCGCTAACAGGAATTTTAGCATTTGCCTGTGAATTTTGTAAGTCTTTACCTGACATTAGGATTCTTCTTCACCTCATTGAGCATTCTGCGCTGTGCTCTTGCAGTCATCTTTACAGGACGGCCACTCCTATGGAGAGTAGCAGCAGTGCTGAACTTTCTCCATTTATAGACAATTTGTCTTACCGTGGACTGATGAACAGCGAGGCTTTTGGAGATACTTTTATAACCCTTTCCAGCTTTATGCAAGTCAACAATTCTTAATCGTAGGTCTTCTGAGAGCTCTTTTGTGCGAGGCATCATTCACATCATGCAATGCTTCTTGTGAAAAGAAAACCCAGAACTGGTGTGTGTTTTTTATAGGGCAGCGTAGCTGTTACCAACACCTCCAATCTAATCTCATTGATTGGACTCTAGTTGGCTGACATCTCACTCCAATTAGCTCTTGGAGATGTCAAAAACATGCCAACATTTTATTCTTTGTGTGCTATTAGTTTAAGCAGATTGTGATTATCTATTGTTGTGACTTAGATGATGATCAGATCACATTTTATGACCATGTTGTGCAGAAATCCATATCATTCCAAAGGGTTCACATACTTTTTCTTGCAACTGTATAAGAAAACACATACTCTATGCTAATCTCTTTATCTAATTTATGCTTTCATCTTTCAAGTAAATCCATACCCCCTAACAGCAGTGTCCAGTGAAGCAGGAAGTCAATGGGCAGGGTAAAAGGGTGAGCCACTGACGCGAATCACGAGACCAGAACTGCCAAAAGGGGCGAACATGCCCAAAAAGGGGACATGTCTGTCCAAAGAATTGAAAGGCTAGCCTGGCATCAGTGTCAGTGTCCCCATGTCACCCAGTCCCCTAGTCTCCCAGTGTCTGTGTCCCCATTTCTCCCAGTGTCCCCATGTCTCAGTGTGTCCCATGTCACTAGGATACTAGGGGACACTGAGAGACATGTGGACACAGTGAGACATCGGGACACTGAGAGATCCGGGGACACTGAGACACATGGGAACGCTGTGAGACATAGGTAGGCAAATTGGGACACGGAGACACCTATGTCTCACAGAGTCCCCATGTGTCTCAGCATCCCCATGCGTCTGTGTCCCCACGTCTCCCAGTGTCCCCTACTGTCTCAGTGTCCCCATGTGTCTCCTAGTGTCTGCCTTTCCCCCCATCCTTCACATACCTGAGCTGTAGTCTGTCTCTGCAGGCTGGGAGCTACTGTCTAGACCAGGGGTAGGCAACCTACGGCACTAGTACCATGCACGGCACTCGAGGTGTCTTTGCACGGCACTCGAGGCTGCTAGAGCCAAAGCACTCTGGCCTATCAGGAGTCCCAGTAAAACTTCAGATATCTGCTAATACGAAGAGGTGGTGAAGGACAATCCTCAATTTATGCATTGTAGCACTAGGAGGAAGTGATCTCAGATCACTTCCTCACAGCACTTGTGAATGGGAATCCACACTGTAGTAGAGCAGCCCTCGACAGCTATCACAGCTCCTGTTCTTGACCTGTACCTGGCCAGCCTGGTCCCCACTGGAACAGAAATACAGAATAACCCTCCCCTCATACAAATAATATGAACAGCCCCCCCCACACACACACACACAACACACAATCCCCACAAATGCAACACCACTAACAATCCACATACATGCAAAAAAAAACACATGCAGCCTCTCACATGCAATACCCCAAACAGCCCCTACACACTACCAAACACACAATGTGACATATCCATCCACACACAATTCCACAAGCAGCCCCCATACACAGCCCACATTCATATGTATCATACACGATACCATAAACTACTAATGAACATATACAATACAATAGCTTATACACACACAAATACAACAATACAAAGCAATTACAGTATAAATAACAAGCAGAATATGGCAGCATACACACCTCAATTTAAAATAATAGGACCGGCACGCTACGGGACATCACAATCCTATATCGGCACAGTGCTGCTAAAAGTTTGCCTATCCCTGGTCTAGACTGTCTGTGCTGTGTAGCTGCTCCCCCGCGGATCAGTGAGTAGAGAGAAGCAGGGAGGTACTGTACCTTCCTATCCCTGTCTCTCTCCATACACAGTGACCCCTACTGGCCGGTGCTGGTATTGCAAAGCAATCTCCGTTTATACTGAGAAAAATATTTGCATTTGTATTGCCAGTATTACTGCAATACCGTCACGGCCAGTCAGCCTCAAATACAGGCTGTGCCTTAAAATACCAGTCAGGTGGCAAACCTAAGAGTAGTGTGTAAAAAAAAATAAAAAAATGTTTTTTAAATTTTTTTACATTTTTTTATGGGCCTAGAGCTGCAGCTCCATCAGCCCCTATGTTAATCCGGCCCTGCTCCCAACATCTGGAGGGCCCAAGGCTGCCTTCCCCCCTACCTCCCAACATCTGGAGTGCTGAAGGTTGCCTTCCCCCATACCTCCCAACATCTGGAGTGCTGAAGGTTGCCTTCTCATATACTTCCCAACATCTGGAGTGCCGAAGGTTGCCTTCTCCTATACCTCCCAACATTCGGAGAGCCGAAGGTTGCCTACTCCTATACCTCCCGACATCTGGAGTGCCAAAGTGTGCCTTCTCCTATACCTCCTAACATCTGGAAGGTTGCCTTCTCCTATACCTCTCAAGATCTGGAGTGCCGAAGGTTGTCTTCTCCTATACCTCCCAACATCTGCTATCCCAGAATAGGGAAGCTGATAGGAGGGGAGTAAACAATTGTGTCACTGGCTCCACCAAAAAAAGGTGGACCCAGCCAGAAATATGGCGTGTTCACCCACATTACCGGCAGGTCCAACTGGTGTAAATACACACCAGATTGCCCGACGGCCATTTTAGCGCCCTGTCCTTTTTTAGCTGCCTTAAACATAACGCAAGAGCTTATAATGATGTGCTTGTGATATGATTGTTGGGGACAGCTCCCCGGTGTCACCAAAAGCTGGACAGCTGGACAGGACCCAAAAATTGGGACATTTGTGAGGCATGCCTACCTCTGCTGTAAGGTTTATTTACAAACCAGGTGATTTTAGTAAATTGTCCAAATGGCAAAAGTTTGGTAAAAATACCTTTCACTGCAATTCACTGTTTAGTGATCAACGCAACTTTGTTTCGTAAGAATTTTACAGGTTAGATTGTAAGCAACACGTGTATGAAACAAAAAGGAGAAAATGAAAAGTAACAACAAAATATCAAATAAATACATATTTAAATAGGAATCTATACAGTACCTGGTATATATTTTTATATATTTATTTTCCTCACATGTTCTTCAAGATGCATGTATAGAGGGTGGACTACCCTGCCCACATAGCGCAAACCGGAAGGATAATTGAGAACATAAATCATGCTATTTGTGTTACATGTTTTAATTGACTGACAGCAAATTACTTATTATCGCTATTCAGGGCCACCACCACCACCATCAGGGGGTGAAGCCCGGGCCCCACGTGTAGCGACGGAATTGCCGCCTGTGCACTTGCACCGGCGCCTGCACACTGATGGGGCCCATCGGGTGGCCCACGCACTTAGGACCACCCGATGGGCACTATATCTTCAGGGGCCCGGTCAACGCTGTGGCCGTGGTATAGCGCGACCGGGCCCCTTTAAAAAAAAAAAAGTGGTCACTTCCTCCCAGCTCACTCCGTGTGGGAGGAGCGCGCGCCCGGCAGTGAGGGAGAGCCAGCCAACTCCCAGTCAAATCAGCCCCAGCCACCCTCCTGCAACGAAAAGGTAAGAAACAGGAGGGTGGCTGGAAAATGAGCTGTGTGTGTGTGTGCGTATGTATTTCTATGTATGTATGTCTGTCACTATGTCTGTCTGTCAGTATGTCTCTCTGTCTGTATGCATGCATGTATGTCTGTCTGTATGTATGTATGTCTATGTCTGTATGTATGTCTGTCTGTATGTCATTATGAATGTATGTATGTATGCATGTATGTATGTCTGTATGTATGTATGTATGTATGTATGTCTATGTCTGTCTGTATGTATGTATGTATGTCTGTATGTCATTATTAATGTATGTATGTCTGTCTGTATGTATGTATGCATGTATGTTTGTATGTATATAGGCATGTATGTATGTCTGTATGTATGTATGTCTGTATGCATGTATGTCTGTCTGTATGTCTGTATGTATGTATGTATGTCATTATGAATGTATGTCTGTCTGTCTGTATGTATGCATGTATGTCTGTATGCATGTATGTCTGTATGTATGCATGTATGCCTGTCTGTATGTCTGTCTGTCTGTATGTATGTCTGTCTGTATGTATGCATGTATGAATGTATGTCTGTATGAATGTATGTCTGTATGTATGTATGTCATTATGAATGTACGTCTGTATGTCTGTCAGTATGTATGTTATTATGTATGTCATTATGAATGTATGTCTGTATGTATGCATGTATCAATGTAAGTCATTATGTATGTCTGTCAGTACGTATGATTATATGTCTGTATGTCTGTCTGTCTGTATGTATGTATGCCAGTATCAATGTATGTATGTCTGTCAGTATGCATGCATGTATGTCTGTATGTATGTATATATGAATGTATGTCTATATGTCATTATGTATGTATATATGTATGTCAGTATGAATGTATGTCTGCATATCATTATGAATGTATGTCTGTGTGGATGTGTGTATGGATGTCTGTATGCATGTATGTCTGTATATATGCATGTATGTATGTCAGCCTGAATGTATGTATGTATGTCTGTATGCCATTATGAAGGTATGTCTGTGTATGTCTGGATGCCATTATGAATGTATGTGTGTATGGATGTCAGTGTCTGTATGTCTGTCAGTATGTCTGTATGTATGAATGTATGTATGTATGTATGTCTGTCAGTATGTCTGTATGTATGAATGTATGTATGTATGTCAGTGTGTATGTATGTATGTATGTGTCTTTATGTGCTCATGCATGTGTGTCTGTATGCAGTGGTGTATCCTGGTTTTGTGCTGCCCTAGGCAGGACAAAACTCAGGCGCCCCCTCCCCCCGTGCCACCCCCACCCAACCCTTCCCCCCGCCCTGCCTTCTAAATACACACACACACACTTTCACTGACAGATACGCATACACTAGCTAACAGAAACACTCACACACTAACAGACACACACACACACACACACAGTAACAGACACACACAGTAACACACACACACACTAACAGACACACACACACTAACAGACACACACACACACTAACAGACAGACACACACAGTAACAGACACACACTAACAGACACACACAGTAACAGACAGACACACACAGTAAGAGACACACACACACACACACAGTAACAGACACACACTAACAGACACACACACACACACTAACAGACACACACAGTAACAGACACACACACTAACAGACACACAACAGACACACACAGACACATAACACTAACAGACACACACACACTGACAGACACACACACTAACAGACACACACACACACACACACACACTAACATACACACACACACACACACTAACAGACACACACACACACATACTAACAGACACACACTAACAGACACACACTAACAGACACACACTGACAGATACACACTGACAGACACACACAGTAAAAGACATATACACACACTCACTCACATTAACCCCCCAGCCTCCTTACCTTTGGGAATGCTGGGGGGGGGGGAATTCCTCTCTCTCCCTGGTGGGCCAGTGGCTGCTGGGCGCTCGGTGGGCGAGAGAGCTCTTCCCCTGAGCACTCTGCTCAGCTCCCTCGCACGCCTCAGAGTGAGGCTGGGAGCCGGAATATGACGTCATCAACCCGGCTCCCAGCCTCACTCTGCGGCACGCGAGGGAGCTGAGCAGACAGTTCAGAGGAAGAGCTCCCTCGCCAGCCGCCCGCCTGCCCAGCGCCCAGCAGGTCAGTTAGCCACAAGGCTAACAAGGCATTTGCCCTGGGCATTTGGGGGGGCGGCGTTTTTTGCCGCCCCCTGAAAAATACCACCCAAGGCAAATGCCTTGTTTGCCTCGCAGCTAATACGCCCCTGTCTGTATGTATGTTAGTATGTGTCTGTCATTGTGTATGTCTGTGTGTCTGTATATGTGTGTATGTCTCAGTATGTGTGTGTCAGTATTTATGCCTTTATGCGTGTATGTCTGTTTCATTATGTGTGTCTGTTAGTATGTATCTGTGTCCTTTTGTATCAGTGTGTGTGTTTGTGTCTGTGTATTCCTGTGGGCGGTATTTGGAGGCGTACCCTGTGGGTGGTATTTGGAGGCGGGCCCCAGACCCTGAGCTGAGTTAGCTGAGTTCTGGTGGCGGCCCTGTAGCTATTGTTTAGGAATGTTTGAAACTTTGTTTTGTTTTTATTAGACCATGTTTCTTTACATACAAGAGATTGCCCACACCTATAAAAGAGTTTATTGCTAATAATTAAATTGGGTGGACCACACTGAATATAACTTGCACCCCTAATAATTATTTGTGGTGGTTTTGTAACAATACTTTTCAAACTCTGTTCTTTAGTCATTATATGCAACTGGTTCATGGATTGCAGGATGAAACTTACAAGGAAAGGTTAAAGGAACTTAACATGTATAGCTTGGAGGAAAGACGAGACTAGCGGCATATGATAGAAACATTTAAATATATAAAGGGAATCAACACAGTAAAGGAGGAGACTATATTTAAAAGAAGAAAAACTACCACAACAAGAGGACATAATCTTAAATTAGAGGGGCAAATGTTTAAAAATAATATCAGGAAGTATTACTTTACTGAGAGGGTAGTGGATGCGTGGAATAGCCTTCCAGCTGAAGTGGTAGAGGTTAACACAATAAGGAGTTTAAGCATGCGTTGGATAGGCATAAGGCTATCCTAACTATAAGATAAGGCTAGGGACTAATGAAAGTATTTAGAAAATTGGGCAGACTAGATGGGCCGAATGGTTTTTATCTGCTGTCACAGTCTATGTTTCTATGGTTATAAATATTTCTTTTCATGGCTGCCCTGTCATACGTATTGTCTAATATATTTAATATAATTATTTCCTACTACACTTTCCATTACATAACATTTTGGGTTCTCTTTTAGCTTTTCTTTTCTCACAATATTTTGGTGTGATATTATTTATTTTTGTTTACCCCAGGCTCTCTACTCCAGTGCTTTCCATTTTCCCATACTTAAAGGGACAATCGACCGGTCAAGTGCAAAACAAAAAAAATAATTAAAATAAATAACTGTTTAGAAGATATACCCCCAGTGAAAACATGCATGCATTTAATGATGCATTTTTTCATTGTGGTATATCTAAAAACAGCTGGCAAAAGCTACAGTTATCTTGTCTGACGCCGCCCAGACTTTCTGTGGCTGTCCAATCACAATATAGTTTAATTCAGCCATCCAGAAAGGCAGGCAACGTTTCGACACAATGCGTGCCTTTATCAAACCTGAGTAGCTTCATACTAAATGGCTTGATAAAGACACACATGGTATCAAAACGTTGCCTGCCGCTTTTAGATAGCCAAATACATAAATAATACACGGTAACTACCTACCGAGTTCTCTGGTTTTACTCTTTATATGTTTTGGATCCCCTGGAGCAGGAGTATAGGTGTCATAGGTACCAAAATTGGAGTTCTTACCATTGTGCCCACACGCATACTTATTCTTATAGGTTTTAAATGGTGGGAGGTATAAGTGTGTGGCAATGGAGGGGTGTTATGAGGAAGGCTTTTCACACACACAGCACCTAATATCCTCAAGCCAGCTCAGAGGAGATATGATGTTAGAAAAAAGAGCTCTATCCATATAGCTAGCTATCTGAGTTCCAATGGCAGGCCTCCAATCTGTCCTGATTACTGTGGGACAGTCCCGATTATAGGGTCCTGTCCAGCCATCCCTACTTTGTTTCCTGGAATCCCAAATCAGGGAAACCAGGGAACAGTCTCCAGAAAAGCTTAGTGCGAGCATATTATTATACGCACTCCCGCCACACTCAGATCACTTGGACCATGCAGAGAGTACTGCAACCATTCTTCCTGCATGGTCCGCACTTAGTGGGGAAACCTGTTTCTACTTCACCATTGGCAATTTTAATTGTATACAGTAATTGTTTTAATGCAATTCAAATCATATGGATGTTTTGTTCAAATCACTCGAAAATGGTTTAACTAAGAACTTGGGGGCAGCACTTGCAGCCTAATGATGCCAAAAATACCACATCCACATGTAGTGGTTATGGTGCTTAGACTGCTCCATTAATGTCGCTGACAGGGATAGGTGCATAACCATGCAAGACATTACAGCTGCACCTTAAATCTAGGCTTCTGTGATAGCTTTGGCCTGAAAATACAATTTGATTGTTAAATAATTTACAAAATGCTGCTGTTTCGTGAATAAAACGTGGTGCATGGTTTTTTATATAACCAAATGCTTATAAACAAATCTTGTGTCTAGTCACTTTACATAAACCAGATCTAAGACATACCCTATCTTCGCTACACGACTGGCATGCGAATGGTTAAACATTGTAAACAAAATCATAACTGTAGCATTTTGTTTAAAAAAATGTTTTTTTGTTTTTTTTTAATCAGTTGTTTCTTTTTTTTTCCCCTTGAATGAAATATAAGGTTGTTTTTTCCCCTTTTTCTTTGAATTAGTCTGGCAGAGAACTTGCAATTATGAGTGTGTTAACAGTAACAGAGAGTTCCACTCATTCTGAGATAGATATTCCCTGACAAGTTTATTCCAGGAGGCTGGATAGAGAGAGCAGCCTGGGGAGCTCCTCCCGCTCATTGAGAGAGAGACACTGGGAGGGAGTGTGCACTGGAAGGCCAGCCCAGGGATGTCTGATCCTGACACACACTCAGAGCTGGGACTAAGGCTTATTCCAATATCTTAAGTCACGTTGGCCAGAACTCAGCTGACCTGAGTGAGCTTTAGCCCTCCTGCCAGTGAGTGGTCACTCAACCAGGTGAGAGGATCCTTATTTTACTTGTGTGATCACTTGAAATAAATGAAGTAGATAGACTCGGTCAGCCTACTTCCCACCAGTCTGTGCTGGGATGGTGGTTCTGTTGCAGGCTAAGTGTGTTAGGAGTTGCAGTCCAGTAGCCTTTGTAGGGAGGAGTGGGCTCTTTGAGTGCTCTGTAGGGAGACTTTTAGAAAAAACCCTCCATAATATTATTGAGTGATTCATTGCAGCTAGGCATTACTTTAAACACTGCCAGATGTAGGAGCAGTCAGTGTGCAGGGGGTAAGTGGGATTTTGTGTTTCCTTTTGTATTGGGGATGTTTGGGCACTTAAAGGGTTAAGGAAGGGTTGCCTCCTTGGTTTAAATGGATATTAGAGGGGGGTAAATAAATCTGCACTAATCACATTATCCAGAGACTTAAGGAGGAAAAAAAATACTTCATTTGGATTAAGTGGGATATTAAATTTAACCTTTTAAATGCCAGGTGTTCTCAATCCTTTCTGCATTAAAATGTTCTAGTAGAGTATTCAGAAGAAACGACCTCATCTGCTGCATAACCTCTTTGCCATCACATCACTGGTTTGTAACTGAATGTGCAAAGTGGTCCTGCCACAGCAAATGGAGTGGTCTCCTCCTAATTTATTATTTTATCATTTTATATAGCGCCAGCAGATTCCGCAGCGCTGTACTAATCTCCCTGTATACAATGTTTCTTTTAACCCCTTCGTACCAAGGCGTTAAATCAATCTGTTTTATATACAGACTGGCCTGACAAATCATGTGGGATGATAAAGTTGAGCAGGCATGTGAAGGGTTAACCATTTAAAACTTATTATTGTGATGTAATCCACAGCCAATTACAGTCTAACAGGTACCATTATAAAAAGGTCTATTTTACAGCAGGTAAACAGTTAGGTATTGTTCTGTGTTATTTCTTGTAGCCTATGACTGTCAAAGGGTTAAATCACATGATTGCTTTTTCCTAACAGTAAAACAACCCATTTAAAGTTTCCTGTTTTCTATGTGGATTTTCTTGTATCTCCAATGATGTTCTAATATGATAGAATCATGCAATGGATGAACTGGTAACAAATATCCTTAAGAGGCCAGAATGCTCCTATTTCTATACCTGGAAGGCCTGGATTAGAATCCGATAACTTCATTCACTAACTGGGAATTGTGGAGCACCAACAGGGGAAATGTTAATATTTGGTCAAAGTGGAAAATTGCCCAGCTCTGGTACTTAACCAGTTCAGCTACTTTGGCCTACAGGGATTTTCACTAAACGTTGAATTGTAGCAGATTACAAGCCGGTTTGCAAAACTAAGGCTAAACTAGCTGATCTCGAAAGATTCTCACATACAGTTATTGTCATAACTTGGCTATTGTAGCCTCAATCTTGCAATTTGGATTTCAGCGTGATACATTTCAGAACGTAGTAAAACAACCTTGCTTTTCAAAGTTTGAATTAATATTTAGGGTCAGGTGGCCTTAGTTCTGGTCACTTGGTGACATCTTTATGGTGATAATTTAGAATTTTGTAATGACCATTTTTTTTTATGGTGGGCCATAGGAGGAACTTATAGTCAACAAAATGTGACCATTCCTGGTTATTCTTATCATTGGGCGATATCTATTTATTTTGTATGCTTAAACCATGTAACTAATCTGTAAATTTCTGCCTTAGATCTGCTGTGCCTCCTGATACATTCTAACTGTCTGAAAGCCAGTGTTTTGATAAGGGACCCTTTTGAGATAAGATATCAGATGTTTTATCTTTTAAAGGGACACTTCAGACACACTCAAGGCATGTGAAATAAACAGCTTTTAGCTCACATATTTTTACAATTTCCTATTAATAGTGTTAAAAATACTTTGACTACTTTCCCGTTCATCTGTCTTTCTCATGTTCATGTAACAGATCTGGTCATGATCCATTTTCATTTGCAAAAAATTATGAATGAAGCTTCAAACAAGAGAATAGAAGCCGTGCAAAAACTTTTTTATTAACCTTTTGTAAATAGCTTTATTTATAGTGTTTTTATTGAATCCCTGCTTTCCTATGAGAAAATAGCTGATGCTGGATGTCCCCATGCAGAGCGCGAGGATGTCCAGAGTCGGTTACCGGAGCAAAAGTAAGCTTCCATGAGTGCACTTGGATTAGCTGAGAACTTTTCAACTACTTCTTGGACTGTTGATTGGTAATGCTGAAAATCCACAAGAACCTTTTAAATGAAGTACTTTAAATCTAGCAGTCTATAGTGGAAGGGGTGCATACTAGGAGCCAAAATGGTCTGTGGCATTTGAGGACACTGGCTTTCCTACTGTGTTTTAGATGAGGTTGAAACCTCTCTTTTTGAAATTAAGCAGAGAGACATAGGACAATTTTAGTTACTATGGGGAACCTAATAAGATTTGTCCCTTATCTTATCATATAGAGCTTCCTGCTGTGAATGCTGAGGGTCATGATTGTCATGCTGTGATACAGTTTCCCTGAAACCAACAAGCTCATAGTGTTTCACAGGAGCTCAGGGGCATAACAAGAGACTACAGGCAGGACAAAACTCAGGCGCCCCCTCCCCCCATGCCACCCCCACCCAACCTTCTAAAATACATACACACATTCACTGACAGATACGCATACACTAGCTAACAGAAACACACACACTAACAGACACACTCACTCACACACTCACTAACACACATACAGACACACTCACTCATTAACAGACACACTCATTAACAGACACACTCACTAACACACACACACACATACAGACACACTCACTCATTAACAGACACACACTAACAGACACACACTAACAGACACACACACTAACAGACACACACACTAACAGACACACACACACTAACAGACACACACTCCCTAACAGACACACACTCCCTAACAGACACACACTCCCTAACAGACACACACTCCCTAACAGACACACACACACTAACAGACACACACACAAAAGCTCACACACTAACAGACACACACACTAACAGACATATACACACACTCACATTAACATATTTTTTTATTTATTTACCGCCCCACCCCCCCAGCCTCCTTACCTTTGGGAATGCTGGGGGTCCAGTGGCTGCTGGGCGGACTGGGCTGGGCGGGCGGCTGGCGAGGGAGCACTTCGTCTGAGCACTCTGCTCAGCTCCCTCGCGCGCTGCAGACGAGGCTGGGAGCCGGAATATGATGTCATATTCCGGCTCCCAGCCTCACTCTGCGGCGCGCAAGGGAGCTGAGCAGACCGCTCAGGGGAAGTGCTCCCTCGCCAGCTGCCCGCCCAGCATGTCAGTTAGCCGCACGGCTAACAAGGCATTTGCCCTGGGCATTTGGGGGCGGCCCCTGTAAAATGCCGCCCAAGGCAAATGCCTTGTTTGCCTCGCGGCTAAAACGCCCCTGACTACAGGGCTCCAGATGCAAGAATTACAAGGGATTCTCCTGGCCTGGCTTCCATGACAGGTGGATCTTCAGGGCCAGGTCGCAACCTTGACCTTTGCTACCCTGGTAGTTCTGCCTTTTCTTATCATCCACCTTAGATTTTTTTGGACTCGTTACAGTTATAATTATATTTTATATACTTGTAAACTAAAATAATTAAGTATTTCAATGCAGCATGTAAACATATTTCCTCTATCTTTTCTTCAAAGATGTAATTTTTATTTGAAGAGAATTTAGAAATAAATGTGGTTCCTGACCTTTCCATATTCTCTTTGCAATAGTGTTCCAAATGTTTTTTTTCTACTGCTGTCTGACCTGCATCTTGTTTTCTGGACTGACAGGGTCATCGATGAGAACATGGGTGGATACGAGATAATCAATAAGGAATGCTTGTCTTCACCTCTTCTCAAGAACAAAGTCACCTAATGTGTTTTGACTTAACTCTTGAGACTGTTCTGTAATTAATAATCTGTAAAGTGGCCCTTTAAAGCTCTAATGAGTCTTCTCAGGGTCAATCTGAAAGTTCCTAAGTCCTTATTTATTAATGTGTTCCTTGAGGGAACTCTGTCCCATTCATCGGACAGGACAGGCCCTGCTGAGTTTCAAGTCTATGAAGAGCTCCTGTGTTAGTGAATTTGCCTAATTAGTGTAACATATTGAGTTAGAATCTAGGAAAATCTCCCAGAAATTTCAGTCTAAGTATAAAGACAACTCTCTGGGTTTTAAACTCCGTGTTGGTACTCTGACACTGTGTTTAATCTAGAATAGGTGTCATTGTGACCATATCCATTCTACAAACCTCAATGACTGCGTCAGAATTGCAATCTCTATTTGTTATTCATCAAATAATAAAATGGGCCACCACGACTCTGGTGCAGTTTGTAGTTACAGTCACTTGTTTTCACTGACCTGAAGGAATCATGAGCTATAGCAATTATTTAATTTAAGTCCTGCTGTTAGATTTTATTTCATTTTTAAAGCGGAGCTGGTCATTTTTCTCAAAGTGCAGTTAACACAAGGCCTCATTCAGTGAACAATTATCCACATTCATCTTGATACATATATGTTTGAGAACTGGTGCACAGTTATATATTTAACATGTGTTTGCTTCATATACAGGAATAGATTTATGATCTTAATATTTAGCCCCCAGCCTGGGGGTTATAGAATAAGATATTGCATGACAACCCATCTTTAAAATATTAATGGCTCACTCACCGCACAGATTTGAAGAATAGCCACATTGCCCCGCTCTCATTGCTTATTTTCAATTTTTAACCATTTACCCTCTATCAGTGAGATGTGTGGGAATCTCTGTGCAGATTTGAAAGCCGCTTGGTTATTAATAAATGTCTGAATTCTATATTTCACGGAAAAATGTATTATATTTTTAGGATATTTAGGAAAGTATTTTTGTTGTTGTTTTTTCTTTTTTTTTGTTATATACGCAGTGAGTAGAAATTGCCTGCGAATTTTGCAGGCTGGAGACTTTTTCAGTAGTTGCTGAAAAACCCTGAGATACTTTTGTTCTAACTTGTAACAAATCTTCCAATTGCTTGTTTTATTTCCATCTTTAAATGTTATTTTGAGGAAGAGGAGGACTATTTCACTACTCTGCTCACTGGGACTGGTCAGGGCATTCATTACTCTTTTACTAAGTGTCCCCTGTAATGCACTATTTATGGTGGTTGGAATCTTGATATCCCTGTATGAAAAAGGGCAAAAAAAACCTCTTTAAATTCTTGTACTGATAAAAAAGACTTACAATGTGTTCCATGTAGCCCTCTGGCAAGGAAAGGGTTAAATGTTCTGAGAGGGGGAGGCAGATATCACCTGAATAGGGTAGATTGAGAACTCTGACACATCCAGCTTCCTCTTCAGGATCTTTTTATAGTCCTTAGGTTTGAATTGAAAAGGATTTGGGAATAAGCACACATAGGTGATAACGCTTGCTATGAGCTCTGAAAAGTGCCATCTACACAAGAAGTGGGATAAAGTTGGGGGAGGGGGAGTGTTGTTGATCCATAGAAACATCCAGAATCTAACAGAATGTTGACCTATTCATCACAGCAAGTGAGCCTTTATCTGTTCCTTGTCGTGTGACCCTATTCTAGTCATTGCTCATAGCGGACCGGCTGATGTGTGTACAGTACTGTGATTTTTATGGCTTACCCATCGTGTGCCATTCTGTAAAGGAAATACATAGTTGTGGACTAAATCATTACATGTTAGTGGGGTGAGCAGTTCTTTGCTCATGTGCCACCAGCATTTTAAAGGGACACTATTGGCACCAAAACAACTTTAGCTTAATGAAGCCATTTTGGTGTATATATCATACCCCTGCAGTCACACTGCTCAGTTCTCTGCCATTTTGGAGATAAATTGCATATTTATGCAGCCCTAGTCACACCTCCCTGCATGTGATTTGCTCAGTATTCCTAAACACTTCCCTTAAAGTTCTAATTTTTAAACTTACTTTATATCACATTCTGGTTAAATTAGAATTTCCTATCTCTTGCTCTTTTAGTAGCCTTAAAGACCCTGCAGGAGCATCCTGTGCGTGATTTAAAGGGACATTAGTCACCAGAACAACTACAGCTTAATTTAGTTGTTCCGATGAGTATAATCATTGCCTTCAGGCATTTTCATGTAAAGGCAGTGTTTACATTACCCCTAGAAACACATCAAAGTGGCCATTCCTCAGATGGCCACTGGAGGTGCTTCCTGGGGCAGTCCTGCACAGTAGGCGCTGCATGAAAATGCAGAATTTTCCTCATAGAGATGCACTGATTCAATGCATCTCCATGAGGAGGTGCTGATTGGCTAAAACTACGTTTGGTCCCGCCTCCTTGCCGATTTCCGCCAATCCAATGCTTTTCTTATGGCAGGTCTGGGGCCTGCTTAGCGCTGGAAATAAGGTGAGTCTTGTGTTTGTTCCTAACCCTGTAGTGTTCCTTTTAAGTTTATTGACAGAGCAGAAAATAATAACTTCTAATATATGTTAACATCTGCTTGAAAATTACTATATATTTTTTTTAATTCATGTTGGCTGTGTGCACAGCCATGAGCTGTTTGCCTAGAGCTGCATAAACAGAAACAAAAATGGCATATAATTGAGCCGTGAGTCTGTAAGGGCATAATATATACACTAAAACTGTTTTTATTAAAGGACTACTATAGTGCCTGAAAAACATACTTGTTTTCCTGGCACTATAGTGCCTTGAGGGTGCCCCCACCCTCAGGGTCCCACTCCCGCCAGGCTGTAGGGGGAGGAAGGGGTTAATCCCTTACCTTTTTTCCAGCGCCGGGCTCCCTCGGCGCTGGGACTCTCCTCCCTCTTCTTCCGTCACCGGCTCAATGTGCATGCGCGGCAAGAGCCGCGCGCGCATTCAGCCAGTCTCATAGGAAAGCATTCTCAATGCTTTCCTATGGACGTTGGCGTCTTCTCACTGTGAAAATGAGAAGCGAAGTGAGAAGCGCGGAAGCACTTCTAGCGGCTGTCAATGAGACAGCCACTAGAGCCTGGATTAACCCTAAAGTAAACATAGCAGTTTCTCTGAAACTGCTATGTTTACAGCAAAAAGGGTTAACCCTAGCTGGACCTGGCACCCAGACCACTTCATTGAGCTGAAGTGGTCTGGGTGCCTATAGTGGCCCTTTAAGCTAAAGTTGGTTAGTTGCCTATAGTGTTCCTTTTAAGGTTTAAAATAAGTTATACATGTTGTGATGGCTGTTGTAGCCACAGCATATCTAGTGCCTGTTCAAAGCTCTTGGCCACAGGTTGTGTTCCCAGCAGAGTAAACCCATGCCTTGTGAGGTACCATTCATGCTTCTGAGGTAAATTGAATGTCATTGAGCAATTTGGTGCCCATCCTTGGTGTCCATCTCAAATATCTTTACACAATGTACTTCTCATGGTACACCCACATTTAGGTTGTAGTAAAAAGCTAAGATTCCATCTATACATTGTATTAGGATATGTATAGATTTTATAATAAATCAATATAAATATATCTCCTCACCACACATCTAAAAGATGTAAACTTCAACTCCTGATGGTCTGTGTGTTTATGCCACTTTACAAGAAGCTCAGCCCCAGCCGTCAGAATTCGGTCTATATGTTTAGGACACAGCACCAAATGGGAGATAAACATCAGGAAAGTATACATCTGTCAGTCAGTACACATTCTGACAGAAGTACTAGCACAATGCACAGACTGTCTTGTTGTTTATATTGCTTTTTCTTTTCCTGATATGAATCCTTTGTGGATGGCCCATGTACTTTAAAACTAGGTTTAGGTTTTATGCAAGGAAAAACATTGCCGATATGTTCAGATTCCTCAGAGCAGTAACCCACGCATACCACAAACACCTTCTGATTACGTAAAAGCATTTATGCAATACACCGTGAAGGAAATTAGGTTATGAGTTGTTTTTTCTTTGCCAGTCCCAATGGTGCCAGGTATAGTTCACATTATTTATATCGTATCCAGAGCTGCCAAGTTTTTGACGTCTGTGATTGGCATAAGGTGGAATGTGAGTGTAGATAAGCCCAATGAATTGATGTGTCAAGGCAATTAGTGTCATTGGCACTGTGCTGAGGGTATGGTCATCCTGATGTGCATGCATGCCAATCAAATTTGCCCATATAGTGCGCAAAGATTAATCGCTTACAAGAATGATGAAATGCCCTGTAATTCACCAACAGTGCAACGTGAGAAGAATTAGCACTTTGCCCATCTTCCTCAAACTGTGTGTCAGAGCTAGTCTATTAAAGGGACTTTATGGTCACCAGAACCTCTACAGCTTAATATACTGGTTCTGGTGTCTATAGCCTGTCCCTGCAACCTTAGATCTGTAAACACTGCCTTTTTAGAGAAAATGCAGTGTTTACATTGCTGCCTAGGTAAATCTCTAGTGGGAGGCACTCAGACAGCCACCAGAGTCACTTCCTAGTCCAGTGCTGCAGAGTGTGCAATACTGGCATTCAACGTCTCCATGCTCTGCATGTAGGCGCTGACCGTTCCCAACTGAGATGCATTTACTAATGCACGCATGCGCAATAGCCTCCCAATGGGGAAAGCATTGGATTGGCTGAGATGATCGAGATTAATTATATCAGCCATGGAGGAGGCACTAGTGAGACCGGTGTGACAGGGAAAAATGTGAGTAATATACCCTATCCACTGAGAGGATGGGTTGCGGACCTAAATGTCAGTTCCTGCACAATTGTGTCCGGAGTAAATGTTTTTGTCTTCCTGATACTATAGTGTTCCTTTAAATAGTTGGGAAGATTCTTCCATGCCATTTATTACAGCATACATTCCAAGTGTCTCTATTTAGGAGGGAGAGTCCCTATATTAAGACCCAAATCCCCAAGTCCCTTTTGTCTACCCTAATGTCCCTCTGTAATAGGTGCTGTGACGGACCGCTGGCACTCCGACCGAGTACCTCCGCCAATCGATGCTCCTAGCGCTTGCTGAGGACTCCAAGCACTTCAACCGACACCATCAGCACTGCGGACCCCACTTCTAGCGATGCAGCTGCGCCGGGGTCTCGCCGTCTCTCACCCACCCTGGATCCACGACCAGGATCCAGCTCCCAATGGGTGAACCTCTCCCAAATCCAGAGAGCGTAGCAGGAACAAATCAAGCTCTTACAAGAGCTTACTCTGGGGAGTAAGTGATTATAGCAATCCCCAGAGTGTAGGTATCCCTTCCCCCAAGCATGAGCCAAGGCTTCAAGAAAGGTGCAAGTGGGTCTGGTTTATTGAAGGCTACCTGCCCGGTATTTATGCAAGTGTCCACCAGGTGGACACTCCCCTAGGGGACCTGATGGAACAATGGGACACATATTGGATATTAGCCAATCACAGACAATACAAACAAAACACTCCCACAGTGACATCACAATCCCTCCTCTCTATCCTGGAGATAATTGGGAAGTAATCAAATTATCTCCCAGGACAGAGGCAAGACTCCATTAACCACATGGTTACAAAAAGACATACAATTACACAATGTTACAATTACTATATAAAACACATACATGCAACATATCCCCAGATAGCTTAGATCTGAGCGCACATTATTATCGAATGGCGCTCAGATCACATACATACAGTTCAATTGCCATGGAGCCAAAGTCTTTTCCATAGTCTTTCGTTACACGAATAGGCTCCATGGCATAGCTATCTGGGGTAGCACTACTCACATACTGAAAGTCCCGAACGCCCTGGCAGAAATACTCAAATAAACCTTTCTGCAGGGTAAAATACAGCTATCAGCACAGGGGCCATAGTCGGAAGGCAGGAGGCTAGCCAGTAGTCCCCTCCAGGCACAAGTGGCGAAGGGCACTTCGTCACAGGTGCTCCATATTGTTGTTGTCTGAGTGTATAACAGAGCACCATGATAACGTGGAGTATCACAGTAATGTGTCTTTAAACTACAATAAATGTGTTCAGAAATCAACCTGTGGAAGAGACATGTTGTTCTTGTCCCAAAATTTAATTTTAGTTACATACATTATTTAGTCTTCTAAAATACTCTGAACATTTAAAATGTTGGTGGGTATGTTCTAGGGTACTATCAGGTTTTTAGTTGCATGTTTTGTTTTTTGTTATCCAGTGAGATGTAAAATAAGTTTTGTATCACAAAATGTATTTCTCGGATTCTTTCTGTTGCAGGCGGAAGGGAAATGTGAGGAATATATTAAGTAATATACTTACTATGTGTCTGCCTGGGTGTCCTAATGCAGGCTGGTTTGCTTATAGCAGTTCATATCACTTGGTGCTGCTCATGTGTAAGCTGTAAACATATATTGATAAGGAAGTCATGGCAGGGGAAGGGAAGAGGGGGCGGGGGGGCGGCGATTCGGATTGTCTCTAAGGATGCAGGCTTATAGGCTTTTCACCTAAACTGGTTACTCAACCAAAAAACTGTGTTACTAAAACCTGTTTTTGGCTAGAGCAACCCTTCATATCCTGGTGTGTGTGTCCACCGCCCAAAATTTAAAAATAAAAACACAACATGGGTAAAGCTTACCTTTATTCCAGCACAGAGGCCAGTTCTCCCTTCAGCCTGATTCTCCACTGCTGACGTCAGTCCTGCACACTGCATGGATTGGGTAGCTGCCATTGGACTCCTATTGCCATCATGCTGTACATGCTGACCTCAGATGTCCAATATGCACAGAACTGATTTTAGAAAACCCACACCAATACCCCGCGACAGAACCGCTCGAAAGTGGCTCTGTCATCTGTGGTTTCTTTTATTGTATAACTGTAAAGGTCAGTTTGAACAATAGCCAGATTGACAGTCTGATTGCATTTACTCAGTAGCCAAATTGGAGGTAGGATTTAAAAATAAATAAATATATATACTTGTACTTTGCTACATTATGATCTGCTTGAATAATCTCAGATCCATGATGCTTGTCTGCATCTAGAAAAAGTAATCGCTTTTTCCATGCTGACGATAAACAAGTGTGAAGACATTGTAACTATGCAACGTTTGCCTGCAGTGGCTGTACTCCTCCGTTTTAGCAGGCAGCTGTTTGTAGTAATTATGCTGGATTACAGATGTCTGGTCACTGTAGTAATATGTTGATTTTACATCATTTTTAAAGGTGATTGAAGGTCATATTATCAGATTGTTGTTTTTGCCTGAGGTTTCATGCCACAACTGTGTTCGTTTAATTTATTTGCCTAAAAAAAACACTTGTCAGTCCTGTGTGAAATAAACGTTGGACATGTTGTTGTTGTTTTTAAAGGTTTATAACTAGTGATGCCACTCCTGGCATTGCGATTAGTCTGTACACACATTGACGTCACGCTGAGCTGTCTGACACCATATTTTGATGTGTCCTGTTACTGCACATATCTGGTATAAAGGTGGAAGACATTGGGACAGAAAAAATAACTCCAATAATAAGAGTGGAGTGAGCTTATGAGAGCTTGTAAAAAGGGTGATGTGAAGCAGAATGCTTAATACGAAGGAGACCAGAATCTGACATCTTAGAAGGGACTGAAATATATGAAGGGAAAGTTCAGGAACACGAATGGAGAGACCAGACAATATGACAGTATAGAGGGAATGAGACAAGGAAAAGTACAGCGAAGATGTGCCCTGATGCATCTATTTCTGTTACTTCCGAATATTTGGCATTCAGGCTTAAAGCGATACAATAGTGCTAGGAACTTTTTTGTACTTACCCGATTCAAGCGCTGATGTCCCTCATTGCTGGGTCGGCACTCTTTCCCCTTCCAATGTCACAGGACAGGAAATGCTTATGCACATGCGCAGCAGATGTTGAAAGCACATGAAAGCCCTAATTTTTTGCTTTGCTGCAATGCTTTCTTATGGGGAATTGACTGGCGTTCGATATCGTCATGCATAGCATGAGGACATCCAGGTCAGTTAGGAGACCAAAAGTCGCATTGGATTGGAGGGAGAAAATGTGACTAAACTTATTTTTTAATCCTTGCAGTAGGGGCCCGGTCACCTAAATGGTGACTAGGACACTGAAGCATAAGGAATAAACATTTTTTATTCCTAAAGCTATGACACGGATAGGCAGCCTTCGGCACTCCAGATGTTGTACACTCCTCTGTTTCCCCAGGGTTATACACATTTTTTTTTTTTTTTTTTAATATATACAGAAGAAAATACTTAACTCCCACAAGATGTAGTATTCACAATACAATATAACTGCGCTTTTTTAATTGCACTCACAGTGTGTTGGAAAAATGTTGCACCTTAGGATGACTCCCCTGGTATAGCCTGGGGGGCTTTCACCTTCTTCAGGTCCCTCTTGGTACACAGATCTGGTCTGTTGCGAAATCAGAGAATCTGAATATAAGGTGCGACTTTTTCCAACACACCGTGAGTGCAATTTAAAAAGCGCAGTTATATTGTATCCAACTGTATCACACTGTTGTTTGTTTTCCTCCTCAGATGTTTAGCTGATTCCCAAAAATATCATTGTTTGCATTCCCCAGGGTTATGCCTGTAGCATTATGGGAGATGTAGTTCACAACATCTGAAGTGCTATATGTTGCCTACCTCTGTGCTATAGTGTTCCTTTTAAGAACCTTTACCATCACTCTTTCTGACTTTTGCTGTGACTGTTTCTGGGTCCTTGAAAACAGGCTTTTGTTAATGTACTTTCATACTCCAAGGGATACTAGAGTGCCATGAGAACAAAGCTGTATTTCTGTCACTATAGCACCCTCTGCATACCCCTGCCTCACACCCCCCAAGTGAGTGAATAAAGGGTTAAAAACACTTTATTTACTTACCTGACCCCAGCGCCGATGTCCCTTGGCACCGTGTCGACTCTCCACTTCCTCCTCTGTACCGTGACAAGTGGGCACTAATGCGCATGCGTGGCAAATGCCGCGTGCGTATTAGAACTCCCCATAGGAAAACATCTATGGGGAAAAAATATGCTCATTACATGCAAATAGTGAAACCGGATTGGGCAAGCAAGCATTACATTGCACAAAAGGAATTGGCTTATTGGTCAAGATTCTTGTCATCATTCTCGTAATTTTCCCTCCCTCTCTCTTGTTTTACCACTTTTCAGAAATCACTTCGGCAATTCTCGAACTTCGGCACTTTGGAACCTCGGCACTTCAGACATTCGTAAGCATCTGAATGTCCAAATGGCATAAAACCCGTACATTCGGAAAGAAACAAATTGCACATGTCTAGTGCCTATAGCAGGCTTCCCCAAACTCTGGCTGTCCAGATGTTGCTGAACTACAACTCCCATGATTCTATGAATGAAATAGGCTGAAAATCATGGGAGTTGTAGTTCAGCAACATCTGGAGGGCTGGAGTTTGGGGAAGCCTGGCCTATAGTGTCCCTAATGTATCGGTTTGTAACTTTTTAATTTAAACAGCACAGATTGCACACAGATAATAAATTTATCTAGATTCTGTCTTGATCAGTTGTTTTCTGTTACTAGGATAGTTTTAAACATTGTGTATCACTGCTTGAAAGGTCCACCTGGTATGGTTTTATAGCGATCAGCAGTGAGCGTTATAAAAAGAACCAGAAGCTTTCTCCCTGTGCTATGCACAGATCCCTGACAGCCTGTCACTTAGCTGATGTATATGGACTGTGGAGTCACTAACTGTGATCACAATACTGAGTCACGGTATCTCTTAATGACCTCAGTTGAAGCCTTTACAGAATCTTCATTCTACCCTTACACAAGACCCCATTTAACTTCCACTTGAGCACAGTTATATTTAATCTGGCCACAATTAACTGAATTGAGTGCAGCCTATTAGATGAATGATGAAGAGTTTCGCAAGCTCGGCATAGAAATAGCCCTACCGAGACATTGTCTGACTTTTATTACTGTCCATGGAGCTCTTTAACCCATTAAGGACACAAGCCTTTTTTTTGCTGTTTGTGTTCAAACGCAATTTGCATCTGTCATTTATTGCACCAACACATATTATATACTGTTTTTTTTTTTTTAGAGGGCAAAAAGCGCTTTAATTTGATGTCACATATACATAGATAAATTATCATTAATATGTCCAGCTTAGATCATTCAAAATAAATTCATTTATGTGTCTTGATTTATAGAGTACATAATATGTGTAGGATTTCAGCTTATTTTTAAAGTTACAGGACACAAAATACAAGGATTTAAACAAAATTTCAATGTGAAACAATTTTAGAAGTTGGTATGTTAGTCTTGTAGGTTTAGTAGCCATCACAAAATTATATATTTATATAAAGTAGACATCAAAGGCTATTTACCTAAGGTTATTTTGAAACTTTTTATATAGCCATTTCATCGCCAATCTCTGCTAAATATTGGAGTAAAATCATATTTTTTCTTTATTTTGGCATATACACATATAACAAGGTTTTTGTAATGTGTATTTCGTAAAACTGGTGTGTGCTATTCCTGGACAGAAGAACCCCATATTGTGTTCAGCTATATCTGCTGAGTATAACGATACCCCCATTATATGCCTTTGGCACTATTCTATGAAGCTACAATGCCATATATTGTTCCTGTTACATTTTGTTATTGTCTCTTATTGTAAAGTGCTGCAGAATAAGCTGGCACTATATAAATGCTAATAATAATAATGATGATTTTAAGAGACCAGGCTATTTCAGTTTCAATAGTTAAAATTTTCCTAGATGGATTTGACGGGCCTATGTCCAGGACATACTTGAAAACAAGAGAAATCTCAGTGTATCCATCCTGGTAAATTATTTTATGAATAAATGTCTAATTTTGGAGTATTATAGCAGTTTTACTGTTCAAATAACCCCATAAAGGGCTTCCGTTTGATAAAGCAAACATCACAGGGTATCTTATTTAGTGTATATTGTGCCTTAACTTGTCACCATGTTTCCACCAATTTATGCCAATGTTTGTGCTAAGTTGGGAAAAAATTTAATTTTTTGCATTTCTTACACTTTATATGTGCCACTGTCATAAAATCCCCCAAATTATGCTCAGTTACATCTTACAAACTGTATGGGTAAAACAATATGCCCAATGTATGACCTAGATCCTATTTTGTGAAGTTACAGTGCTGTAAAAGAGATGTGACAAGTTCAGGTTTTTAAGTGTGAATTTTCATGGAGGGGTTTGATGCGTCCGTATAAACTTTTAAAAACTTTATTTTTAAACTTTTTTTTTTTTAAAGTTTCTTTAAACTTTAAAAAAAAATTATAAACTTTTTCAAATTTTAATATTAACCCCTAACTAGCAGTAAGCATCACTAACAGTAATTTCCCAATTTCCCATAACTCCCACCAACCCCAGCTAGCAAAATATATAATTTTAAAATATATAAATTAATTAATGAAATAAATTGAACCCCTGTGACTATGGCCCCTGGGGTTTTATGCCAATATCAGGCGCACACATCTTATTTAAAGACAAGAATTTTTGATTTTTTTTTTTGGTAGTGAGGATTGCGTTTTGACTCAGTACTGAGAACCTGCAAACTATTTTACAATTAGTTTTTATGTAAATAACAAATTTAGAAGTGTCGTAGAGTCTTCCTTCCCCAATGAGGTAAAAAGTGGCTACCCCTGCTCCAATGACAGATACTCATCATGTGGGAAATGGTAGATGCATATACACCTTTAAATACTTCTGGACATTGGGACGATAGCTAGATTTGGAGAATAGTACACTGGCTGAGATTCATGCAAAATGTATGATATTATGGCTGGGTTAGTTATCACAGACTGGCCTAGCATTGTCCTCCTGTTGATGGGTTGCACTTCTGGAATTGAAAAACCCTGTTACAGGATGTTTCTGATCAGCACTTTGTGGATGGACCTGCATGGCTGTCAAGTGCAGTTGTTTTACAATTATCTTGTGTCCCTTAGGGTTGGTCTAAGTGGTTCATGGTTGGATAAGCTCCTAATCGGCTCTTACATGATAAACATGTATGAAGGAGAAAGCATTTCTAATGGCACCGTTTCCAGTACTGTGCAAGGCATTAACTAAATTATTTCATTATCTCCAAGTATCAGATCTGTACAAGATTGCAATTCTAAGCTGAAAGCATGTTTATGTATATAAACTCTCTGTGTATGTGTATACTTCCTCTGTATACATGCAGACCTGGTTGGATGTGTATGAGCCCGATGCAACGCTTTCACCACTCCTGCCCCTGGATGTCAATGGCATTCCTTTACTTTAGTTGTCACTATGCACTGAGGAGTACATAGGAGTAATATATTATTATTAAAGGGAAACTATATACAATGAAACTTGTTGTGGTAGAAGTCGTTCCTGGGTGCAGCCCCTTTGGTTTTAGTTAACACATAAAAAAAAAAAAAAAAAAAAAAGTTATTCAACAAAAAATGGATCTTGCATTGCATCCAGAGCCCATCCCTGCACTGCCACTGTGATAATGATCTATTTAGATATATCTGTGTTTGAATGGTGTTGGTTTTAAAGTGCGTCTTAGGGAAGAGGCCTGGGGGAAAGGGGTGGTATTGAAAGACTCTTTTGCATCATAACCACTACAATAAACTGCGGTGGTTATGGTGCTAGACTGCCTCTTTAATTGTACATAGTGTTTCTCTGCTCAGTTGAATCACTGTAATCTACTTGGAAAATGAGCCACAATTTTGTCCCTATTTATTTTATGCACCCTTGAAATGTTTTATTTAAAGCCAAGTAGAGATCACTGACTGAAGCAGACAAATATTTAATTTAATCCACTAAACAAATGAGTCACATTTCCTTGTAAATATCTTAACTGACTTACGTGGACTGGTTTAATATGTTCCACTAATTGATCTTAAGGCAAATTTATCAAAATGCACAAATTGTTTGAAAGGTATCTAAATAACACAGTTACAATGTTTGATGGAAAAATACCTTCTTAAAAGAACACTCTGTAGTGGAATTACTAGTTGACTGCTCGGATTTAATTTACATTTTATATTTGGCACAGTAAGAGCATATCTTGTAAATTAAATTTAACTATCATGGTGCTGTGCCACTGTGAAGGGGGAATGGGAACATATGGTATTTTGGAAGGAACGTCGTATCATGGGGTGATGATATTATCCTGAACACAAAAGTACTGCAGAGCTAATTGTGTTTTACTTTCGTAGAAGGGCCAGTTCTTCTTTAAGGAGAATATATATATATATATCTATATATTATACACACATTGCAGTGTTCTCTAGATGGGTGTAGTCAATAGTATGCTTCAGGTTTAGAGACCCTGCAACAAACATTTCTATCATTAAGAGAGACCCAGCTTCGCAATTAAAGAGGCACATTTAGCACCAGAACTACCACAGCCCATTGTAGCTGTTATGGTGCCATCATGCCCCTGGTGTAATCCTCCAGTTCTGTATCAAACAGTTTTTGAGCAGTTTGACACAAACTGAGAGGCCCACCAACAGCTTGGCACCTCACTCTGTTTAATGTGAAGTTTCATTGGTATTGATAACAGTGGCAGAACTAATGTAGAGAAGATTTTTTTTTTTTTTAATTTTGAGCCGCCACTGTAGCACAATTGTTGCCAAAGGGTAGATCCTCAGCTGTTGTACAATTATCAAAATGCTTCTGCCAGATGGAGATCTACCATTTGCCCATCCCTGTTGGATTGTATTTGTGAGCAGTGTCTCTGTGTTTTGAATTTGTGTGTAGTGTTAGTGTTTTGAATGCAGTGGTGTGTTTGTAGTGTTGCATTTTTAATGCAGGTGTATATTTTGTGAATGTGTAGAGCTGATGTTTGATTGCAGAGGTGTTTTTATATGTGGTATTGGTGTTTTAATGCAGTTGTGTTTATTGTCTCTAGTTTATAACTGCCGGGTTGGATTTGTGTGTGTAGTGTTGGCATTTGAATGTTGGGATATATGTGCCAAGTGTAGGCACCATTGCAGCCCAATGTTAGAGCCGTGCTAGCACGTGTATGGGTTAACATGCCTCTGTTTTTGTTCTTGGGTTAGTGACCCTCAATTTCTGGGCTCTTTGGGGCTGGACCGATCTGCTAGAAGTTTCTGAGAGAGCTGTAGGATCTAGAATTGAAGGGGAATTATAATCACCCACACCACTTCATCTCAGTGAAGTGGACTTGGTGCAATGTCACTCTAGTATTAGCCCGCATTCTTGCCATTCTGCAGGTTTTAAATGATTCTATTAGCTGTCACACTGATGGCTTCAAAAGCTGCTTCAGAAAAAATAGCCAAGTGAAATAATGTCCATAGAAACCATGTGATTGGTGCAAGACGGCGTTTTGTTGGTAAAGAAAACTAACCGTTTGAACCATTACATGGTGGGGGGAGGGGGATGGATGACATTAGAACAGTTAGATAAAAATTATAGCATTAGGAATACACATTTGTATTTGTAATTATTTATATTTTATTTATTATTTATAAAATATTTTACCAGGATGTATACATTGAGATTTCTCTCGTTTTCAAGTATGTCCTGGGTAATTCATTCTTCTGTTTCATTTGGCAAGGTATACAATAGTTATTTGTTCTTTATTCATATTTATTCAGTTAAATATTATTTTTTTTTAAATTTATAAATTGTGCTATAATATTACTGTATCTGTATCGTATGTCTTCACAACAATAATTTTCACTTTTATTAAAGAATATTATAATAGGGGCTGGGGAAGACCTATTATACTAATTGCAAAATAGCCCATTAATTTGTACTTGTTCACTAGGTCAAAAGTTGCCAGCCCTCCCCTGTCCTTACGCAACAGCTTGCACCGATATTACAGAGTTGCCCTGAGATTAGAGGAGCTGCATTGTTCTAATTCTGTTCTGTAGACTACGTACAGTGACGATAAAATATTATTTTGAATTATGGAAAGTGAGCTATAGTCCGTGCTGGTTCTGAACGGTGGTCACACAGCCAGTCAGATGTACTAAGTTTCTAAATCTTGAGTCATGTTGTTGATTTGACACTGGATACGGAGTTTCTCATTTTATGCTTCCGTGTCCTGATTAGTCAACTCTACCAGTATGATGCATGGAAGTTAAACTCCATATGGATGAGCAGCTGTCTAATAACTTAATAGTCTATGAATGAAAGTTTCAATAATGCTTTAAACATGCTTTTTATTGGGTCACTGAGCTAGTGCCCAGAAATACAGGAACATTTTAAAGATGGCCATAAGCAACGGCCGCCTTGCATAAATCTATTCTCGTCTCGGTAAATTCTCCATGAGAAACACATTGTAGGATTGAATTTTAAAATGTTGAGGGGGGGCTGCTAAGCTTCCATTTTAGCGTGTCCAATGACCTTGCATGAAGGGATGCATGTACTAATGTAAAAAAATAAAATAAAAATTATGATGAATTTCATCTGGTTTAACAAAAACTCATTTTTGTTGCTCTTATTTTTCTTTGTGTGTTAAAATAGAAATCTAATAATGCTGTGAATATAACAAATACAATTTAAAAGAAGTAACAATTGCAATTCTGAAATTCGGGGGAATGAAAGCTACATAATTGCTGATGGGTTTTTGTTTTAAGCGATGGCAATTTATCTATCAGTTTACAGAGAATTCTGGGAAAGGTCAAGGTGCCTCACCCTGGATAATGATACATGACCGTTATTTACTGGGATATTAAACTCGCTTATATCGCATTTGATTCCTGCATACTATAAGCTTAAATGTGTGTAGACTTTTATAGGAAACGCGGTAATAAAAGCTTGTGTTCTATTAAGTTTTTGAGGATGACTGTGTGTGATCCAGAAATGCAGGGCCATCGGGGACCAAACAGCCTCATCCTGCGGTTAAAGGATAACAAAAGTTTAGCACTCCCAACTCTTTTATGACTTGCTCAACTTACCCCTTTATCAGGCTTTTGAGGGGTGGAATATACCAAATTGGGGGCCGACAGATTATTTCTTCATCTTCAATTTTTAGTGCCGTTGCATGAGACTTTGTCAGACCTCACTGGATCCAAACCACATTTATCCATAAGTTAAAAATCAGTAAGTGGGAGATTAAAAGGCATGAAAAGCTTGTAAAACCATACGTTTTAGAATTATTGGCACAGAGGTGGCATTGACGGTCACATTAATGTCTTTTTCCAAGAGTGGAAACAGCTCTATGCAACCTTGGGAGCCAAATAATGTAACTTTGCTCTGGCTCATTGCGTAGAGTGTGTGATTATTCCATAACGATCGGCAACAAAGGTAGGAATGATTAAACCCCCATTTAAGGCTCTTCAACACCATTCCAGAATTCCTAAATATTAAGAACACAATATGTAATTCTGTGTATGGCAACACGTGATTATTTCATTTTTATAGAAAAGTCACGTGTACTTAATTAAAATTAAAAAACCTGCATTTATATAAAAATGCCGCCCACCTGGTATCTCTTAATGCTGCTATAGAGGTGACCTCAGTGCTTCCACCTATAAATATGTTACACTATATGCTTTGGCAGTGTTTTTAGGAGTATTTTAACAAACCTGCTTCTGTTCATATGGCATATGGAAACAACATTACTTGGAGATGCAGTGATTTTTCCTTTAAATAAACTTTTTATTTTGGCTGCCATTCTCTGAGACGATGGCTTTATATACAAGAGCCCTGTACTTGGAGTCACAGTTCTTCATTAACCACTTTTAGATCAGTGTGAAGCTGATGGGGAGAATTTTTTTCTTCATCAACTCCCTATACCAGTCTGATGTGTATAACCAGCTTGGAGAGAGCAGTACACACAATAAAATTGGGGAATACTTTTACCAGGGTGCTTCAGAAAGGGACGGTCAGTTCCCCAAATATCCAATGTGAAAAAAATGTACAAAATGTCTAGGCACACTGGCTAATTTCTTCTGGAAGACCACCTTTATTTGGAATCCTGAAATAAAAATTACCCGGTGTGCCGGGACATTTTGTACTTTTTTCAATCTAAAGTGTATGGACGTCATATCTGTAAACCAAGCTGCATCCATCTTTGCCCCCCTTTTGGATTATATCGTCCATTATGGCAGTTGATAGGAAGGCACCAAAGAGCTGTAATTCAAAATACCTGCCTGAGCTGCTGCACAATGTAATACAATATGTAATTTTGTAACTTGACAAATCAAGGGTATTACCAAGGGCTCATCACGGGAGTATCACATTTAGAATCTTATTAATATACCTCTTGTCATTTGTTCCTAAATAGGATTAAAAAACTCAGGAAATTATGGAAAAACACCTACCTATTTAGGAACCAAGAGCAAGAGGTATATTAATAGGGTTCTGAGATTTTTATCCTCTGTCCTGTTGGCTTGGCCAAACATCAGAAAGTTACCCAAATAATTTCAGGTATCCCTAGAACAATGTTGAACAATGTTGTCCATTTTTTTATTTTTTTTATAGGCTGTAAAATATAACAAACACTTCAATGTCCACTTATCGACCAATAATGACTGGATTTTTCCATTCTATTTTTTTATTAGAGGCTGAAGTTTTCTAAATGAAAATACAAGTGTGGACCTCTAAAGGCTCACAAAAAAGAATCTTACTTTTATCCATGTAGAGAAATACAGACAAATGATACATATCGGGATTGGACAAAAGACAAGATAAAAAGGTGATCGAGAAGATAAGGTGTGCAGAGCGAGGCTTGAGTGAGGCATTGTATAACAAGGTAAATTACCAAACGATGGAAGATCCCAAAAAGGAGTGTGCTCATCCTGACCAAGTGAGCAGATTCGAAAAAGGAATTCCACCATGTGATAACATATTTGTGGACCACTGAACTGTGTCCTCTCTGATCTTGTCTACCTTTGCTTTATATTGAATCTTGAGCTTTTACAAATGTTGTTATTATTATTATTTACATAGCACCAGCAAATTCCATTATGACCTTTATTACTGAATATTTTGTGTCCTTTTTCCTTGTTTCCATTTTTTTTTTCATGTAGTTTTTTTTTTCAGTAGACTCCCAAATGAGAGCATTTGAAATTTTGACTTATGGAACTTGCATTCCATAGGGGTGTTCTAAGCAATATCTGGCCGAATACCATATTTTATATCCGAGAGAGACATTTTTTATGTAACCATAGAAGATTTATAGCCTTTACAGCATGGATTTTCACTGTTCCCCTTGTATTTCGCCTATATCGTTTTTCGTCATTTTGGCAGCATTCCAAATTAATATAAGGATTCTGGATAATGTGACTCATTTCTGTCTTATAAATTCATGGAAGATGACTGTGTGGGTATATTTTGAAAAAAAAATATTGGATGAAGATAAAATAGAGAAGACTTTTTTTTTTTTTGCCCTCTTAGTGCTCATTATTCTAATTCAGTAATAAATAACTTTGTCAGGGTTGGCAAGTATCATGTGTTGGCTAATTCATAAATACCCAGAATGACAAGATTAGCCATCTCTGGTTGGTGATACTGGCTGTAGTGTACTGATTTGATTACTGGGTGCCCATATCTGTACCTTCTACTTAAATTCAAGTGCCACATTGCTGCTTATGCCTTCCAGTATCTCAATGACAGTATATCCAGAAACTAGTACATTCTGCCCAGCCAGGTAATGCTATCCTTCCACACCACCTAAATAATTGATGGGTGTGTAGCAAAGTTCTGTTCCCCTCCTGGACAGTTACCTTAGGGGCACCAGCCCATCTCCCTTGGTATCGTTGAAGACTAGATTACTATATCGGTGATCTTTCTCTTTATATCAGTTGGCTGCTTTGAGAAGCAGCTGCCAGACATAGAATTTAAAACAAAGAAAAAAAAAATCCACCAATATCCACTGGCCCCCTTAACAACTAAGGCATCTCACATCTGGGGTTTTAACCCCTAAAGCCCCTCCCCCTCCTGTCCTCCTACTCCCAGCATTGCCTATGGCTGGGACAGTTACACCAACAAAAAGAAGCATCAACATGTCTTGTGCCTCGGGCCTGGAAGCCTCTGAAGGCTGTCACAACAAACAGCTGCCTTCACCATGACCTGCATCAAACAACTATCAGGGCTATTTACTAAAGTGTGAATTGTTGGGAATGCAAAGTGAATTTCCTATTCAAGGCCAAAGTAGCTGAAATGGAAGTATGACTGATTTGGAGAATTTTTCCATTTCAACTATTTTGGCCTTCAATATGGAATTCCCGATAATTGTCACTTTTTGCAAAAACCCATAAATTCTGTACATTTGGGACACTGTTGTACTCGGGAGATGTTGCTGAACACATATTGGGATGTTTTTTGGCAGTAACCTTTAAAGTTCTAAGTAGAGTTGAGTGAACCCGGACTGTAAAGTTCGGGTTCGTACCGAACATTATGTTTTTTGGACCCTGGACCCGAACACTGACATATCACTGTATGTTCGGGTTGGAGTTCGGTGTTCGGCGATTTAATGGCGCGTTTTGAAAGACTGCAGGGTTGCCAATTAACAAGCGTTTGACTCGTGTGCCCTTAGAAGCCATCAAAGCCATGCCTACTAATGGCATGGCTGTGATTGGCCAGTGCAGCATGTGACCCAGCCTCTATATATAAGCTGGAGTCGCGTAGCGCCGCACGTAAAATTAGCTCTTATTAGTGTAGGGACAGGATGCTGCCGCTTTCAGGGAAAGATTAGGAAAGAATTCTGCAAACTAGTACATTAGTGGGGTGCACTTCATATCTGAGAGTCAAATACTGCTATCACATTGCAGTTTTAAAACTTAAAATTTTTTGGTTGCTAAAAAGTACATTAGTGGGGTGCACTTCATATGTGAGAGTCAAATCAAAGCGTCAAATAGTGCGCTTACAACGCAGTTGAAAAAATTCTTATTTTCTGGGTGCTAATCTGCTAAATAGTACATTTTGGGCCTGCTCTTCATATCTGAGAGTTAAAGAGAAGCGTCAAATAGTGCGCTTACAGCGCAGTTGTAAACATTCTAATTGTTTTGCTGCTAATCTTCTAAATAGTACATTTTGGGCATGCTCTTCATATCTGAGAGTCAAATAGAGGCGTCAAATACAAATATAACAATATTGTAATTCGGGGGCAATACTCTCACAAGTCAAACTGAGAGATCAGTTTATAGGGAAAACTGTTGCCTGGATACAATTCTAAAACAATTTCCATATGTCCTTTGCAGACTTTACATGCTGGAAAAACACAGGTGCCAACTGCTGTGGCTTTCTGCAGTGTGCAGACCGGCAATGAGGGCAGGGTTGAGGAGTGGGTGGAAGATGATGTGGAGGATGATGAGGTCCTAGACCCCACATGGAATCAAGGTCATGCGAGTGACATGTGCAATGTAGAAAAAACAACGAGGGAACCGGCTGATAATCTCTACAAAAGTAAATAGAGAAAATATAGTGTAATACAGTTTACAGTATAGACATTGCGCAAACTGAAATGCACTCACTGGATTTTGGACAAATTGAAGCTTGTAAGGTGCCTTCCCCGATAGTAGGGGGGGCTAGGGAAATCCCCTGGATATTTTCACTCCAACACAGGACTCCGGGTGAAGTTTGAAAAATTGGCTTTAATTCAATATTAAAATAAGTTTAAAAAAGAATAAAATAAATATAAATAAGGTCCTACGCGTTTCGTCCCTTTAACAAAATAGGGACTTCCTCAGGGACCACAATATTAAGAGACAATTTGATACAGTACAATCAAAAAACAGCCTAACAAATCCCCACCCGAAAAGTCCTTTAAATAGGGCTAATCCCTCATCTAAATTCAGTCACATGTTATCCTCAGACTCTCCTCATTGGTCCTCCATTAATAGGGTTCATCTGTTGCCGTTCGCGGCTCCAAGTGTTCACAGCTGATTTCGGAATTGTTCAATAATCCTCCGACAGCTGCCGGCACGGAAGTGCCATGCGTTCCAACTGCGTTCACTAAACCGGAAGTGGCATGCGTTCCAACCACGTTGACGGAACCGGAAGTAATATGCGTTCCAAACTCGTTGTTTTGCGTTCCATTTATAATCTGCAATATCTGGCCATAAAATACATGTAAATACTTCCACTCTTCCAATCAAAAGTCACTATTAATGTATTAATCTTATAATTCATACAAGAAATACTATGCTATTCACCATATAAATTCAATAACTAAACATAATCCACTCTAATATACCACATGAATGTGATTTAATAATATCAATTAATCCCATATTTTTATGAAAATGTGATTTATATTCATCAGTAAATTTGTAATAAATGCCAATAAATTCATCAATGTGCTACTTTTTGTGTCAATCATTATTTATTATCCTAAAAAATATTTTTTTTATTTATTTTTTTCCCTTTCTTTCCTCATTCTTCCTTTCTCTCCTCTCACCTTTTATATATACATATATGTAATGTATTACTTGATTTAATACTGAATAGTGAATCTTTTTGTTTAATACTAAATAGTGAATTACAATCATAAAAAACACACTAAATCCACTTCAACATTTAAACCTCCTGGTTCCAATGTCTGTAATTTATGGATCCAGTAGGTCTCACGTTGTGATAATTTTTTAACTCTATCACCCCCTCTCCAATCTGTTGTTACCCTCTCAATACCAATGCACTTAAATTTTGTAAAAGAAAATAGTGAACAATGATTACAGTGAACTGGGATAGAGTGGGTGGCCAAGTTCTTTTTGATATTATTGATATGTTCCATAAACCGAACTTTTAAAAATCTCTTTGTTCTGCCAACATATTGTTTGCCGCACGGACACTGCAGTAAATAAACTACATAATCCGTGCGGCAATGTATCTCGGTCTTAATGTGGAAAACCTCCCCTGTTGTAAAACTAGAGAATTTATCCGTACGTTCTAAATTAACAGTGTGACAAGCTTTGCAAGAATTACAACCCCTAAAAGAATTATTACCCATTGACTTATGACTGTCCTCATGATGTTTTAAGGCATAACTGGGTGCCAAAATATTTTTAAAATTTTGGTTTTTTCTAAAAATAAGTTTAGGCCGATCTGGTAAAACAGAATTCAATACAGGATCCTGTTGGAGAATCGACCAATGTTTTTGTAAACTTCTCCTAATTTTAACATGATTGGTACAGTATTGAGTTCTAAAAGTAATTGTATTATCCTGATGAGATTTAACACTAGGTTTGTCCATAAGGTAATTACCCCTGTCGGATTGTAAAGCCATACGGATTTCCCTATCCAATGTATTCTTTTTATAGCCTCTTTCAATCAATTTATCCCTAATGTGGCCAGATTGTGTAATAAAGTCATTGACTTGAGAGCAATTCCTTCTCACCCTAGCAAATTGGCCCTTGGCTATTCCTCTAAGCCAAGGGCGGTGATGGCAGAAATAATAATAACGTCATCAATATATCTCCGCCAGAGCACCAGGTTCTCCCTCCAGTCATGACCAGCCCAAATGGTAAGATCCTCCCATCTCCGCATATAGGTATTGGCATAACTGGGGGCGAACCTGGTGCCCATGGCGGTCCCCGTGATTTGTAAATAAAATTTATCATTAAAGAAAAAATAATTATGTTCTAAAATAAATTTAACTGAATGTAAGATAAACTCTTTGATATCCTTAGGTAAATGTTGGCCAATACCTATATGCGGAGATGGGAGGATCTTACCATTTGGGCTGGTCATGACTGGAGGGAGAACCTGGTGCTCTGGCGGAGATATATTGATGACGTTATTATTATTTGGAAGGGGTCATTTTCTACTTTTCAATGTTTTGAAAACTATTTAAATCAGAATAAATATAATTTAAAATTCACTTCTGTATGGCATCAGAATGAAATCAGTTTTTTGGATCTGTCCTTAATATGTGATAATGATTCCATAAAAACAAAGTGTTTCTTCAAACCCAGTGATGGCAATGGATATGTTCATCAGCAGAGTTGCCATCACCGCCCTTGGCTTAGAGGAATAGCCAAGGGCCAATTTGCTAGGGTGAGAAGGAATTGCTCTCAAGTCAATGACTTTATTACACAATCTGGCCACATTAGGGATAAATTGATTGAAAGAGGCTATAAAAAGAATACATTGGATAGGGAAATCCGTATGGCTTTACAATCCGACAGGGGTAATTACCTTATGGACAAACCTAGTGTTAAATCTCATCAGGATAATACAATTACTTTTAGAACTCAATACTGTACCAATCATGTTAAAATTAGGAGAAGTTTACAAAAACATTGGTCGATTCTCCAACAGGATCCTGTATTGAATTCTGTTTTACCAGATCGGCCTAAACTTATTTTTAGAAAAAAACAAAATTTTAAAAATATTTTGGCACCCAGTTATGCCTTAAAACATCATGAGGACAGTCATAAGTCAATGGGTAATAATTCTTTTAGGGGTTGTAATTCTTGCAAAGCTTGTCACTGTTAATTTAGAACGTACGGATAAATTCTCTAGTTTTACAACAGGGGAGGTTTTCCACATTAAGACCGAGATACATTGCCGCACGGATTATGTAGTTTATTTACTGCAGTGTCCGTGCGGCAAACAATATGTTGGCAGAACAAAGAGATTTTTAAAAGTTCGGTTTATGGAACATATCAATAATATCAAAAAGAACTTGGCCACCCACTCTATCCCAGTTCACTGTAATCATTGTTCACTATTTTCTTTTACAAAATTTAAGTGCATTGGTATTGAGAGGGTAACAACAGATTGGAGAGGGGGTGATAGAGTTAAAAAACTATCACAACGTGAGACCTAGTGGATCCATAAATTACAGACATTGGAACCAGGAGGTTTAAATGTTGAAGTGGATTTAGTGTGTTTTTTATGATTGTAATTCACTATTTAGTATTAAACAAAAAGATTCACTATTCAGTATTAAATCAAGTAATACATTACATATATGTATATATAAAAGGTGAGAGGAGAGAAAGGAAGAATGAGGAAAGAAAGGGAAAAATAAAAAGAAAAAAAAAAAAAAATTTTTTTAGGATAATAAATAATGATTGACACAAAAAGTAGCACATTGATGAATTTATTGGCATTTATTACAAATTTACTGATGAATATAAATCACATTTTCATAAAAATATGGGATTAATTGATATTATTAAATCACATTCATGTGGTATATTAGAGTGGATTATGTTTAGTTATTGAATTTATATGGTGAATAGCATAGTATTTCTTGTATGAATTATAAGATTAATACATTAATAGTGACTTTTGATTGGAAGAGTGGAAGTATTTACATGTATTTTATGGCCAGATATTGCAGATTATAAATGGAACGCAAAACAACGAGTTTGGAACGCATATTACTTCCGGTTCCGTCAACGTGGTTGGAACGCATGCCACTTCCGGTTTAGTGAACGCAGTTGGAACGCATGGCACTTCCGTGCCGGCAGCTGTCGGAGGATTATTGAACAATTCCGAAATCAGCTGTGAACACTTGGAGCCGCGATCGGCAACAGATGAACCCTATTAATGGAGGACCAATGAGGAGAGTCTGAGGATAACATGTGACTGAATTTAGATGAGGGATTAGCCCTATTTAAAGGACTTTTCGGGTGGGGATTTGTTAGGCTGTTTTTTGATTGTACTGTATCAAATTGTCTCTTAATATTGTGGTCCCTGAGGAAGTCCCTATTTTGTTAAAGGGACGAAACGCGTAGGACCTTATTTATATTTATTTTATTCTTTTTTAAACTTATTTTAATATTGAATTAAAGCCAATTTTTCAAACTTCACCCGGAGTCCTGTGTTGGAGTGAAAATATCCAGGGGATTTCCCTAGCCCCCCCTACTATCGGGGAAGGCACCTTACAAGCTTCAATTTGTCCAAAATCCAGTGAGTGCATTTCAATTTGCGCAATGTCTATACTGTAAACTGTATTACACTATATTTTCTCTATTTACTTTTGTAGAGATTATCAGCCGGTTCCCTCGTTGTTTTTTCTACTTTTTGCTGTCAAGTTGATCGCTAGCTGGGAAGCGATCTGAGGGAGGCTGTATTCATCTTCGTTTGATAAGTATCTTTTGCATATATATTAAGGTGTATAAGGTACAATATTGTTGGTTGTTTTTTAGAGTGACATGTGCAGTTTGGAGGAAGAGGCACCAGCACAGCATAAGAGGGAGCAGGGTGCAAAAGCGGAGCGGCTGTCCCCTAGCACTCATCGGCATGTATTATCTTTAGAATTCCCACAGTTATCCAAGTAACAGATGGAGCGATAAAAGGAACCATAACAGATTTAACGAGCCATTCGCAGTATCGCAGTCCGGTGACCGGGACCCAGACACTGTCTGGGCGGCGGTCAGACGACCGGGACCCAGTATGCCTGATGTTGAAGTTAGGAGTCATAGTGTGGAATGGATTAGCAGGGTCTGGTGCAGGGTAACCGCACGCCCCCTGGTGTTGAGCACCAGCGTTTGTGCGGCCACATACTATGACCCTGATGCAGCTTCAGTAAAAAGAGTACTGGATACCATAATCCATCACCAGACTGATCTGCAACTTGGAACAGGATGTGAATTTCACTGTATCGGCTGTGCGCGCTTTCAGTGTTCTCACCCTGCTGCTGCTCGCCTGTCTGTGCTGCAGCGTAACTTTGGCCTTCCCGCTCACCGCCTCATATGCGACGTGCCCACAAGGTGGAACTCCACCTTGCACATGCTGGAGAGACTGTGCGAGCAGCAGCAGGCGATAGTGGAGTTTCAGCTGCAGCACGCATGGGTCAGTGGCTCTGCACCAGACTTGCCCTCCAATTGATCAGAGTTAAAGGATTTCAAGTGGACTCATTACAATTACAGGGCCTCTAAAGAGTCCTATATTGTTATTTGTCGTTACTACCTGCCTGCGTTGGGAGTGGGTCATTTGCGCGCCTGTTGCCTTCCTTGCATGTGGTAGCCATTTTTCAGGGTCCCTGAATGGAATCTAACCCTGATAACCCGTTATATGTGGTCACCATGGTAGGCGCAGTAAATGGCATTGAAAGTTGATATGGATTGACATACGAATGCATCTTCGCCTTGTTGTTGGGGAGCACATTGAAAAAGTGCTCTAGGGTGACGAGCTGGGTGATCTCGTCTGGGAACTTGGCTTGATGGGAGTTGAGCCATTTCTGGGTGGCCCTTGTGATGCCACGGTGTATACCCAGATATATCAGAGCTGCTGCAGAAAGTGCGGGCCGTCAGTGCGCGCTTTCAGCATTCTCACCCTGCTGCTGCTCGCTTGTCTGTGCTGCAGTGCAACTTCGGCCTTCCCGCTCACCGCCTCATGAAACTGTGCGAGCAGCAGCAGGCGATAGTGGAGTTTCAGATGCAGCACGCAGGGGTCAGTCGCTCTGCGGAACAGTTTCGTTTTTTTTTTTATATGTCCCAATATTTTGGGGGCTACCCCAATAAAAAAATAAATAAAAAATAAATAAATAAATAATAAAAAAAATAAATAAATATATATATATATATATATATATATATATATATATATATATATATATATATATATATATATATATATACAGACTTGAAAAAAGTCCCTAGTGGACTGAAACATCGACACTATGTAATCAACTTTTGAAGCTTGAATAAATGGCACATTTTTGGCAACAAATGGCAAATTTTTGGCAACAGTATCAAGTCCTGTGAGTGCACTTCCAACAAGTTATTTTATATTTTGAAGTCGGAGTGGCCCCCAGGCAATAAACAAGACTGGGAGCAGGAGTGCGGGACCCAGCATGAATTATATATATATAAAGTGTTGGCCACTTCCTCCTCTATGTACACAATAGCAGAGGCTTGTGAAGGCCTTTTCTCCATGCATCAGGAGTTGAGCATCTCTCTATACATCAGGACTGCAAGAAATGCAACGCAGACTGCAAATGTTTCTTTTTTTTTTTATATATATATATGTCCCATTATTTTGGGGGCTACCCCAATTTAAATAAAAAAAAAAAAAAATTATATATAAAACCGTGTTGGCTACCACCTCCTCCTCCACCGCTGCTTCCACCTACACCGCTACGGTCACCGCCTCCTCAACCTATGGGTCACTTCGTATAAACTATGTACACAATAGCAGAGGCTTGTGAAGGCCTTTTTTCTATGCATCAGGAGTTGAGCTCAGTTTGAACAATGAAAGAGAATACCCTGCACTCCAACCGTCTCTCAAATGGGTAATTCTGGTGATCCTCCTGACAGCCATGCTTTAGATTTTGATTTATGTTCTTCCAAAGCTAAAATCAAAGATTCCATCTAGTCAGGGCCGGCGCCACCTGTAAGGCGACCTAGGCAGCCGCCTAGGGCGCACCTTAGCAGGGGGCGCCGGATCCCTGCGCCCGGCGGCTCCTCATGCTGCACCGCCTGAGCGCTTTAGCAAGCCCCAGGCGGCGCGGCATTGCTGTGTGGAGGGCGGCCAGGTTTGTGACCGGCAGGAGGGAGGCGCAGAGCGCTCCCTCCTGCCGGTCTCTCAATGTAGCGTGGCCGGGCGGCGCGGAACGCGGGACAGGAACCTCTGTTTCCTGTACCCGGCCGCCGGCGGAATGACAGGAAGTGCTCACTGAGTGAGCACTTCCCTTCAGTCCGCCGGCGGCCGGGAACAGGAAACAGAGGTTCCTGTCCCGCGTTCTGCGCCGCCCGGCCACGCTACATAGGCAGGAGGGGGTAAGGACCATTAGGGGTGGGGGGAGTGGGGAGGGAGCAAGGACCATTAGGGGTGGGGGGAGTGAGGGAGCAAGGACCATTAGGGGAGTGGGGAGGGAGCAAGGACCATTGGGGAGGGGTGAGGCGGACCGCCTACTGGGGGTGGGGGAGTGGGAGGAGCAAGGGCCAATAGGGGTGGGGGAGGAGCAAGACCACATTAGGGAGGGGGGAGTGGGGAGGAGCAAGGACCATTAGGGTGGGGGAGGAGTAAGGACCGTTAGGGGTAGGGGGGAGGGAGTAAGGACCATTAGGGAGGGGGGAGGAGGGACTAAGGACCAGGGAGGGGGGGGGAGTGGGGGAGGGAGCAAGGACCATTAGGGGTGGGGGAGGACCATTAGGTGGCCAATCCATTTAGGGGAGGGAGATGAGGGGGAGTGGGAGGGAGCAAGGAACTACTAGGGGTGGGGGGGAGGCGACCATTAGGGTGGGGGGGAGCAAGGACCACAGAGGAGGGGAGGGGGGGAGGGAGGGAGCAAGGACCACTAGGGGTGGGGAGCGAGCAAAGGAATCCATTAGGGAGGGGGGGAGGCAAGGACCATTAGTATTGGGGAGTGGGGAGCAAGGACCATGGGGAGTGGGGAGTAAGGACCAAATAGGAGCGGGGGGAGTAAGGACCACTAAGGGGGAGAAGGACCACCAAAGGGGGGTAAGGAGGGAGGACCACTAAGGAGAGGGGAGGAGGGTAAGGACCACTAAGGGGGGGGGAGATTACCACTAAGGGGTGGGGGGAGGAGGGGAAGGTCTACTAAGGGGTTTGGGAGAGGGAGGACCACTAAGGGAAGGGATGGAGGACCACTAAGGGAGAGAGGGGGGAGTGAGAAGACCACCAAGGGGGGACTGCAGAGGGACAGGGGGCCAATGGAGAGCACTAAGGGACAGAAGGGGTAGAACACGGAGGGACAGGAGGGAAGGGGAAATCAATAATTGACAGGAGGGGAGAGCACTATGAATTTTTTTTTAAAAAATAAAGAGCTGTTCCCCTCTCAGTCCCTATCCTACCCCACAAACCCTCTCTGTCCCTATCCTACCCCACAAACCCTCTCTTTTACACTACACACAAACACAATGCATTCCCCCCCCCCTACACACACAGAAACATACAATGCATTCCTACTCACACACAGACATACCCGAAACACACAATGCATCCCTTACGTTCACACAAACACTCATTCTCTTACACACAGAAACAAAATGCATCTCTTACACAATCAATGCACCCCTTACAGACACACACTGCATTCAATTACATACACAGAAACACACCTTGCACCCCTTATACACACAGAAACATACAATGCATTCCTTACGCGTAAACACACACTGCATCCCCTATAAACACACTACATCCCTTATACAAATTGGTATCCCTATACACTACATTCTATAAGAACACACACACATTGCATCCTCTACAATAACACATAAAACATCCCTTACACACATACACTACACTTCCTGTGAGAGAACTCATGGGTGGGCCATGTAGGTATTTATGGGTGGGCATTGTAGGCATACTCATGGTCAAGCCCTGGGGGCCCAGACCTTGAGCTGTGTAAGGGGCCCTAAAAAATGGAGCTGCTTCCTGTTCGTTAATTGTTGTGAGCACTGTTAAAAACAGTCTCCAGAGAGCCTCTTCTACACCAGACCTGTGGAGCCAGACTGAGCCCATCATCAGCCTCTTGTCCTCATCTGGTGGTAAGTAGGCAATCCAATATATTATTAGTGGCACTAATCTCTAATTTACCTCACATTAAATTGGATACTATAGTCACCAGAAGCACTACAGCATAATGTAGTGGTTCTGGTGTCTATAGCCTGTGCCTGTAGGCTTTTTAATGTAAACACACTGTCTTTTCAGATAAAAGACACTTTGTGAAGACTGGCGTTGGCCCATATGGGCGGGGCATTGTGATGTTACATGGTGGGCAGGACATGGGGGTGGGGGCGGCAAATTTTTATTTGCCTAGGGCGGCAAAAATCCTTGCACCGGCCCTGCATCTAGTGCTATTTTATGGCTCAGCTGTATTTTTTATTTTTATGTTATTTTAAGTGATTTCCTTATCCACATTTGTTTGCAGGGCACTTGTCCTACTCTTATCCCCATTTTACTTCCTTTTGCAGCCCTCTAGCCCTTTCCAGGACTTTTTTAGAGGCATTTTAGTGCCCAAACATTCGGGTCCCCATTGACTTCAATGGGGTTCGGGCTCAAGTTCAAACCCGGACTTGTTTTTCAAAGTTCTGCCGAACCCGCCGGACCCGAACATCCAGGTGTCCACTCAACTCTAGTTCTAAGTACATTTATTCTTAAATTACTATGTGTGTCAAAAATAAATAAATCACTAATTATAATTATTTTTTTAATTTGGCATAGATTGGTGGTAAAATGGTTGCATGAAAAGAATCAAAATACCTTAGGTTGTCTTCTTTTAAAAAATATATACATGTGAAGGGATATTCAGGGATTCCTGACAGATGTCAGCATTACAATGTAACTTGCGTTCATTTTGAGAAAAAAAAATGGTTTGCAAATAGCTACTTGTACTTATGGCCCTATAACTTTCCAAAAAAAAAGCTAAGAACATGTTAACATTGGGTATTTCTAAACTCAGGACAAAATTTAGAAACTATTTGCATGGGTGATTTTTGGCGGTTGTAGATGCGTAACAGATTTTAGGGGTCAAAGTTAGAAAAAGTGTTTTGTTTTTTACAATTTTTTTTTCATATTTTATTAACCCCTTAAGGACACAGCTTCAGAAGCTTGACTTACGCTTAATGACACAAGCAATTTTTGCATTTTCTTGCTGTTTGCGTTCAACTGCAATTTGCATCTCTCTCATTTATTGCACCGACACATATTATATACTGTTTTTAAAGGACAGAAAGGGCTTTAATTTGATATAACATATATATATATAAATGCTTACTTATTATAAAAAAAATACAGAAAAATGCAAAAAAAATGAAAAATATTGTTTTTTTTTACAGTTTTTGCAATAATAATGTGTGCATAATTAGTGCAGGTTAAGGAAAGTAATTAAAAATAAATTTATTTATTTGTTCTGATTTACAGAATATATAATGTGTCTGGGATTTTAAGTTTTTTTTGGTAGTTACAGGTCACAAAGCACAAGGAGTAAAATAAACTTTTAATGTGGAGCGATTTTAGAATTTGGTATGTTTGTCTTGTAAGCTTAATAGCCATAAAAGAAAACAAAATTGCCACACAAAAGTATATATTTATATAAAGTAGACATCACGGGCTATTTACCTAAGGTTGTTTTGACACTTTCTACGTAGCCATTTCACCGCCAACCTCTGCTAAATATTGGAGTAAAATTGTGTTCTTTTTGGTTTTTGGCACACAAACTTATAACAGAGAAATTCTCGTGTATATTTTGTAAAGTTGGTGTGTGCTATTCCTGTACAAAGTTTTATTTTGTGTTCAGTTACATCTGCTGAGTAAAATGACACCCCCATTGTATGTCTTTTGCACTATTTCGTGAAGTTACAGTGCCATACAGGATACCTGTCCTTTTCAGTATTCACAGTAGAATTTTGAGAGATGAATTTAATGAGCCTTAGCTTCCATTTGGGGTATTATAACAGTTTGACTGTTCAAAAAACCCCCACAAAGGCCTACCATTTGTAAAAGTAGACACTCCAGGGTATCTTATAAGGTGCATATTGTGCCTTAACATGCCCCATTTTTTCACCAATATATGCCAAAGTATGTGGTAAAAAATAATTTTGTGCATTTTTTACATACGGATTGCATTTTTGCTGGGCGTTTTGTATATTTCATATGTGCCACTAAGTTCAAACCCCCAAATTATGCTCAGCTAAGTCTTCTGAGTAAAATGACACCCCATATGAATGTCTTTGGCACTATTTCGTGAAGCTACAGTGCTATATAGGAGACCTGTCCTTTACAGTATTCACAGTAGAATTTTGAGAGATGGATTTAATGAGCCTTAGCTTCCATTTGGGGTATTATAACAGTTTGACTGTTCAAAAAAAAACCCACAAAGGCCTACCATTTGTAAAAGTAGACACTCCAGGGTATCTCATAAGGTGCATATTGTGCCTTAACATACCCCCATTTTTTCACCAATATATGCCAAAGTATGTGGTAAAAAAATTATTTTGTGCATTTTTTACATACGGATTGCATTTTTGCTGGGCGCTTTGTATATTTCATATGTGCCACTAAGTTCAAACCTCCCAAATTATGCTCAGCTAAGTCTTTTGAGTAAAAATACACCCCCAATGAATGTCTTTGTCACTATTTTGTGAAGCTACAGTGCCATATAGGAGACCAAGCCATATCCGTTTTTACCAAACTTTGAATTTTGACGCTGGGCCTATGTGCAATTTCCAAGCATCTTCGCAGGTTTTAAATTCAAACTACCCCACAAAGGCCTACCATTTCTTAAAGTAGACACCCCAGGGTGTTTCAAAAGGTATAGTTTGAACCTTAGCGTGGGATCATTTTTCCGCTAGCTTGTACCAGATGTAGTGGTAATAAGCGTTTTTTCTGCCTTTTTGACATACAAAGTGAGTTTGCACAGTATATTTTGCAAACCTTATGTGTGCTACGACTGTATAATACTTCATATGTTGCTCAGCTATGTCGGCTGAGTACAGCAATACCCCCGTATGTACCTTTGCCAGGTATGTGTGGACATCGGAGGGGCACATTTGGGACACAGCCATTCCAGTTTTTTTCAAACTTTGAATTTTATGCTGTGCCTATGTCCCATTTTAGAGTATTTTACCAGGCTATATAATCCAAATTCCCCATAAAGCCATACCATTTCTTAAAGAAGACATCCCAGGGTATTTCAAAAGGCATATTTTGAACCTTAGCGTGGGATCATTTTTCCGCTAGCTTGTACCAAGTGTAGTGGTAATAAGCATTTTTTCTGCCTTTTTGACATACAAAGTGAGTTTGCGCAGCATATTTTGCAAACCTTATGTGTGCTATGACTGTATAATACTTCATATGTTGCTCAGCTATGTCGGCTGAGTACAGCAATACCCCCGTATGTACCTTTGCCAGGTATATGTGGATGTTGAAGGGGCGCATTTGAGACGCAGCCATTCAGTTTTTTTCTAACTTTGAAGTTTTACGCTGTGTCCATGTTCCAATTTGGAGTAGTTTAGACGGTTGGTTATTGAAACTTCCCCACAAACACATACTATTTATTAAAGAATACACCCTGGGGTAATTCAAAAGGCATATTTTGAACCTTGGCGTGGGATAATTTTTTCTCTAGTTTGCTCCAGGTGTAGTGGTAATGAGCGTTTTTAAAATGTATTTTTTTACTTTTTATAACTTTTTTACTTTTAAAAACTAGTTTTTAAACTTTTGTTTTGCTTATAAATTTTTTTTAAACTTTCCTAAACTTTCTTAAAACTTTTTTACAGATTTAACATTTTTCTAAGCTTTTTTTTTACCGTTAACCCCTAACTAGCAGTACGCAGCAGTAACAGTAAATTCCCCATTTTCCCATAACTCCCACCCACCCCAGCTAGCAAAATATATAGTTATAAAATATTTAAATTAATTAAATAAATTGAACCCCTGAGGGTTAAAAAAATAAATAAAAGTTAATCCTCAGGGGTTAAAAAAAATTAGATCACAGTATAATACTGTGATCTCTATTTGATCGCTGTAGGCAGTGATCGACTGGCAGGGAAGGGGTTAATTTTTATTTGGACTAGGTAAAGTGTGTTTTTTTTGTTTTTTTTACTTAAATGTTATTAAAACATTTTTTTAAGCTTAATTTTTAACTTTTTAAAGTTTCTTTTAAAACTTTTTTTAACGTTAACCCCTAGTTAGCCTAACGCCAAATCCCCCAATTCCCCACTAACTTCCACCTACCCCAGCTAGCTAAATATATAATTAAAAAATAATTTAATTAATTAATTTAATTAATTTAACCCCTGAGGGTTAAAAAAAAAAGAATTAACCCTCAGGGGTTAAAAAAAAAAATCAGATCATAGTAAAATGTAATCCCTGCCAATTGATCACTGTAGTCAGTGATCAATTGGCAGGGAAGGGGTTAATTTTTTATTAAAATGGGTAAGGGGGGGGGACTTTAAATAAACTTTATTTTTTTTTTACAGCAGGGGGCAGGATCAGCACTGATCCGGCTCCCTGCACTTCACACAGAACCCGGAAGTGCAGGAAGCCGGTAGGTGAGTATAGAGAGCACATGTGCTCGCTCAGACTTGCGGTCAGAGTGAGCACATGTGCTGGGCAGACTGACCGGGTGCTCCCGGTATGCCTCTAATGCAGAGGCATACCGGGAGCACCATTAACCCCGCGATCGCCGCGATAGCGGCGATCCGGGGTTAATTTTACCGCGTGACGGACGAGGTCCGTCACCCGTCGTTAAGGGTCTCCCCTGTGTGACGGACCTTGTCAGTCACCCGTCCTGAAGGGGTTAAAAAAACTTTTTAGTGAATGATATGATGAAAATAATGGTATCTTTAGAAAGACCATTTAATGGTGAGAAAAACGGTATAATATGTGTGGGTACAGTAAATGAGTAAGAGGAAAATTACAGCTAAACAAACACCGCAGAAATGTAAAAATAGCCATGGGCTCAAACAGTAAGAAAATTGAAAAGTGGTCTGGTCACTAAGGGGTTAAGCTCATCCACAGTGTTAACCTCTACCACTTCAGCTGGAAGGCTATTCCATGCATCCACTACGCTCTCAGTAAAGTAATACTTCCTGATATTATTTTTAAACCTTTGTCCCTCTAATTTAAGACTATGTTCTCTTGTTGTGGTAGTTTTTCTTCTTTTAAATATAGTCTCCTCCTTTACTGTGTTGATTCCCTTTATATATTTAAATGTTTCTATCATATCTCCCCCTGTCTCGTCTTTCCTCCCAAGCTATACATGTTAAGATCCTTTAACCTCTCCTGGTAAATTTTATCCTGCAATCCATGAACCAGTTTAGTAGCCCTTCTCTGAACTCTCTCTAAAGTATCAATATCCTTCTGGAGTACTGTGTACAATACTCCAAGTGAGGTCTCACCAGTGTTCTGTACAATGGCATGAGCACTTCCCTCTTTCTACTGCTAATACCTCTCCCTATACAACCAAGCATTCTGCTAGCATTTCCTGCTGCTCTATCACATTGTCTGCCTACCTTTAAGTCATCAGAAATAATCACCCCTAAATCCCTTTCCTCAGATGTTGAGGTTAGGACTGTATCAAATATTCGGTACTCTGCCCTTGGGTATTTACGATCAAGATACATTATCTTGCACTTATCCTCATTAAATGTCAGCTGCCACAACTCTGACCATTTTTCTAGTTTTTCACCCATTTTATTGCAACATATAGAAAAAGAAACTATAATGGCCAAACTGTCATCTGTTGTCTATGAATTAACTGTCCAATACAATTTCCAGCTGGCTTCTAGCCTTCCAAGGTCCATAAAACGAGTTCCATTGAGTTGGGTAATACAGCTGGACAATACAACTGTGTAAAAATGATTTCTAATTATTAGAACTATTAGATCAGTGGAATTTGGCATGGATGCCAGTGGCTCCTATTCTCAACAGTACAAAATAAAGTTTGTCTGAATAAGTATTTAGCAGTGTTAACAGATAACATCTGTGTACATTCCTTGCTGATCCTATGGAGCTCAGGTTTGCCTATGCAACTCATGGTTTGTCTTAACATCAAAAGGGCTCAGACTGACAGCCACTAATGGAACTTCCTCTTTAAAGACCTGTGATTTTCAAAAAGTCTTCCTGACCTCATGCACAGAAATCTATGAGAAGCACTGGATTAGACAAAACTAATTTCAACTGACATCGGAGGAACAGCTTAGAAGAAAACTGCCCAGGTGTTGGAATAAAGATTTTATAATGAATTTTTATTTTTCTAAAAAAATAAATAAAAAAAAAAGAGATGGAGGTGTCAGGGGGATGACTCCAGAAATATGACCTTAGAAGGGATCACTTTCTGATCGTATAAAGATATTTGTTTGCTACATTCAAATGTTCCTATAAATCTATTTAGTATATATTTTGTCTTTTGGTAGTTTGGATATTTCATTTTCTTGAAACTTCCATTTATTATGTTTGTATTTTTCACTCTATGCAAAATGTTGGGTAAATAATTAAGGGTAAGAGTAAGCAAGAATTAACACATTGTTGGTTATAATTTTATTCTATTTGATGCTCTGTGCATCACCATACAACAGCCACATAATGCTTACCCTAAATACTCGAGTATAAGTCGACCCGAATATAAGTCGAGACCCCTAATTTTACCCCCAAAAACTGGGAAAACGTATTGACTAGAGTATAAGACTAGGATGGGAAATGCAGCAGCTACTGGTAAATTTCTAAATAAAATTAGATCCCCCAAAAATCATATTGATTGAATATTTATTCACAGTGTGTGTATATAATGAATGCAGTGTGTGTATGTGATGCAGAGCCTTGGTGGGGGGTGGGCATTTTTATTGTAATATATTTTTTATATTAATATTTTTATTTTATTTTGTATTATTTACATTTTTATTTATTTATTTTCATCCCCCTCTCCCACCCCCGCATGATACATGGGCAGGGAGGAGGTCTCTCATTCCCTGGTGGTCCAGTTGATGGGCTGTGTAGGAGCGGGGCTGGCAGCGAACTGTAACTTACCTTTCCTGCAGCTCCTGTCAGCTCCCTTCTCCTCCGGTCCGGTCAGCTCCACTGCAAGTCTCGCGAGAGCCGCGGGGTCAGAGCGTTGCCAGGGCTTACCATGGCAACGCTCTGCGCGGCACTCACACCGCAAGACTTGCAGTGGAGCTGACCGGACCGGAGGAGAAGGGAGCTGACAGGAGCTGCAGGAAAGGGAAGCTGCAGCTTGCTGCCAGCCCCCAACAGGACCACCAGGCTTGTAATGAGCCCAGCGGTCCTGGTCTGTATTATGGCAATATAAATTGCCATAATACAGACCTTGACTCGAGTATTAGACGAGTGGGGGTTTTTCAGCACAAAAAACGTGCCGAAAATCTTGTCTTATACTCGAGTATATACGGTATTCTTGTGATTCTTTTCAAATAGTTTTTATTGAAATTTTAAAGTTTTATAACAAAAATAATAAATAGCAAAGCATTCTATATTGGGAGAAAGGAAACGGAAACATGTGGAAGGAAAAAAGGGGAAACGAGGGATCCATCCATAATAACAATGAGCATAATGTTGCAACTACATTCCATTGTGTAACATATATTTGTGTTCGGGGCCATTTCAGTAATGGAAATGAAATAGAGATTAAGTCATCTACGTTTAATAAGCAAAGTTAGTTGAGGTGTGCCGATACCGACGTTTGTGCAATAGGCCTGTAAATAAGTGGGCAAAAGGAATACCAATCTTGTTTTACAAAAGATGTTTATTACGAAACCACATGACATCACACCAACATATTTATGAGGACATCTTGACAAATGCCTTTCTTATCTCCTGTATCGATTGAGGTATATAAACAGCATAAGCTGACGACTTCCAGTGGCCTAATGTTTTGATCACATGTACTGGAATGTCTTGGCTTGAGGCAGTGGATGCTGCCCCTATCCTGAATGAGTGCCCTGAATATTTGGTGACATTCAAGCTGAGTTGTGTCAATAATAAACGTGTGTATATATATACCATTAATTCAGACGTGGTAAGGGTAGCGCTGGGAAGTGACAGGAGAGGGAGTGAGGCGTGAGCGGGTGCTGAAAGTAGGTATGTGTCAAACTTTCACCAGGCACAATGAATTGTCAGTGGGGTCAGGGACGTATTAGCCGTGAGGCAAACAAGGCATTTGCCTTGGGGCGGCATTTCCAGGGCAAATGTCTGGTTAGCCTTGCGGCTAACAGTCCAGGCAAGTGGGCGGGCGTATTCCGGCTCCCGCCACCACTCTGCGGCGCGCGAGGTAACTGAGCGGAGCACTCAGGGGAAAGTACTCCCTCGCCAGCGCCGCCTGACCGACCAGCAGCCCCACTAGACCCCAGGGAGAGGGAGAACCTCCTCCAGCATTCCCAAAGGTAAGGAGGCTGGGGGGTTAAATAAAAAAAAAAGTGAGTGAGTGTGTGTCTGTTAGTGAGTGTGTGTCTGTTAGTGAGTGTGTGTGTGTCTGTTAGTGAGTGTGTGTGTGTCTGTTAGTGAATGTGTGTGTGTCTGTTAGCTAGTGTATGCGTATCTGTCAGTGAATGTGTGTGTATTTAGAAGGCGGGGGAGGGGTTGGGTGGCGCTGGTGCGGGGGCATCTGAGTTTTGTCCTGCCTAGTGCAGCACAAAACCAGGATACACCACTGGGTGGGGTAGTAATGTATAAGAACTGTTTGACCCATCTGAATAGTCTTAGTTGAGGGTAAGCTCAGCACATAATGGTCTTGTTGTTTGTAAAGCTTTGAGTTTTGAAGGCAATTTTTACCATCGTGTTGCCCCATGATAGTGAACTCATGGTCTGAGAAAGCCATAGAAAGCCAAGTATATGGCTGTTTTGATAATGGAGTTTGTATGTGGTTCAAAAGGTGCTGTATCCAGTAAGCCTGAAATACGCTTGAACAGATGTATGTCGATAGGCATTGATCCCAACTAAATTGAAGTTGTACAAATAAACTAGAACTTTGTCTATATGACATTTCATGCATTTTGTTTTCCAAAACCAAATTAAAAATTTCTGTGAGTGTGGGAGAATTAGATGATTTCCAGTAACGTGGTAAGCAAGATGTAGCAGCAATTAAAATGTGGCCTATGATTTTTTTATCTATTTTGGATATTGACTCCGGGAATCGTTTAATGCTATTTCTGATGTTAGAGTACTGATGGATGAGTCCACTTTCATGATTAATCTATGAATTATTTTCCAGTATTCAGTCAATTTAGGGCAAAACCACCAAACATGCGCCATTTTACCCACACCTCCGCAGTCTCTCCAGCACCGGTCAGAGTATCTATCATTCATATTGTGTAGCCGGGAGGTAGCAAGATACTAGAGATGTCGCGAACTGCTCGCCGAACTGTTCGCGAACTGTCCGCCGGCGAACAATAGCGTGTTCGCGTTGAGCAAACATATACGATTTCTGGTCCGCCCCCTATTCGTCATCATTGAGTAAACTTTGACCCGGAACCTCACAGTCAGCAGACACTTCCTGGGAGGGAGGGTCTGCTGCTAATTGGCTGGAATGTGTCTGCTGACTGTGAGGTTCCGGGTCAAAGTTTACTCAATGATGACGAATAGGGGGCGGACCGGAAATCGTATATGTTCGCCCAACGCGAACACACTATTGTTCGCCGGCGGACAGTTCGCGAACAGTTCGGCGAGCAGTTCGCGACATCTCTACAAGATACCATCGATCTAGGATCTTATAGTGATTCTCAAAATGGTTTGTGCAATACGTAATACCTGTAAGAGCTGTAAAAAAGTTGAACCATTCCTCTAGACTATATTGCGTGCCCAGCTCCTTCTCCCATGATAACATGTGTCCTAATTTACAAGAGGGTTTCGGTGTTATATAATGAATAACATAAAGACAGTAGCCCTTTACGTCCCGGGTCCTGTAAAAATAATTTTTCTAGTATTCTTGTGATTCTGTTGTGAATAGCAAAACATGCATGCCAAGGACCAATCCCTCCTGTGCTGCTTAGCTGTAAAACATAGGTGGCAGATCGCTGTATGTAGAATTTAAATGGTGGCAAATATCTACAGGTCTTTTAACGTGCATATTTTGCAATTCTCTTTTTGATTTGACTTCTCTAACTATTGAGTTAGCTGCTGTCACAAAGCCAACTTGGAATTTCCTTTCTTTTAAAAATGTCCTATTTTACGATTTTAGGAAGGGCTTTGGTGATAATTAGAAAATACTACTGCACTGAGATTGTAAATTTAAAGTTGAAGGACGCCCACCTACTGTCAAGCTGGAAATGAACGTGGGGAAAATTATTGAAAATATGGCACATAGAAATTTGTCGATACAAGACACTGCAGTGACGAAGTTATAAGAAAAAAAGTGCATACAGAGAATCCATTTTAGATGAAAACCCTTCGCTGAGACTTTGATGGATTCTAACATCATAGAATTGCTAGAACCATTGGCAAACTGACACAATTTTGGGAGCCTCTAGCGAGGCTGTCGGGAGCATTCAGTCGGTTTCCATGCTGACTGCTCAACTTTTTGCACTTTGCCAGAAAGTTTCACTGTCGCATTTCAGACTTCATTTTCTTTGCTCCTAAGACCTATTTTTTTCATGGTACCATGTTACTTGTTCGAAATTTATTAAGCAGAAACCAAGCACACTTAAACTTGGATGGCTTCATAGGTTGCATTGTAACCAGGTTTTATGAAACAAATTGCCGTTTATTTTTCCAGCTACTTGTCTGTGCTACTGAGTCACTGACACTGTTTTTATTTTTATTGACCACATGGAAAAATATTACGTAAAGTCAACAAAAAACATGCAGTGCAAGAGAAAACATGTTGAAAAGCAATCTAGTGAGCCCGTCTGTGTCTCTGATTAACCAGGACATGTAGCTATTTTTCCTAGCACTCAAACCACAACGAAGGGAAGGCAAAAATTAGACTTTTAGGAAAGAACCAGGGCCAGATTAAAGGGACAGCCCGTACACTTTAGTTTGCTTAAATTCTATGTGGGTAGAGGGTGTCCTATTTTTTTTTTTTTTCATTTAACAAAAATTTTAGATTTTAATAGAACCTAGTGATACCGGAGAAACTGACGGAAGCAAAGCACAGAGAGATGGACACAGGTTTCTTCAGGAAGGAAGAGATTCTTTATTGGATCACCGATCGGGACTCAGAGGGACTAATGTCACCAAAAATACAGCAAGTTCTGAGCCCTGAACAATAGTGCAGGCTCCCTATATAGGCACATAACTCCTCCCATATTAAGCTCCACCCGCACATTCTCTTGACCAATCATTACAAATAAGAATTAACTTCCTGCTTGACCGCATGGCTTGTCCAGCACAATGGAGGAGGGGAATACTACATCCTGTATTCTTGCACATGCTCCGTACACTACTGATCGTATCTTGCCTCGTGCAACCAACTGATCGATACGTCAGCATATGCACGTACACATGCCACGTGGTAATCTCGGCCTACTAAATTTATTTTTACCGAGATTCCACCACACTAGTACTTTTATATAATTTACCCTGTTGCAACTTGTCACACCAGGGCTCATGTCAGAAGGTTTACAACATTAATTCATAATTTGAAGCTGTGACTTTAACCAGCGCTGCTCTGCAAGGTGTGATATGTTGCACATAAGTTGCCTCTAAGTTTAGCTTCAAAATAAACTAACTGGCTAATCTACCAGATACTTGTTTCCCCTCATAAATGGTGTTTCTTTGGATAGGACACTGGAAGACAATATTCTTCTGACTGGTAACTGGCCCATTAATGATGATCATGCTTCCTTTTGTGCATATTCAGAACGGGGAAAGTGCAAAAGGATTTAAATAGGGCCAGGGCAACCTAAGCCGTTTGGAAGGATAGGTGAAGTCTGCGGTACTTGGTTATAAGTAGGAAGTGTCACATATCTATGGAATTGATACATTGCTTCACTACTTGTCACATGCTGTTTCTTTATGACGTTGTACAGAAGAAATAATGTATGGGAAACTTATCTATGGTATTTGTTTTTTACCTAAAATTGTTGTGACAGCCATTTTTAAACGCTCAGAATACATGTTAACCAAGGTTCAAGGAAGGAGGAATATGAGTGCAGTTTTTTTTCTTATCATTCTGAAACTGAAGGAGTTTTCACAATGAATGTCAGAGGAAATATCTCTGTCTTGGGATATGTGAACTTTAGCAGCAGCCTCGGGAGATCAGGAAGCCTTTTTTTCACGTAGGAAGGATAAACATTGGGCTGAACGCAGGCAATAATTAAACAACCCACCATCTGAAGAGATGTTGTACAACAAGTCTGACTGTGGGGCGTGTGTGCATTCCAAACAACAAAAATGTGGGCACATAGCATGCCTCAGTATCTTATCTGACTGGGAATAGTTACTAAAAAGTGTATTACAATAAATTGTAAAAAATAGCCAGTTTGGAAAATTATTCCAACTCAGCTGAAAGCCAGACCTTGTCTATTTAAGCCATATTTATGCACTATAAACATACAACTATTTACTGAATAAACCCTAATATTGCTATTTCAGTTCTCTCTGCTGGGAACTAGTGCCCTTAGCATAGCGCAAGCGTGTGTAATCATGTGCTAGTGTTATGCTTTTTGGGGATAGTTCCCTTGTGTCCCCAAAAACAGGACATCAGGGAACAAACACTATATGGTGGAACAGGACCCTAAGATCGGGACTGTATCAACAAAATCAGGACAAATGGGAGGCCTGTCTGATGTTTGAGCAAGTATAAACTATATGAGAGATAGGGTCATTATATCAACTAGAAATCTCTTGTCATTAAGCCAACTGTGCAGTTTAAATATAAAACTTTCACCTCCTTGAGAGAGACTCAAGTGTTTTCCTCTCTTGGTCAAACTCTGGGGTCAATGGTCTGGCTGACCTCGATGAAGTTGGTGTTCGCTCTCCATGGTGGGTTACTGGTCAATTCACACCATTTTGTTGACTACTGAACTCCACAAACACAGTAACAGTCAGTTTATCAGTTTGATTTTAAGCCACTGTCTATATATTCCGGACTAGGTTGTGATTCTAAATCTTGTAGTATTTTTTTTGTAAACACATTTGCTATGTTGATGAGTCTCTACAGGCGCACCTGTAAAAAAATAAATAAAATAAAAGCTGTTGAAGCAAATCTTTTGAGAGATGATAGGAAATTTGAACCCTGATATCTTGTTCTTTTTGTATTCACTGTGGCCAAAAACACTAAAATACTGTCCCAACTGACCATTTGTGTTTTAAAAACGAAATAAATTTTTTACCAGACTGATTATTCCAATTCCCTTCCCTCTGCGATCATCGGGTTCCTTACTTTCTCCAGCGTTCATCTCATCAATATGTAACTCTTATTATTACATAATGTGGGGCGGAGGACAGCATGAGCGATCTCCCTGGCCGGCGCTGAAGTTGGTTGTGGGCTCTATGGCTGATAGGGATATCAAAGTTCTCTGTCACTGGTCATTGTGTCCTGATACTGATCTCGCTGGAAATGATCTGATACATTCCCTCGGCACCGGCTGGAAGGAGTTGCAAAACCAGCAACCTCTCCAGGATTCTCTGGCCTATGTCAAGCCTCAAGAGGAGAGGAGGTTGGTTGGTTTATTTATTTTGTATACAGCCCCTCAGTCAATCTCCTTTCACTAAAGCTCCTATTTTATTTTATTTTTTTTACTCAATAAAACTATTTTAGTTTTGGCACTACAGTTACTGGTTGGTTAGGACAATGACAGATAGATTGGCACTGCAGTTACTGGTTGGTTAGGACAATGACGGATAGATTGGCACTGCAGTTACTGGTTGGTTAGGGCAATGACGGATAGATTGGCACTGCAGTAACTGGTTGGTTAGGGCAATGACGGATAGATTGGCACTGCAGAAGATGGCTAGCTTAGTCATATGTATAATACAGTTTGAACAAACATCTGCATCGATACGGTTGGCCATCTCTGGTTTAGATACTGAAACTGTAACATGAATCCTACATGGGATTCGGATAATTCCGCCTGACAACTGAAGTACTCTTAACCTTACAAACATTATCATTGCAATCTACTTCCTGACTGTGCCTTTGGCAGCCTGGAAGATTTCCTGTATAAAACATAAATAAGAATCAAACAAACCACATAAAAGTCTCCTCTGCAGCAGGACTAGAGAACAGTTACTTTTACTTCACTAGCTCGCCATAGTGAGGAACTTAGAGGTAGAATAATATTATATAGCGGTTTTGCCAATCTCCTGATCACAACACAGAAATGCGTTTTTTTTTTTCATGAATTGTCTCGTCTTTATTATTTATCGCTAACTTTTTAGTTCTTTATTTTTCCATTTTTGCATTCCTTTTTGCGTAGCACGTGTGTGTGTGTGTGTGTGTGTGTGTGTGTATATATGTATGTGTGTGTGTGTATATATATATATATATATATATATATATATATATATATATATATATATATATATTTTTTTTTACATTGTGTTTTTGTATCAGAAATTCTATTTTGTCTACTTATGCCACTTTCACTTGGAAATGAAGACTAAATATTTTCACAATATTCTTAAAGGTGAAGCCACAAAAAATGCCCTGATATGTAAAGGGGAAATTAGGTTATTTTTGGAAAACAGTAGGTTTGAAAACACTTTAATAAACTTGGACAGGTTCAGATTTTTGCATTTTAAAATACGGGGGGATTGGGCATTTAATGTTTGCCAATCAGATTATTAAATTTTTCTTCACTATACTCTGATGTTATGAAATTCAATTTTATTCTTCATTGTGTATTGAACTGAAGTCACCAGATTGGCACTGACAAAATATGCAGACATCTGAAGATGACCAAGCCACTTCAACTGAACGAAGGGTTCAACAAACGAAAGACAGATAACACCTGCAGACTCCATACATCTAACCACTGCATTAGCTGTTGTTATTATGCTGCTTACTGTCTGTTTAGGCCTGACACTTAACCCAGTAAGTGCCAGTAAAGAGAAATGGATGATTTTAGAAAAAATAAATACATTTCAGGGTTGTATGCTGGGTATTGCTGTGATTTCAGGGTTAAATTGTACAGACTTCCTCCTCTGGAAGTTCTATCTGTGATCTTGATTGTCCTTTATTATGTGAATGTTTTGTAAACCTAAAGAGGGGAAATAAGAGGAAGTGAAGCCCTTTTTTAAGGAAAGGTTTCCTTTGATTAATGTTTGATTGTTAAAAAAGCCACAGGGCAAGGGATGTTCGGCAGCATGAGAAAACAAGCCAACATAAATGATTTGATTTGATCATAAGGTTGAACTTAAACTGTGTGTAGTAAAAACAAAAGTGCAATATTGTAATTCTATGTTCTAATGCGGAACAGCATGGGTCTGTAAACGGTCATCAAAGCCTAGCAGAATATTATATAATAGGCTTTCAGATCAACTATCTACCTAGGCTTAGCTAGGTTACATTGGACTCCGGAGATCTGTTTATTCTGAACTATAGAATTTGTTTGAATGACTTTACTGTCTTCACTGACATCTTGGCTCATAGTCCTACAATACTTACCTCCCATTATTGGGGGGGTATGCCAGTGACTCACAGCACATAAGGGGCAGATCTCCTATTGTCCCTACGTGTAGCTAAATTACTCAAAACGGCAACTGCCCCCTATCTTCCAAGAACAATCCATAAGATACGCACAACAGATTGGAAGGATATCAATAAAAGTCACTTTTTTGATATCTTAAATTTAGAGGCATCCATAATTTTTTAACTATCGATAAATAATAATGAAGATGGTGGCATTGAGGCCCTGACTACATGCCTCAGACTACAAGAGGATGTGGCTCACAGCTGGACCTGCAGCGGAGCACCTGTTGGACCTTAAGGGGAGATCTTTGGCCACAGCACCTCTTCAAGATGATCACCTGGAGTGGGAAGCAACCTCACCACACACCTATTGCCACTCCCATCCTTCATTTCTTCATCTCACTGTAGAGGTGCAGTCTATTGTGGGAGAGGGAATAGAGATACGCTTCTCCCTTACTTTATTATTATTTTGCAAAATATGATTCGCTAGAAGAAAATTCTTTTGCATGTCCCCTTTAAGTTGAACAAAAAAAACGTAATAATGTTCCTTTAAGAGCATGGTTTGCAATAATATATTTCATTCAAAAGATGGAAAATCCTCCTTTCTAGCTGAGGCACAATCTGTGCATTTTGATAAGGCGTGAGCTCCGTCTTGTCATCTTGTACTCTGAGGTGCGATATCTGAAGGCTCTTTGAAGTGTCATCACTTGCGAGAAATGCTAATCGCTAATACCACTTCAACATCTATCACGTCCAGTCAGCGCAGCTGTGCTTATAGTATGATAAGCACCAGTCACTCTATATATTTTAAGCTGAACTACAATGACATGGCTCTTCTCTAGTCATATTTAGCAGCAGAGTTATAATTGTAAACGAGAAAAAAGTGTTTGTGCTAATTTTTGGTCTGGATGGACAACTGTAAGAAGTACAAAGGCAGCACATACTGTTTTTAAGATCAAGACTCCAGTTTAATTCAGGCACTTGAAGTTGCAGATTTGTGTAACAGATGGAACCGCACATCTTGGTTTTGATAAAGTCTCTGCAAAGGCAAATTAAAAGGGCAAAAAGTTTTTTTCTTCTTTTTAAAAAAAAAAAAAAAAAAAGACTATCTGCTCTATTGTGGACCTTGTTCACGCATTGGATTAAGAGAGCAGCTGCTAAAATACCATTACATAGCAGCAAACAGATATTTGAAGCTGCTGGTGCCTCTGGAGTCCCACAGCCATCAAGGTGTAGAGTCCTCCAGAGTCTTGCAACTGTGCATAAACCTTCTATTCGGCCACCACTAACCAATGCTCACAAGCAGAAACGGCTACATTGGGCAGAAAAATACATGAAGACTAATTTTCAAACAGTCCTGTTCACTGATGAGCGCCGTTCAACCCTGGATGGTCCAGATGGATGGAGTAGTGGATGGTTGGTGGACGGCCACCCTGTTCCAACAAGGCTGCGACATCAGCAAGGCGGTGGTGGAGTCATGTTTTGGGCCGGAATCATGGAAAGAGAGCTGGTCGGCCCCTTTAGGGTCCCCGAAGGTGTAAAGATGACCTCTGCAAAGTATGTGGAGTTTCTGACTGACCACTTTCTTCCCTGGTACAGAAGGAAGAACTATGCTTTCCGTAATAAAATCATCTTCATGCATGACAATGCACCATCTCATGCTGCAAAGAATACCTCTGCATCAATGGCTGCTACATTTGTATGTATATATAGCTATAGATATAGATAGAGAGAGAAAAGCACAAATAAATAGTGTATGTCGTAAATATGGATGTTTAACAGCAAAGTAGGCAGGGCCGGCCTTAGGTGTTTAGGCGCCCTGTGCGAGCCAATCTTGTGGCGCCCCCCTCCTCCAGTCACCTAAACATACATAAAGAGGAAAAACATCTTTGTAACAAATAATTTGTTTTAATTACAGATAATTTAAGTACAATTGCAAGCAAGTACAATAATAAATAACTGGTTAGACTGGTAACAATAATGTACATTAAATATAGAAATAAACTGCTAATTGTGCAATCTTTGTAACAAATACTTAATTTTTTTCAAAAAATAAAAAGTATTTGTTACAAAGATTGCACAATTAGCAGTGTATTTCTATATTTAATGTACATTATTGTTACCAGTCTAACCAGTTATTTATTATTGTAATATTATTTGCCAATCAAAAAAAAAAGTGTTTGTTACAAAGATTGCACAATTAGCAATTCATTTCTTTAATATACATTATTGTTACCAGTCTAACCAGGTATTTATTATTGTAATATTATTTGCCAATCAAAAAAAAAAATGTGCAAACAATTACAATAATAAATAACTGGACAGACTGGTAACAACGTTAAAGGGACACTATAGTCATCAAAACAACTTTAGCTTAGTGAAGCAGTTTTGGTGTATAGATCATGCCCCTGCAGTCTCACTGCTTAATTCTCCACCATTTAGGAGTTAAATCATGTATAGCCCCACGTCTTGGTTTGGCCCACTCTAGACAATTTCAGGCACACAATCTGCAACCTCCACCCCCTTCTAAAAAGCCTTGCCCCTCTTCACCAGAAGCCCTGGCCTCCCCTTAACCACACACCTGCACCTGCATCACCCTGGCCACCCCTTCATCAAACCCCTACCCGTCTTCATCAAACCCCTGCCCCTCTTCATCAATGCCCTACCCCTCTTCATTAATGCCCTGACCCCTTTCATCAATCTTCTGACCCACTTCATCAATCACCTGCTCCCTTCATCAGACCTTGCCTCCCTTCATCGATCCATCCACTGCCCCCCCTACATGGATCCATCCACTGCCCCCCCTTCATTGATCCCCTTCCCCCTTCATTAGACCCCGCCCATCTTCACCAATCCAATGTCCACCTTCCATCAATTTCTGCCCCACTTCTTTCAATCCCATGCCACCCCTTCCATCAACCCCCTGCACCCCTTCACCAACACCCCTGCATCCCTTCAATAAAAGGCAATATATTTAGTAAAAAAAAAAGGAAAAAAGCAATAAGAACAAGCACTCACTTTCATGGCTGCTGCTCCCTGGATCCAGCTTCCTACTCCACCGTCCGCCGCCGTCACACGCACTGAGCAGATAATTAAGCATGCTCTTGCTTAAATATGGAAACTTAAGATGGATGTAGGGGAACAAACTGGTGTGGACTGTCTGACAATGAAATTACTTAAGGTAAAGCTGACTTTGCGCACTTTGCAAATGCTCTTGCTGCTTCAGTCTCTCTAACACTGTGGCATGTTCCCTTTCTTCTACACTCACTACACCTTTCCTCTGTCACAGATTATATACCAGGAGCTTCTGCCTACCAGTAAGAAGGTTAAGAGAGTAGTGGACCAGTGAGTGCTAGAAAGCGTAGAGCTAGCGCATCATTAGACACTTTTATGCCAAGCTCAGGGTGCTGTCTGCACAGTATGTCCTTGGTTGGTTATCGTGCATGATTGGCCGGCAGGCTGACCTTCTAATTCTTCGTAAAGGTATGCCCCTTTTTGGGCATGTTTGTCCCTTTGGGCAGTTCTGTTTACATGATTCACGACAGTGGCCCACTCTTATACCCCGCCCACTGAAATCTGAAATGGCTTTTAATCTGGCCCTGGTCAAGGATTAAACTTTTCAAAGGATAACAAACTCTTTTTTGATACAAATGCATCTGTCATAGTAAATCCTGGTTAGTGATAAATTCTTAACTCACTTTGAGTAAACTGATAAAGTGATATAAATAATATCTGCATAACGTGTAGGGAGTACTGGTATTTAAAAAATATCTTTATGAAAAAAAATGATGACAGAGCCTCTTTGAAGCCAATAATTGTTCTTCCATTCTACCACTTCTGCAAACAATTAAACTAATAGACTATTACAGCCGTGCCTTCTCCATTATCGGACTGACATTTGCCAAGTGCTTCCTGAAAGCATTATTACATGACGAGGATCAGGGAAAAGACTCTTGGTCTGCTCACTAAATTGGAAATTGTGAAGAATTAATAAGGAATTTGCTAATTTTTAGACTGTAAACTGCTTGATTGGAAAAATTATTCTCCTTTATAAATTATCTTATTTTTATTTTTTATTTTTTTTTTATTTTTTTGTGAGTAAACCTTTGTTTAATTTTAAAAGTGCTCAAGCTGCTTTAATTAAAAAAAAAAAAGAAAAAAAAAACTAACTTTAGTTGAGTTTTAGAAATTCTTTTTTTTTTCCCTTTACTTGGTTAGTGCAGCAGAAGTACCTCTAGTGCCTGTCTGGAAGACTGGCATAGGCATGCGCAATGGGTATGCCGGGTGTGCCTGGGCACACCCTAATCCCTGCGGCACGCCTATGGAGTGAGACCGGCAGGGGAGATCTCCGGATCTCCCCTGTTGGCTCATGCAGAGCCGGCGCTATCTGAGCGCCAGCTCTGCTCTCAGCCGCCCTCCCCACAGGCAACGAGGGAGGCAGGAGAGGACCCGGGGAGCTCAACCAGCAGCTCCGAGAGTGAACTCTAGCCCATAGGGGCTAGAGTTCACTCTCCACTGGACCACCAGGGAAAGCAGCAGGAACAAGAATCCCCCCTACCTACATAAGGTAAGAAGGGAGGGGGGATATTAAGTAATGTACTCCCTCCTCCACCCCACAATCACCCACACACATACAGCACACACACCCACACAGCACACACAGCACAGACATACAGCACACACATATAGCACCCACACACACACATAGCACCCACACACACATACAGCACCCGCACCCACACACATACAGCACCCTCACAAACACACACACAGCACACTAACAGGACCCTAACAAACACACACACACAGCATACAAACAGCACCCTCACACACACATCTCACTAACAGCACCCTCACATACAGCACCCTTACACACACAACACCCTTAAACCACCCTCATGCTGCACACACACACACATACAGCAGTGTATGTGTGTGTGTGTGTGTGTGTGTATATATATATATATATATATATATATATATATATATATATATATATATATACACACACACATACATATACACGCGGCGTGTGTTTGTGCTTTAGGGTACGCCTATGAAGACTGGTAGTCTATTATATTTAAAAACAAACAAAACAACCCCACAACTTTACAATACATATGTCAGTATGTGATTTAATTTTTATTTCTTTTACCTCTTAAGGAGGCAGTTTCTGAACCTAAACAAAACCTAGAATTTGTTCTACGAGTTTGTTCTACCATAGTTCAAGTTCTTTAAAGGGAGCATATAGTGCCAGGAGAACAAACCCGTTTTCCTGACACTATAGGGTTATTAGGTCCCCCCCTTCCTCGGAACCACCCTCCCGCTGGGCTGAAGGGGTTAAACAGGTAGAAAGAAGGGAAGGCACCTAGGTGCCTAAAATCCCAACTAGAGTGTGTGAGCAGAACTTTCTAGGGGGTAACCCTTGTATATATACAGTTATGATAGAAAAGAATGTGATCCCAGGCTGGGGTAGCAATGGGAGCACTAGGGGGAAAGTACTGAAATATGCTAAAAAAATAATGTCATAGAAATAACTTTATTGAGGGTATCTACTCGAAAGTATGATCCCAATTAGAGAAACTGTTACAAATAAAACTTACTACACCATAACCACTAGAAATATATAATGATAGTAATATGTGGAGTGATGGACTCATGAGTCCATCACTCCACATATTACTGTCATTATATATTTCTAGTGGTTATGGTGTAGTAAGTTTTATTTGTAACAGTTTCTCTAATATTTCAGTACTTTCCCCCTAGTGCTCCCATTGCTACCCCAGCCTGGGATCACATTCTTTTCTGAAGGGGTTAAACCCCTTCCACTTACCTTAATCCAGCGCCCGGCTCCCTCAGTGCTGGTGATCTCTCCTTCCCCTGACCACATTAGCTCCCGAGTGGAGCCGAATGCGCATTCGCGGCCAGAGGCACGTATGCATTCAAATGGCCCATAAGAAAGCATTAGTCAGTGCTTTCCTATGGACTCCAATGTGAGTTCGAAGCGATTTTCACACTGAGAATTGCGGAAGCGGCCTCTAGTGGCTGTCAGAGGCTGACAGCCACTAGAGGCTGGATTAACCCTGCAATGTAAACTTAGCAGTTTCTCTGAAACTGCTATGTATTCAGCTGTAGTGTTAAAACTTTGGGGACCTGGCACCCAGACCACTTCATTGAGCTGTAGTATGAATTCTTTTTTTAAATGGACAGAAAGGGCTTTATTTAAATATCCTATATACATACCTAAAACAACATACAATATGAATGAAATGCTAAAAAATGGGGGAAAAGTCATGCATTTTTACATTGTTTATAATATTTTTTACAACAACTAAAGAAAAATAACTAATAAAATAGATTCACCTATCATTCCTGATTGTTAATTGCCTTCTATGTCTAGGATCTAATTTAAATTTTTGGTGTTTAAAGAAACGCTATAGCATTGGGAATACATTGAAAATGTGTATTCTAAAACCGCTCTGAAACCATCTAATAGAAATAGCAGAGGAGTTGCTCTATTTCGTTGGAAGCTCCTAAGTAACAGCCACTAGAGGCACTTAAACCCTGCAATGAAAACATTGCTATTTGGCAAAACTGCAAACTTTTCAGCTGCAGGGTTAAAGCAGCGAGGAGATGGTACCCAGACCACTTAATTGAGCTGCCTATATTTTCCTTTTAGCGCTAACCCTGCCCCTTTTCCTTACACTAACTTTTAGAAAATACCTACTCTAACCCAAACTCTACACTATCCCCAACTCTAAAAGCACATTATCCCTTACCCCTAAGGAATTCCCTCTGCTAATATCAGTACTGATATCAGCAGATGGTTTCCTAGGAAAAGTAGTGAAGAGTGGCCTGTGACTGCCATCTACTGGCTTTTTTTCAGCATGACTGAAAGATCTCCCTGTAATGCTGAACCTCCAGCATGATTTCTCTGCTGCTGTACACACTGTGATTGGTGCTTGCTTCTGGCAAATCCCCGCACCGATTACAATTGGGATGGGGCATGCAGGGACACCATGCCTAGGTCTGTTCAGACCATGGGTGTCTTTCTTGGAGAATCACAGCAGCTGCATATAGCTCATTGATCAGATTGCCGCCACTAACTGTGGCCACAGTTAAACAAGGGAGCACTAAGTATTGATTGATTTCTGAGTCTCCCTGATGTGAGTGGGATATTTCAAACTGCAGGGTGAAGGTTCTGCTGCTCTCTCACTGGCTTAGAGAGATCTATGTTGGACAATTAAATAAAAACTTTTTTTTTTTTTTTTAAATCTCTACATTTGTTAGCCCTTTTCCAGCACAATAAATAGAAAAAAAAGCATTGCTCTTTAAAGGGACACTACACACAAATCATTTTGGCTTGTGTAAGTTCTTTGTGTGTAGAGTGTTCTTTTTTTGTTTTGTTTTTTTACATAAAATGTAGATTTCAGTAGGAATTGGCAGTTTTATAAATTGCAATTTTCATGGAGCGCATTGGGAAATCTGTGAGTGGACATCCAGAGAAAGTCTGGGCTAGGAAACAAGGGAAGGACTTGCAAATTACACAGACAAGAGTTCTGCAGCTTTTCATGCTGTATTTTTAAATACACCCTCTATTTAACCCCTTAAGGACACATGGCATGTGTGACATGTCATGATTCCCTTTTATTCCAGATGTTTGGTCCTTAATGGGGTTAAAAAAAACCCAACTTATTAATTAAATAGATGCATGTTTGTGTAGGTATATCTACTAATATCTAATAATTGGAATGTTCCTTTAATTTACAGCTAACTTATGTCTACTATGACAGGTACACTTTAAATCTAAGCTTTTATGTATTTTTTAATTCTAACAAATAGGCATTTTTATTTTTTTTGTTATTTAGTTTTGACTGTGCAGTTTGTCAAATCCAGTCCTGTAGGTGTTTTGAATACTACTCTAGCCAGCCAAGCATGTTGAGAGTTATAATCGAGAGCAATATCAAATGTTAGAACATTCCTGTCTTTAAACATTATGCTTTTTACAGCTTAATATAGCATGGTATTTTTGTATCTTTCGTTTCCCAAATGTTTATATCCAGCAGGTATTCACCAAAGCAACTTTTTTCTGTGAGGTTCTTTCCAGAAGCACTGTTTGTCATTCATAATATCAGATCTGTTTAATCCATTCATCATAAACCCACACATAACTGTGAAGATTGGTTTAGTAATGTTTATAAATGGAATTATGGTGAGTTTCCATGGCAATTAAACCACATTATTTTCTGGTCGTCTTGATTTGGCTGATATTCCATTTTCCTAGGTTAAGAAGTAATACAGTCTTGTAAATATACTCTAACACTGGGAACTGTTTCTCTTGATTGGACATGTTTGTAGTTTGTCTAGCACATTGCAGAGCATACAAGAGATGCTGATTGGTCGATATTTCTGAAGACACACAGTTCTGTGTTTGCAGTGGTTACTGTAAATTGTATATTTCTATAAAAGTTTCTCTCTCTCTCTCTCTCTCTATCTATATATATATATATATATATATATATATATATATATATATATATATATATACCCATAATGTAGATGTTAGCACCAAATGTTATGAGGCAGGTACCTCTTTAATTTACAGCACACAGGCACAATAAACTTTAGTCATCCTCACCTTAAAGAAACAGTCCAAGCACTATAACCACTACAACCTGCTGTAAAAATGTAAATCGGAAATTGAACTGTAATGCTGTTGGAAAGCCAAGGTCTCCTTGTAGCCTGTTCTGCCTTCGGCAACGCCACTCTCCCACACTGCCTTTGGAGCGATATCATAGAGGTCAGGGTTGAGGCAAAGCTAAGGATCTATGTATTTGCAGCATTTTTTATAAGGAAACACTGCATATTCAGGCTCCTTGCACCATAACTGCTTTAAAACACTGAAATGGTCCTAGTGTTTGTAGTCACCTTTTAAAAGAATTATGGTATTAAAACGAGAAGAAAGCATATCTCTCTCCTAAGTCTGAAAACAAATGGAACATTTATAAGCAAAGTAGTTGAGCTTTGGAAATGTTTCTCCCTTTGAAATGTCTCTTTGTCCAAAGAAGTTTGGAAACCACTGCTCAAAACCATAATAACCACAATGTCCTTAGCTAATCTTAGCTTTGTACCTGGCACATGAATGTGGACATTTGTCTCCACTAATTATCATGGCTGCTATTTTTATAGAGCAAATCTTGCTGGATAATAATGTTTGTTTTATAGACCAGTGGTGGTACACTCCCTCGACTCTCCAGTTCCTTCGTGTGATCAAAGGGACACTACATAAGCACCATTACCACATATGCTCTCTAAATTGGTTATGGAGCAAGGATCTCCCTTAAACCATATCCTTTCCTTCTGAAATTAGAAGTCACTTGCCCCACTCTCTGATATCACTGTACCCCACCAGATGTATAGGAGCTTGTAGATCGAGCATTCATGATGGACAAATGCTACAGTAGGTCCTGAAACATTCATGGTGGAGACATGCTACAGGTCCAGAATCCTTTGCAAAAAAAAAAAAATCTCATAATTCTCTGAGAGCCTGAAACAAAAAACAACCAAACAAAAAAAACATGAATGAAGTTAATCTGCAAGTAGAATCTGACCCATGGATTCTATTAAAAACCATAGAAAAAAGTTGCATTGGAGGTGGTGTGCTGTAGTCGTTGCTGCCGCCCAGTAGTGATGGGAGTGAGCGCAGGACTTTTCTTTTTGTATTTGTATCCATGGCTTCTATTAGTTTATCAAATGTAACCAGTAATGTTTTTGCAGAAATTAAACTGCTTGTTGTTGGACAGAGGTTTATGGCACATTTTTACAAGCGTTTCTATTGGGCAAAGTTTAGGTATAATTTGTGGCTCATAGTTTAAAGGACCACTCTAGGCACCCAGACCACTTCAGCTTAATGAAGTGGTCTGGGTGCCAGGTCCAGCTAGGGTTAACCCATTTTTTTATAAACATAGCATTTTCAGAGAAACTGCTATGTTTATAAATGGGTTAATCCAGCCCTCAAATCCTCTAGTGGCTGTCTCATTGACAGCCGCAAGAGGCGCTTGCGTGATTCTCACTGTGAAAATCACAGTGAGAACACGCAAGCGTCCATAGGAAAGCATTGATAATGCTTTCCTATGAGACCGGCTGAATGCGCGCGCATTCAGCTGAAATGGAGGAGAGGAGGAGGATCGGAGGCGGAGAGCTCCCAGCCCGGCGCTGGAGAAAGGTAAGTTTTAACCCTTTCCTCTCCCCTAAGCCGGGCGGGAGGGGGACCCTGAGGGTGGGGGCACCCTCAGGGCACTATAGTGCCAGGAAAATGAGTATGTTTTCCTGGCACTATAGTGGTCCTTTAAAGTCTGTTGTTCTTTTGCAAAATGTGAAAAGGTATATCCTAATCTTGATGATTTAAACACATTCACAGTACGGGGTTATTGTGCTACAACGTGTTCATCTCTTGCAATTATTCCCCTTAAATCTTTACCACTCCAATCATACAAGGTTATCTAACAGAAAATCATCCATTGATAAAACTGTTTCCAACAGTAACTGAAGTACAGAACTATGTATTGTCCACCGTATGTCACGACCCATTTTCTCTCGACTTTGTATCCACATAATGCAGGTCTGACCTACATACAAATGATTGTTTTTTTTCCTCTGCTGTCAACAAACTATTCTAATCCTTAAAATCTCTCGAGCATTAATTCCTTGCTCATATACTTATTTATGTGCTTTAAGCTCACACAGAATTCTTTCAGTTCGTTAATAGAACCCTCTTATTGCTGTTTGAACCAGCAAAGGCTTATTGGCCATTTGCCCCTTTCCACTAGTTTATGAGAGCTTGACTGGTGACATTTTCCTCCTGCTGTGCAGAATGCAGTGTGCACACACGCATGGACGCGCGCACTGACAGACACAGAAACACACAGACAGACGAAGAAACCTCTCAATGGATACAAATCTTGAAGCGGAGATGTAAATATGGCATCACAATGCTAGCTTATAAGGAAATTCTCTATGATTTGGGAATAAAATATATTTAATTGTGATTGAGCTGATATGCATACATATGGTTATATTTAGCTTAATGAAAGTCCGATTAATTCCTTCAAGACGTTCGAGTGATAAGCTTGTTTTTCAAATAAATGTTCTTTTAATAAATTAATACAAGAAAGTTATACAAATTATATTTCGGTTAGATTAACCCATGTGTGGGCAATACAGGCAGGTATAAAAAAAAACTTTTGGTTTATGTACTACCCATGGGACAATAAACTTCCACCTCCCGCCAACCTCCTCCCCCCCCCAAAAAAAAAAAGCTATGGCATCTTTACAGAAGTGATGTAATTCCTCTAGCACTGTGGTCTTAAAGGGTTTTGAGAGGACTCCAAATTATAAATGAGATTTTAACTTGGCCATCCATTCTTCAGTTATTGCATAAACTCAGCAATCCTTTCAACTCAATGTAATGTTTAACAAGATATATTCTATACAGCCTCAATCCCCCCAAGATCACAGCATCTCTGTTGGACACTGAGGAAGGTAGCACTGCTACAGAAGCAAAATTAAAGTGTCCTGTGATCGTAAAGCTGAGGAGTGTGGCTTGTCTGTTTCAGTCATTGAAAATCTAGAATGAGGGGTTAAGAACCACTGATTTAGTAAAAAACACAAGTCGCAGGACCGCGTGTGGGAATTGGAAAACAAAATACACCCTAGACGTTGGTAACACCTCTATATACATTGTCTGCAATGTCTAGAGAAGGATGTATGGATTCTTTAATGACACTGTGTTGGCAGCTGAGTCTTGATTGGCTTATTATAAGCTTTTACTAGATTTCCCCTCATTTTGCCTGAATAACATGGAATAAAATAAGATCATGAAACGTTTAAGCCCTGAACAAATCAGTAAGTCAGAATTTTATGGATATCTCCCATCAGTGGTGTATTTTAGATTTGTGCTGCCCTAGGCACAACTAAATTCGGACACCCCCCAAATCTAAATTTGCCCCCCCAATTTGTGTCAAGGCCACTTTTTTGACTGACAGACACAGGCCCTCATTGAAACATGCACTGACAGACACACACTCTCAGATACACATACAATGACAGACACACACACTCACAGACATACCCATCCTCACTGATTTGACACACTCTGACAGACACACACTTTCACGCACTCACAGACACGCACTGACAGCTACACTCACTCACAGAGCGTGAGAGAGCAAGAAGAGCGGAGGACAGCGCTTCCTTGCCGTCTGGCTAGAATGTTAGTAGTTTAACGCCTCGGGAAGGAAAGCCCCAGGACACGAGGCAAACAAGGCATTTGTTTGGGAGCTTGGGGTGGCACCCTAGGCACCCCCTGAAAGTGCCGCCCTAGGCAAATGCCTTTTTTGCCTTGTGGTAAATACAGCCCTGTCTCCCATGGGATATAGAAGCCTTAATAATCATACAATGCATTGTAAAGCGTGATGTTTGTCAACACTTGAGTAGTACATGCAAAATACGTATACCTTCAGCCAAGGGCCTTTTGTGCAACGTGATGTATGGTAACTTTTAAAAACACTTTAACAACTTCTTTATGGCATTTAGATCAAATATGCCTATATTGAACAGCATAATATAGTGTTAATGCATTTAGATCAAATATGCCTATATTAAACAGTATAATATAGTGTTAATGCATTTAGATCAAATATGCCTATATTAAACAGTATAATATATGTCAGTGATTCTTGACACCTAGTGACTCCAGGTCCTGGGCATATTAAACCATATCGAACCACAGTAAAAATATGAGGTTGGTACATGCCACAAAGAGCAGCATAATTGCCTGTAACATAGAACATTACATACAGGGCTGGCGTGTCCTATAAGCTGATTAGGCGGCCGTCTAGGGAACTTCTTTAAGGGGGACACCGACACCAGCTATACTGCTGGTTTTGCCCATCTCCCTCTATGTGGGACACATTCTGTATTGTGTGCTAGAGGTCCTGGCACCGGGCTCTAGGCAGCACTTACATAGGGGCAAACTAGCACTCGGTGCCATCAACCTCAGCATACAAAGAGCCACTCCCCCTACATACCTCATATCCCAGCAGCGCACGGGCGCATCGCACGATCGCTCCCGCCCCTTCACCTGTACTCGGGGTCAAGTGGGCGGGATCAAGTGGGTGGTGGGCGGGCTCAAGTGGGTGGTGGGCGGGCTCAAGTGGGTGGTGTGTGTCAGCCTGTTTCAGTCAGTATGTTTTTGTGTGCTTGGGTCAGTGTGTGTATCTGGATGGGTCTGTGTGTGTGTGTCTGCGTCTGTGTGTGCATGTCTTCTTGGGTCTGTGTGTGTGTGTGTATTTGTGTATGTCAGTCTACATAAGTCAGTGTATGTCTGCATGGGTCTGTTTGTGTGTGTGTCACTGAATCAGTGAATTTATGTGTGCCTTGGTCGCTGATTGTGATTGTGTGGACCATCAAGTGTGAGTGAATGAGTCTGAGTCTGTGTGTGTATGTAAACATGGCATTGTAGCAGAGGTGTCTCTAGTGACTGTCACTGTGACAGCTACTAAAGTCTTGTTTAACCCTTCAAGGTAAGACAATGTTTTATCTTGTGGGGTTTAACCTATAGGACCACTGTGGCGCAAATGGGTTGGCAAATTATTATTTTTTGCCTAGGGCAGCAAAAATCCTTGCACCAGGCCTGATTACATATAACATTACTTGATCGGTACTTATATTCATGATGTGGCAAATTAGTGTACTCAGTGGCTTATCTTGTCAAACTCGACCAACGTTTGTGTAACAGTGTTAATGAGGTCGAGGATTGAAGGGTTAAATACACTCATAGGAAGCCAATTACACCCAATTGTGGTTTAACTCTAATACTCAAAATAAGAACAAGGCCAGTGAACTTTCTCATCTGTGTTGTAAAATATAACCTCGAACTCTTTCTCTGCCAACCAAGTCATAATAGAACAAGCTCCCACTGTATTCTATAGATCCACGCATACCTGGCAATCTGCAGGTTTATCTAAAGACCAAGCTTTAATGCAAGACACTTTCTCTAAGTGTTAGGAGGTGCTTAGCCCTACTCACAACATGCCCAGCTTTTGGATTTAGGGATCTTCCTGCAAGTGAGTCACTAAATCCCAATAAGTCTCTGAATGATTAATGTGCGTTTAAGAAGACTGCACATTTACAAGTGAAAATTCAGTCCTGGTAGGTGTGTAACAGATCCGTAGACCTGTTTAAAAGCAGCATTTTATTGACAGTGATTGCATTTTAAAGCTCTGTAGAGATTGTAGAATATGTATCACAATATGATAGATACAAATAAGGTTAAGGAAAGTATAAAGTTTTGAATGATAAATATAACCTACATATTATTGCCCTATATGTTGAAATCTTTGTAATAATTGTAAGAAACTTTGATATAGGGCCATGCAGCCTCTAAAGATGCTATCGTACAGAGATCCAATGCATCGGAGTTTCAGGTTCACATTTTTCTTAAAGGAACACTCTAACCACAAAAACAACTGTAGCTTTATTAAGCAGTTTTGGTGTGTAGATCGTGCTCCTGCAGTCTCACTGTTCAATTCTCTGCCATTTAGGAGTTAAATCACTTTGTTTATGCAGCCCTCTGTGTAAGGAGACTTTGTGAGTATCATCCAGGGGAGGTGTGGCTACGGCAGCATAAACAAAGTGATTTAGATCATAAGTGTTAGTGAACTCTTCTGGTGCGTAGTTTCCCTTTAAAATCAATTGCTTACTTTGCAGTAAGATATCTTTTTGTTTATTTATTTACGTTTTTTAACCAGGTAATGAGCATACCCAAACCCCAGGAATTTAAACCAGATGATAATGCAGCCCTGCGTTGTAGTGTTCCCATTGCTGTATCTTGCTACACAGGAACAGAAATAATCTATGGCAAACAGTGTCTCCACAAGGATTGGAGCAAGGTGTTGTAGAACAAAAGCTGGGCATGTTGTGAATAGGACTAAGCAGACCCTAACATTTAAAGAGAATGTCTTGCATTAAAAATTTTGACCTTTAGATAAAACTTACAAGTTACTAGGTATGATGTATACAGTACAGTGGTAGATTATGCTAGTATGGTTTGTTTGGCAGAAAATTAGTCTGTCGATAATGGTAGACATACTTCTTTCATGTTGAGTGGAATATAAATGACGTTTATGATCTATATATAATCAATCATCAAAGTGCACTTGGAATAACTATATTATTTAAAGCTTGTCTCTTTGGTACTTAAGGAATGCAGTTTAGAAGTGTCCCAAATAAAGATGTAGATACTGTATAGCTAATTATATCTCTAATTCATCGCAATATTACAGCTACAGTACACTGCAGAGTGATCAGAATGGGGATTGTTGTATGATGGTAATCTTAATAAACATTAGCAAAATAGTAAAAAGAAGTCAAAAGGTGTGTTCTGGGAGAAAAAAAGACTTAGAATTAGAAAGATAGAAGCTTTATTAAAATTGGGAAAACTTTTTTAACAGATGGGAACAGGGCAAGTACTCTATGAAAAGTAGGCAAGCAATTAACCAGGAGATGGGCATTGAATAATACAACATCTGGGCAAAATAGAAAGGACACTGAAACATTGTTGAAAAATTTTTTTCCAATGAACAGCACTACTATATTTTTCAGTCTAGCTTGACATTACTAAAAGTAAGTATTTGGGGTCATTGTGAGCGTAAGAGGACATCTTACGTGTTTTTGTGTCCATTGAAAAGTGGACACAGCAGTAAAAAGTAAATGGGAGTTGGGCAACAAAGGTGAGCACAGAAGAATGAGGTGAAAAAAAAATTAAATTACCTGTCATGTGAAGTACTAACTCCCATTTTTAACTTGGCCTGTCCTCTAAAGTCCTCATGCTAATCACCATAATTTCCCACCATTTCACACTCTGGACATTTCTCTACTACACCCTCCAAGTATAGTTTGCAATTTCTTCTTTGCAATTTACCCTTTGCTTATCCATTTATTGTATGCAATATTTTATTTTACCTGTTACAAATCTCTCTTTAATTTCTTGGAGTTCTAGGACACACAGGTCAGATACTCTCAGGACAAAACAGTGGCCCAACACGCAGAATTAAGTCAAACACAGAAAAATAATAAACTAAGGAAAAACAGATTACCGGGCTTTAGAATGGCCAGAATTAACATAAAAAGAATAGCCAGTAACAAGTCGGGGTCAGGGATATAGATGGTAAACAATAGCCAAAAGGTCATAGAGCCAGAGATATGGATAGTCAGAAAAGGCCAAGATCGAAAACCAGATAAACAGTAGACCGGAACATGCTCTCGGATAACCAAACAGAATGGAAACCATGACCGGGCAAAGAGAAAATGCATTCAGGGATTTAAATATCCTAAACTTAATTGCTATTGGCAGGCAGGGATCACGTGGTTCCAAAATGTGCGTGCTGATGACGCAGAGACGCATGCACGTCCGTCTGACCCCTGACATGCAAAAGACCGCGGCATACCAGTGGCCGGCGCCAATGGGACCCCTGCGCTCGCAGGGAAAGGAGGCTCTGTTGGATCGGGCAGTGATCCGCTGTGTCTTTCATAAGTATTTTAGCCCAGCTGAGTAACCGCAATGATCGGGTGCAGTCACATGATGTACTGCATCGGGAGCTGTAACAGTACATTGACCCAGTATGGAAAGGGCTGGTGCAAAGATTTTGTCAGATCCTTCTGTGTTAAAACATCCTGTCAACTCATCATATCTCGGTTGTTGCATGAATACAATTTAGTGCGTTAATGGGATCAAACAGCTTATGTTTTTCAGATGGATGTGCTCTTTCAACATCTCTGAGACCTTTCCAGACTACAAATCTCTACATGTTCTGCTTGGAATCTGCACTTGTTTAACTGTCTTATTAAGGTTACAGGTTTTACACCAGAGTGCTGCATTCTAGTATATATTAAATTTTTCTGCAATTCCCCCCCGTATATACACACAATGGTTAAATTGCTGATTTCATATCGCCATATTAGGTGACTATCACGAATCTCCCTAAATTGCATTGCATTATTATTATTTTATTATTATGACAGGAACATTTTAAGAACCAAAGTCAATTTATCTTAATAATGAGCTGCCCCTGGAGCCTTGAAAATGAAAACGGTGCTATTTCTGAAGAGGTACACTGTTTACATCTTGCAATATACACACCTGTCAGTTGCTGTCAGACAGATGGCCGTAAATAGGTTTAATAAGTGAATCCATATGATGTCTGTATGACACCAAGAGGGCTGCACTCACTTGAACATGCATACATTAATAATGGTGCTGCTGGGGCCAATTCATACAACATACAAGATCCAGCGCACTCACTCACTAAACACCAACGTGAAAGCTTACAGAATGTAATATTTTCATAGTGGGACTCTCTGCAGTACAATGTTAAATTGGGCCCTGGAATGAGGGACCTGTGGCAAGGAATGTTGCAAAGCTGGGGAGTTGGCCTGGACTCCCAAAAATCTTTTCATATGAAACTAAGAGGGCTCCACTCACCGGAACATGCATACATTACAAAGGTGCTGCTGAGGCCAATTCATATAAAATTCAAAATCCAATCTCCAATCATCTTGTACTGCAAAGAGCCCCAGGAGGAAGGATTTCCAAAGTAAGTGGATTAATCTCATAAGAGCAAGCAGTAGGTTGATAGGTTAGGACTTGCCAAATATGAGGTACATTGGCGCTGTGGAAAATATATGCAATGTATGATCATATACCGTAACTAAACCAATTATTTTTGCATAGGTTAGATGTTTTAAAAACCTAAAAATAACGCCTGTATGTTTTATATAATGTTTTTTTGTTTTTTTATAAAACTTCTTCTAAATATAATTATTTTACTTAGAGCTGCACTGTCATGCTGATCTTCCCTTTCCCCAATTGATTCCTCTTATCTCACTCTGTCAGGATCTGTTCTTCTTTGTAATTTAGGGCCCCCACCTGCCGCTCATTGGTGAGGGCCAGGGGGGATGACATTAGGTCCCCCCCATTTTCTTTCTGGGCCCCCACCTGCCTCTCATGGATGGGGGCAATGGGGGAGGACAATAGATCCCCCCTTTATTGTAATTTAGGGCCCCCACCCGCCGCTCATGGGTGGGGGCGGACAATAGGCAGCCACTGGCTGCTCACTGTTTAGTAGATATGCCCTTACTCGCGGCATAGCAAGTAGGGCCATTCGGGAGATTTTAATCTCCCTTATGCTATGATGGGGGTCACATTGACCCCCATAGAGTGAGGGAGGACATGGGGGGCTTAGGAAGTGGTGGGGAGCACTGCTCCCTGCTGCCTCTATTTTTACATATTACAAGGAGGGAGCTGTGCGCCAGTAGCTCCATCCTTGTAATAAACCATAGTTTGAAATTTCTATCCATTTATTCGTCTTTCTGACAAATGAGTGAATAGATGTCCAAGTGTTTAACTGGCCATGCGCGGGAATTTCACAGTGTGGGCAGATGACGTGTCCCACAGGGACTTAATCTACCTACACAAAGATGGCGGTGGGACAATTAGATGTAGTGGAGTCAGGAGGGGGTGGTTAAAAAAAACAAAAAAACAAAAAACAAAACTGGATTCGGCCATGACAGTGACGCTTTAAATTGTACATGTTAAAACTAGATTATAATTTCCATTTTATTACAGCAAGATTCAGGCTGCATTCTATAGTTAAGCTGCAAAGAAATATCTAGTGACAGCATTACTTTAAAATCTCTGTGATCACCATCTAGTGTTGTAAGTAGGAATTTCAACAGAGACCTTTCTCATGCCTCTAAGGGAATAGTGTACTGTACTATAACTACAATAATGGATCACTAGCACATAGGCTCTATTTAAAAGCCAAAAAAAGGCAAAGACCATCAAGATTGACTTTTCTAATATTCACATATGCTGATTCAAAAGAGTCAAAATAAAAAATAAAAACAATTATACTTCGAGTAAGCACTTTCTGATATTAAATTGAATGTGGTGGTAAATGTAGTTTTAAGTCAAGCAGACTTTTGCTAAAAAACAATTTTCAGATTCAAGTTTCATGTTGCAAGTATTTATTCTAAAAGATCTAGCTATTCCATTTAGAATATAGTAAAACATTTTCAAATTTAGATTTGCTGCAAATCAAAGCCAATTTTGAATGTAACATTTTTTTTTTTGATCAGCTGGGATTGGTATGTTTGAAGTGTAAAGTTTACTAAGCAGCCCAAAAGGAAGTGCAGGGGTGTCTGTATGGTGGGCCTGCAGGCGAGTCTAATCCCTTAAGGACTAAGTTTAATTTACCCGTTTTTTACTTAAAGGAACTCTTCAGTGTTAGGAATACAAAGATGTGTTCCTCAGCTCCCACGGCTCCCCTCCCAGTGTTGTAAAGGGTTTAATTACCTTTTTTACTTACCCGATTTCAGAGACGAGCTGGGTTGTGATCCGCCGGGAGGAAGCAAGAGACACACAAAGGGGAGATGAGATGCACTAAAGGGGTAATACATTTAAAAGAGGGGGTTAATGAAGATGTTATTTTTTTGGGGGGTGCAGCAAAATGTATCTTTGCCTGTTTGTCTAAAAGTCATTGCACCATCCCTGACTCTATGTGAACTATCAAAGGGGTGTTATCACAGTGATGTTTTCTCCCTCTCCATTAAAACCATATTTCAAAAAGATTAATGCTGTTTTTAAAATTTACCACAATTCATAAAACCTAAAGAAGAATAAAAAAATACAAAGATTTAAATAAAAATCCAAGTTACTCTAACAGTCAATCCGAACCTGGGATTTACTTGGCTGACTTGATTATCTCCCAACATTCCTCTCTACAGCTAAAAGGAAATGGGGGGTGGGAGGGGGTTGAATATTATTGAAATGCATAATATCCAGGGTAGTTACATTTTTATATTGTATTTATTTTAATAAAAGCAATGTACTGAACATACTTAAAAGGACCACTCTAAGCACCCAGACCACTTCAGCTTAATGAAGTGGTCTGGGTGCCAGGTCCAGCTAGGATTAACCCTTTCTTCTATAAACATAGCAGTTTCAGAGAAACTGCTATGTTTACACTAGGGTTAATCCAGCCTCTAGTGGCTGTCTCACTGACAGCCGCTAGAGGCACTTCCGCACTTCTCACTGTGAAAATCACATTGACCCCCATAGAGTGAGGGAGGACATGGGGGTGCTTAGGGAGTGGCAGGGAACACTGCTCCCTGCTGCTTCTATTTTTACATATTACAAGGAGGGAGCTGTGCGCTGGTAGCTGGAGAAAGGTAAGTGTTTAACCCCTTCAGCCACCTTGAGCCCAGCGGGAGCGGGACCCAGAGGGTGGGGGGGAACCAGAAGACCCTATAGTGCCAGGAAAATGAGTTTGTTTACCTGGCACTATAGTGGTCCTTTAAAATTTAGCAACACAGGGTTTTTTTTTTTTTATAATAACTGCTCTATGAAGCAAAGAAGATTTCTGATGGCAAAGTCAATTCAGCACTTTTCCATAGGTTACAGTTGCCCTCCAGCTTGCTGTTTTTAGAAAGTTGAAAAATGTGCAAGTTGTTATTATTTTGTCTGTTATTATTTTGATTGTATACTGTTAGACAGGCTTTAGCAGATGACAAACATATGGTGAGCATGTTTCATCTTCACATGAGGCATTCCTCTGTGACCCACAAATGAATGGGGTATTGGCTCTGTAATTACACATTCCATCATTCTTTCATTATTTCCAACAGTCCTCTAAGTAGAGAGAGTGCAAAAAAATATTGATTTCTTGATTTTTATGTTTTTGTGTATCATTCATAGTTCACCGATCTAAGAATGTATGTATAGAAATACATTTAGGGCTTAAATAATATTAATAATTATTTCCTAAATAAACATAAGACATTTACAGTTCATGCTTCTCCTGCTTGTTTATGTACGGAACTTACCATAGATATGTTTTTTTTTGTTTTGTTTTGTTTTTTAGGGTTGTGCCAACTAAATGAAGCAGGCAATATATTGGTGGATCAAATGCATAGGCGTGCGCAGCACATTTTATAAGGGTGTGCCCCACTGGGTGGGCGGGCCTTGTGCGGCTTGTCAGGGATGTTCCATGCATCACTATTGATGCCGAGAAGAGGTGGGTCCACCTGAAAAGGAGGCAGACTCACTGACCGAAGGGATATGGCATAGATGCACAACATAAAACAAGACAAGACAAGGAAAGGTTGTGACAAAGATAAAAAATATATATACAGATAATATCAATAGTAGAGATGGTCCTAGTAAGAAATCCTCTTGTATAGGTGACTATAAGTTACATTTACATAAGTTATAAGGGTTATAAGTAGAAATAATGGTAGTACACTCACATTTATGCGAGCTATAGCCAGCTCTAGCGTAATAGGTGTACAGCGGTATAATCTCCACTTATAGGATATGCAGCAAGTGTCCACCTCAGGAGCCAAAACTATCCAAAACTAAGGAAAGGGATAGAAAGACAACTAATAGTGCTCTCGATATAAAAATATCAATATTATAGATAAAATGAATAAAAATGTACTTACAAGGATAGCGCAGGCTAACTTCTCTATGGTATCAGCATTAGTATGATCCCCCACCTAGGATGGCTTGGAGTACAGGAAAAGTAAAATGCCAAGATGTAAAATCAGTGTAAAAGAAAAGAGATAATTGGTAGAGGGTAGTGACCAAAAACCTTTAATACACAATATAAAATATCCAAACACGTTTCGCATAGGGCTTCTTCAAGTGGATAGAGTAGTATATAACCTGGCAGTTGGAGTTTATATAGGGCTAAAATGGATAAAATTGCTGCCAAAATTAGGTTTGCCAATTAAAAATTAACATCTACATAGTTGACATAAAAGAAGAAAGAAAGACATATTTTTAAATTTACTACTTAAATTAAATGCTATTTGTAATAAAACGTGAAAAACTAAGGGTTTAGAGGCTAGTATAAGTAAAGTCACGTAACAGCATCGGTAATATATTAGACGGCGGCCATACTTGGAATGGCGGCTGGCGTTTCACTAATGGGATGGATAGCCGTAACGGGGAAGGGCGTGCGTTAACACATATATTGTGATGGCCAGTGGCCATGATGGGAATGGCGGCAGTCCGTCCTATAATAGGATGGCTGGCCGTAATGGGAATGGGCGACATGTAGCTATTAAGTATATATTAAAGGGGATGATAGGCATATACATAAATACAATATGTAATGGTATCCAAAAATTTACTATTCCTTGGAGAGGGGGTAATATTAAAAATATCCTAGGTAAAAGTGAAATGGAATGGGTATTCAATCTACAGACACTCACACCCCATGGCCTCAATGCAAAATTTGATTTATTTAATTTTATATAATGACATTATACCTTTTACTGTGTACCCTCCCTCCTACTTTCTTGTTTTATTTCCATACATTTTTGGTATTTCCCACCATTTTAATATATACATTATTGCAACATTTTTCTGTATATTATGTATCCACATATTGTAATTATGTATAAATGAATGAAATTTAACATAGAGAAATGCAAAGTTATGCACTTCGGGGTCAAGAATGCACAAGCAACTTACACCCTAAATGGTAATGAATTAGGGATAACCACACACGAGAAGGATTTGGGAATTGTTATAGACAACAAATTAGGCAGCAATATGCAATTTCAATCTGCAGTTTCTAAGTCCAGTAAGGTTTCGTCATGTATAAATAGGGGCATAAATTCTTGGGATGAAAATATAATTTTGCCTCTTTATAAATCGCTGGTAAGATCACACCTTGAATATGCTGTGCAATTTTGGGCACATGTTCTAAAGAAAGATATCATGGCACTAGAAAAAATGCAAAGACCAGCTACAAAATTGATCAAAGGAATGGAGCATTTAATAACGAAGAAAGGTTAAAAAATTTAAATCTCTGTAGTTTGGAAAAACAGCACCTCAGAAGGGATATGATAATATTATACAAATATATTCGGGGCCAGTACAAACCATTATCTAGAAAAATCTATTCATAATCAGGGCTATACATAGGACACAAAGTCACACATTTAGGCTGGAAGAAAGGAGATTTCATCTAAGGCAAAGAAAAGGTTTTTTTTTTTTACAGTAAGAGCAATAAGGATATGGAATTCTCTGCCTGAAGAGGTAGTTTTATCAGAGTCCATACAGATGTTTAAACTGAAATTAAATACTTGCAAAAACATAACATACAGGGATATAATTTTTAATTAGTGGGGTAATAGCTGCTTGATCCAAGGAGACATCTGACTGCTATTTTGGGGTCAATAAGGATTTTTTCCTAGTTTGTTGCAAAATTGGAAGCGCTACAGACTGGGTTTTTTGCCTTCTTTTAGATTAACAGCAAAAACGTATGTGAGGAAGGCTGAACTTGATGGACACAAGTCTCTTTTTAGCTATTTAACTATGTATATGTACTTATGTATATGAGTATCATCATGGAATTTTTTTTTTCTTTTACAAGAAATAAAGATACACTGTTTGGCTACCACTGCTGTGGATTCTTCAAAAATAAGATTATCTATACACGTTGTCTCAGTCGCTCTCAACATAATATATTTATAAACGCTGTGCCTTTACACCGCATTGTGACTTTTATTGCTATTTTAATATTAAACTGTTGTAATATTGATATTGGCATTACTTTCAACACATTTTTTTTTTTTTGGCCTATAAATTGTGTGATCCAGAATATTGTTATTAAACTGATCTCCCTAAATAAAAACACAAAACAAAAAACACACAAAAACAAAATCGAACAAAACCTTGATCTTGTCTTCTGATAATGCATATAGAAAAGGCCTTTTGCATTAGTGTGCTGATGTAATCAACTAAGGCTTTTGGATAATTCATAATGATGCCTTGAAAAAGATTGCTCAGAGCAGAGCGGTAGATAAAAGCTTCTGTCAAATAACATGTAGATGTTATTCGCATATTAACCCTTTAAGGCCTAAAATGAGTGTGAAATGGTTATGAAGGAAAATATTTTTCAAATGTAAATTATTAGAAGGTGAGAAAAACCAACAAACCTTTTGTATATCATAATAAAGAAATATTAATATTTGAATAAAAAAAATAGCTTGCTCACTGTATTTACTAACAGGACAATGTCTCTTTCTCCGCAGAGTGAAGCCATGTGTACAAGTCCAAAAAACAAGCGGAGTGAAGGTCAGTGACAATGTGGCTTGTATGGTGTTTTTGTGTTTAAAAAAATAAAAAATAAATAATAATCCACCTTACCCTTCCACCAATTTATTTTTCCTTAGGATTAACCAGTAACACCTTTTCATAATTTGACACTTTTAGTTTCCTAATTATTGCCTATACTTGACTCCACTCATTCCATGGTTGAACATATAACCAGCTCTATGCCCTTTCTGGTTCTTATCTGGTTACGTCAACTTTCATGTGAAAATGTGAGGTGTGCAAAGGTTAATCCCTGTCCAGTAGAAAAATAATTGCAGTCTTGAACACCAATCTTTATGTACTCGTTTTTACATGTTATCGATCCTTATATTGATGGTTTGTTCTGTAGCTTGCTTTTAGTGCATTGAATGTTGGTTCATGTATGGTATAGATGTCCCCGGACTATCCTACTTTGGTAAAATGTTCACGCTTCATGTAAAGATGAATTGGTTTCTCTTTATATCCGCAACAATGTTCTTGTTCACTCAGTGGTACTCCAGATACATTTGTACTACCATACATCCTACAGTACACAGATAATAGCCCTCACCTACATCTATGTAACATGGATAACTGAAAGAGAAGCACTCATCTCCATCAAAGAACTGATTTTAGAACTGATCTTGAAAAACAAAAAAAAACACACTTCTATTGGATAAGCTTCCATGGAATTCACTGCCTCTGACCTGAGCCCTTTAACTTTTATAATTATTTTTAAATCACTTTAATCACTCTAATTTCCCTCTTGGTTAATTAACCTCCTTGCTGCTTCCATTTAAAGGAACATGTTTGTGTTAGTGTTAGAAATATATCTTCGCATTCCTAACGTGTTGCTCTGCTCGCCTGACCTCCCCCCCGGCTACGTAAAGGGTTACATAACCCTTTATTCACTTACCAGACTCCAGCGCCGATTTCCTCAGTACGGAGTCGTGCTTTGCCTCCTCAGATGTCAGCCGATGGGGGGACAAGTGCTGCACACTCATTAGGCCTTCTCCATAAGAAAGCATTGACTCAGTACTTTCCCATGGGGTTTTCATTGACACTGGATGTCCTCCTGCAGAGTGTGTGGATGTCCAACGTCGTTGTGTGTGTTTGTTTGTTTGCCACCCCCTTCTATCTCTCCTTAGAGGTGCTGTGGAGGCTTCCCTTGTAGTCCAGTGGGGGGAGTATTGTGAGCTGCAATAATATTGGGTGCAAACCACTTTAAGAGCTCCCTCACGGTTCCTCTGGCCTGCACCTGGCTCAGGACCAAGGTCTAAAAGACATCCCTGCTAGCTCAAGGACAGCCAACGCTCCAGGCCGAGAAACTGGTCCACCAGTCAGTGTGTGAACCCAGGCCCAAGTGGGCTGCCTAGGCAGCCTAAAGGGTATCCGGCTCTGGCACAAACGTATTCCTGATACTATAGTGTTAAAAACACCATCTAGCTCCCCTGCCCCCCCCTTGTCCCTCTAAATATAGTAAAATCTTTACTTTATTCCAGTCTGCTGCTACTGGCTCTGCCCCTGAACTGCCTACTTAGCTGACATCAGAAGTGGTGATCTCAGCCAAATAATGCTTTCCCGTAGGAAAGCACTGGATTGGCTGAGCTTGTCAAGAAGGCATATCAGGGGCAGAGCCAGCACAAGCCAAATACAGCCCTGGACAATTATTATTATTATTATTATTATTATTTTAAAGCACCAACAAATTCCGCAGCGCTTTATAATGGGTGGACTAACAGACATGTATTTGTAACCAGACAAGATGGACACACAGGAACAGAGAAACATAGAATGTGACGGCAGACAAGAACCATTCGGCCCATCTAGTCTGCCCAATATTTAGAAATACTTTTAATTAGTCCCTGGCCTTATTTTAAGTCTAGAATAGCCTTATGCTTAAACTGTGTTAACCTCTACAACTTCAGCTGGAAGACTATTCCATGAAGAGGGATCGAAGGCCCTGTTAAATGAGCTTACATGCTAGAGGGAATGCATCTCTATGAGGAAAGTTTAGTGTCTCCATCCTCTGCATGGAGACACTGAATGTTAGTGCTGCACAATGTACAGCACTGCCCCAGGAAGCACCTCTAGCAGCCAACTGAGGAGTGGTCAGTGGAGGTGTCCTAGGCTGTAATGTAAACCCTGCATTTTCTCTGAAAAGACAGTGTTTACTGTATTAATCCTGAAGGGAATGACTATACCACCACCAGAACAAATACAAAAAGCTGTAGTTGTTCTGGTGACTATGGTGCCCCTTTAAATTAAGAAATCATAATCTTTAACCAACTGAACATCTATTATTTTCCAAGCCTACCAGCAGCATGGTACTATTTGCTCTGTACTGGTTCAAATACTTACACAGAGAACATTCACCACATTAGACTTCTATTGACAAAGTGCCTCAATTGCACAGGTGACTAAACTCCCTCCCCCACTAAAAATTAATAAATTATGAAATTGAATCATTCAGGGTCATAACTAAGAACCACAGGATCCTAGTGCAAGAATAAAAGAGGCCCACTCAATACCTGTCTTGCCCATCGATAAGCAATACACCAGTGTGGGATTTGTGTGCTGTCTGAGTGTGACTGTGCAGAGGTTTGGCTGAATGTAATTCTGTGTGGAATTACAGAGCAACACTGACAGAGCACACCGTTCTAACACGAGAATGCACCATTACATCACATAGCAACAATTGCAGAGCACAGCATTCTAAAAAGAGAATGTGCCATTACATCACAGAGCAACACTGACAGAGCACAGCATTCTAACATGAGAATGCACCATTACATCACAGAGCAACAATCACAGAGCACAGCATTCTAACAAGAGAATGTGTCATTACATCACAGAGCAGCAATGGCAAAGCATAGCATTCTAACAAGAGAATGTGTCATTACATTACAGAGCAACAATGGCAAAGCACAGCATTCTAACAAGAGAATGTGCCATTACATCACAGAGCACAGCATTCTAACAAGAAAATGCGCCATTACATCATAGAGCAACACTGAGAGAGCACAGCATTCTAACAAGAGAATGTGTGTCATTACATCACAGAGCAACAATGGCAGAGCATTCTAACAAGAGAACGTGCCATTACACCACAGAGCAACAATGGCAGAGCATTCTAACAAGAAAATGTGCCATTACATCACAAAGCAAAACAGACAAGGCACTGCATTCTAACAAGAGAATGTGCCATTACATCACAGAGCAACAATGGCAGAGCATTCTAACAAGAGAACGTGCCATTACACCTCAGAGCAACAATGGCAGAGCATTCTAAGAAGAAAATGTGCCATTACATCACAAAGCAAAACAGACAAGGCACTGCATTCTAACAAGAGAATGTGCCATTACATCACAGAGCAACAATGGCAGAGCATTCTAACAAGAGAATGTCTCATTACATCACAGAGCAACAATGGCAAAGCACTGCATTCTAACAAGATAATTTGCCTTCCAGAATGTCATTGAGAAAGCACAGTATGTTACCAGAAGTCTGTGCCTTATAGTCTAATGTTGGGAAAGCACAGCATTCTACTAGGAGTGTACACTCACCCCAATGCACTTGCATCAACAGAGTACAATATATTATTTACCAAGGACAAATACATAGTTTGTCCTAAATTTACCCAGTAGAAATAACTGTATTCTGCTTGTAGATTGCGTGGTTAGCAGGGCTACAGAAGTATTCACCTCTGCAGACCTCTTATTAAAATATATTTTGTGTACCCCTATTCAGAACATAATTGTATTGCTGCAATTTTAACAGGACATAACTTTTTATATTCCATTGGATTCATAAATCGTAGATAATGTAAAACAAATGATGTAAATAGTTGCATTTGCTTCTGGTTAGAAAACAAAAACTTTTTATATCAATGTGGCACTGTTTGTTTTTATTTTAACTTATTTTTTGTTTTTTTCTGTTGTTGTTTTCGACTCATAACCTCTGAAATGTGTTGTGGTTCCAGACTAGACAAAAAAAGTTAAAGGATTTTGGAAACTGTGTGCGTAATTAAAATTTCGGAAATGCTAGTTTTTGGTTAACCATGTTTTTTAGTTTTCGTTTTTCTGTAAACGTGCATTTTGGGTTTCCAGCATGTAGGGTCGATGTAACGTAGGTTAACTACTTAATTGAGAATTTATTGTGAATTTCAGGTCAAAGTAGCTCAACTGGAAGCATATTTAACTAAGTAAATTTTTCCAGTTCAGCTATTGTATCCTTCAATCGCACATTCACTTTGAATTTTCACATTAGTAAATAACTGTGATAATGTTACATTTCAGAAATGTTTTACATTCTTGGTCATTAATATAATCCCACTTAAAAATGCAGCAATAGTTGCCTTTTGAAATGGTACTTCCTGCTTTACGTGAAGTTTTTAAAAGCTAAACAAGAATACATTACCACACTTTAATTTTAGCTTCTAAATTAGTAAAGTGGAACTTGAATTACTCTGTGCAGCAGCTAAACATTTTCTAAATTGAATAAATTGGGGAGTAGAGGCAATATTGTTAAATTAAATTTAAATTTGATTGACTTATTGGCAGGGCTGTAAACATAACCAAAAAATAGCAAGTTTACCTGCTCTGACCAAGTTATAAGTAAAGTAAAAAGGAGAGCATTCACATGTCTTGCTTTAAACTGTCTACTAGACTGTTCTAGTTTTTTTATCCTGTATATCTTTGTTTTGCTTTGTTTAAGCAGATTAAATGATCATAAGGAAGATAAATATTTAAGTCCTTAACCAAGGCTTTTATTAAGATCTTGATAAAAGTATGGGTTGGTGACTGAGAAGTTTATCATCCTTATGAGGTTTAAAAAAAAAAAAAAAAAAAGCAGAACTCTCTTTGAAGCATGATCTGTGAGTGCTATGTTATTTTTTTTTTTTTAAATGATTTAAAATCTATATTTATACACCTTTTTTAAATGTATTGTTGTGATACAGAGATTTTGTCTTTGTATTTGGAGTTTAGATTGTGTGTGTATCTATGTATGTATGTGTTTATTTTTATATATATATATATATATATATATAATGTGTGTTAGGGACACATAGCCATGTAAGGACTAGGTATACGCATAGGATAGTATAGAAGAGCAAGTCGGTTGTGGTGTGCCGGAACCGACGATGCGGTAGGCCTGTAAATAAAGAGGACCCACCAAGGAGAAAAGTTAAAGAGAGAAAGAAAGGAAGATGAAAATGTTGAGTATTTGGAGTGGTGGGAGGGTCATTCAAAATGCTGACCTCAGATGTATGGAGTAAGGTAAGGGGTCTCCCTTAAGTAGGTAAGTAAAATAATAAGCCCCTCCCACAATTACAGGCCAAACTACCTTTATTTATATATATATATATATATATATATATATATATATACAGTATCTCACAAAAGTGAATACACCCCTCAAATTTTTGTAAATATTTTATATCTTTTCATGTGACAACACTGAAGAAATGACACTCTGCTACAATGTAAAGTAGTAAGTGTACAGCCTGTATAACAGTGTAAACTTGCTGTCCCCTCAAAGTAACTCAACACAAAGCCATTAATGCCTAACCGTTGGCAACAAAAATGAGTACACCCCTAAGTGTAAATGTCCAAATTGAGCCCAATTAGCCATTTTTCCTTCCCGGTGTCATGTGACTCATTAGTGTTACAAGGTCTCAGGTGTGAATGGGGAGCAGGTGTGTTAAATTTGGTGTTATCGCTTTCACACTCTCTCATACTGGTCACTGGTAGTTTAACATGGCACCTCATGGCAAATAACTCTCTGAGGATCTGAAAAAAAATATTGTTGTGCTAAATAAAGATGGTCTAGGCTATAAGAAGATTGCCAAGACCCTGAAACTGAACTGAAGCACAGAGGGCAAGACCAAACAGCTGTTTCACAGGACAGGTTCCACTCAGAACAGGCCTCGCCATGGTCAACCAAAGAAGTTGAGTGCACATACTCAGCCTCATATCCAGAGTTTTTTTGGGGGAAATAGGCATATTAGTGCTGCCAGCATTGCTAAAGAGTTTGAAGAGGTGGGGGGGTCAACCTGTCCAGTGCTTAGACCATACGCCGCACACTGCATCTGATTGGTCTGCATGGCTGTCATCCCAGAAGGTAGCCTCTTCTAAAGACGATGCACAAGAAAGCCTGCAAACAGTTTGCTGAAGACAAGCAGACTAAGGACATGGATTACTGGCAGTGGCGTACATACCAGGGTAGCAGGGGTCGCGGCTGCGACCGGGCCCGGCCGCCCCTGCGACCCAGTATGTAGCCACAGGGCCAGCCTCTTCTCCTGGGGGGCCCAGGAGCCGACCACCCCAGGGCCCCCCGAGGCTGGCCCTGCTGTCCCCGGCGGGTGGGCGGCCGGTGCGCGAGGGAGCACTTTACACTCAGTGCTTCTTCTTCAGCTCCCTCGCGCACCGCACTGATGCCGCGGCCCCGACCCGCGCCGAGTAAGCGTGGGGGGGGGGGCCCTGGATCAATTTTCGCACATGGGTCATGTGTACGTCACTGATTACTGGAACCATGTCCTGTGGTCTGATGAGACCAAGATAAACTTATTTGGTTCAGATGGTGTCAAGCGTGTGTGGCGGCAACTAGGTGAGGAGTGCAAAGAGTGTCTTGCCTACAGTCAAGCATGGTGGTGGGAGTGTCATAGTCTGGGCCTGCACAAGTGCTGCTGGCACTGGGGAGCTACAGTTCATTGAGAGAATGCACATGCGCGGCAAGAGGTGCGCGCGCATTTAAACCGCCCATAGGAAAGCATTACTCAATGCTTTCCTATGGACGTTCAGTGTCTTCTCACTGTGATTTTCACAGTGAGAATCGCGGAAGCTCCTCTAGCAGCTGTCAATGAGACAGCCACCAGAGGCTGGATTAACCCTCAGTGAAACATAGCCGTTTCTCTGAAACGGCTATGTTTTCAGCTGCAGGGTTAAAACTAGAGGGACCTGGCACCCAGACCACTTCATTGAGCTGATGTGATCTGGGTGTCTGTAGTGGTCCTTTAAGTGTGTGTGCATACCGCGGTCGCGGGGTCGCAGCCCTGCGACCAGGTGCCCGCCGCCATGTGTCGCGGCCCCGACCCGCGCCGAGTAAGCGTGGGGGGGGGGGCCCTGGATCAATTTTCGCACATGGGTCATGTGTACGTCACTGATTACTAGAACCATGTCCTGTGGTCTGATGAGACCAAGATAAACTTATTTGGTTCAGATGGTGTCAAGCGTGTGTGGCGGCAACCAGGTGAGGAGTGCAAAGAGTGTCTTGCCTACAGTCAAGCATGGTGGTGGGAGTGTCATGGTCTGGGCCTGCACAAGTGCTGCTGGCACTGGGGAGCTACAGTTCATTGAGAGAGCCATGAATGCCAACATGTACTGTGACATACTAAAGCAGAGCATGATCCCCTTCCTCTCTCGACTGGGCCGCAGGGCATTATTCGAACATGATAACAATCCCAAACACACCTCCAAGACGACCTCTGCCTTGCTAAAGAAGCTGAAGGTAAAGGTGATGGACTGGCCAAGCATGTCTCCAGATCTATACCCTATTGAGCATCTGTGGGGCATCCTCAAACGGAAGGTGGGGGAGCGCAAGGTCCCTAATATCCACCAGCTCCTTGATGTCATCATGGAGGAGTGGAAGAGGACTCCAGTGGCAATCTGTGAAGCTCTTGTAAACTTCATGCCCATGAGGGTTAAGGCAGTGCTGGAAAATAATGGTGGCCACACAAAATATTGACACTTTGGGCCCAATTTCGACATTTCCACTTAGGGGTGTACTCACTTTTGTTGCCAACGGTTTAGACATTTATGGCTGTGTGTTGAGTTATTAAGGGGACAGCAAATTTATACTGTTATACAGGCTGTACACTTACTACTTTACATTGTAGCAGTGTCATTTCTTCAGTGTGATCACATGAAAAGATAAAAGAAAATATTTACAAAAATGTGAGTGGTGTACTCACTTTTGTGAGATACTGTGTGTGTGTGTGTGTGTATATATATATGTGTATATATGTATATCTATAATCAGAGTAATGCTTAATCTGGATTTTAAAAAAATCTTGTTTTATTTTATTTATGTTTTTATGTCTAAAACAGTTAAATGGTTATTGTAGCTTATTATAGTATTAATATATAATGGTATTGGGGTTTACTATATGTATTTTTTTCCCCTTGTAGGTTGACTTATGACCAAAATATTTATGCTACTTTATCTTGGAAACATGTTCAAGAACAATCTTGTCATGTGCAGACAGCTGTGAAATTATCGTAGCTGAGAATTGCTCATCAACTTCCTTCCTTAACCTGAATGCTTCTTAGCACTTGGTTCTGTTATTTCAGCCTGGTTGAACTTTGCCAAGTTTTAGAATGTGACATCATTTGATCCCACTTGAACTGAATCTATTCATACATTCTTTCTCTGTTCTACGTTTTGTTCCATTGGATACACACTCTAGAGATGTGAAAGAGGTGTTTTGCATAATGTTAGAAGAGTCAACCAATCACAATGCCCATTACTCAGGAGAATGCTATGTTCTATCGTGCCCTTCTCCATCAGTGGCTAAGGGACAACCTAAAAATGGAAGCCAATGGACCAGAGAAGACTTTGTATCTATCTGCCATTCAGAAACTAACAGAATACATTCAATTCAACTTTGTATTAGATGAGACGTTGTTGGATCACAAGCAGAGCATGATGGATATGGAAATCTGCACAGTTCATCTAACCAAGGATGAAAACAGCGATGAGGTTCTTGGCCTTAGTTTTGGCAATATTCCTATTTTTGGACACTGTGGTGAAAAACGTAGGGGAGGTAAAAAGAGGAAAGTTCAAAATGGGCCAGTGCTTGATGTTGGATGTATCTGGATAACGGACTTGAAAAAACAGAGTCCGGCAGCAAGGTGTGGGAAGATGAAGCTACGAGATGAAGTCCTATCATTGAATGGCCAGCTCATGGTTGGTGTTGATGTCTGTGGTGCCAGGTAAGATCTATTTATGATTCTTTCTAGTGCATTTATAAAAAGTTAATCACTTCACTGTGTCTAAACTAGATTTTACTCTAATTTGAATGCCTCTTGGGGGCCTGTATGAACTGTGCAGAGATTAGGATATCTAACAAGGTGATTATCAAATGATGCTCAAAACTGGCATGTCTCACAACCCAAATAGACAGTTACACAAAGTCCATACGCATTTGGCTGGCTGTGAGCGTATTGAGCTGAGCATATAGGTGATCAAATTTCAGAAGAACTAAAAAAATGTATGGTAAAAAAAACAATAATTATTTCAAGGCACATCTATAATTCAGTATTTATTAATTGACATTTTTGTAAGTCCAATGCACATTGATACATATGGTACATAACATGTATTGCATATTGTCAGTAGGTTTTGCATAATAACAATTCACGTTTCTTGCATTAATTTCATATACAGTGCGCATTGAATCATTTTGAATGGCTAAGCCTTAACTTGGTGGACAGGGTTGGTAGGGTGGGGTAGTGGGGTGGGGAGAGCATGTCAGTCCCTATGGACATGTCCATTGGTATCAGTTATATTGTACATATATGTTGGCAAAGAAGAGAAGTATGGTCACAGCTGTCGGAGCTGTTAGGACAATTGAGGGGTCTGAGGCTTTTCACTCAAATTTTGTCAGGTTACCTAGTATCTCCTTCGATGAGATTCCGTGGGTTATATGTGTCAATGCAGTTGTGATTTGTTTTCACCTGACATTTTTGAGAGATTCCAATGTCGACCATGCCTCGGTTATAAATGGTCTTGGGGGTGAGTTCCGCCTTGCCATAATTTCATAATTTTTGGTCATCTGTAGTGCTGTAATGCAGTGAGCTTGTTTTGGGGCTTCTAAACTGCGCCAAAGTCTACTAATCGTTTGGAGGGCTGCTAAAATAATGTGGTATATAAGATAGACGTACGCTCTTGCGAGACCTTTTGGAAATAGATGTAGTAGATAGGTTTCCGGGCTGTGGGGTAGACATACACCCGTACAGTTGCTTATAATTTGCGCTATGTCTGACCAATATTGCGTCACTTTTGGGCAGGACCACCAAATGTGTAGCATCGATCCCTTGTCCGCTAGGCAACGCCAGCATGTGTCTGGCAGGGTCGGGTTCCCCCGGTTTAGTCGCACTGGTACCATCTATACATTATTTTACGTGTAATCTCCACATGTGAGGAGCATAGAGCTAGGTTCTTGTGCGCTCTAAATATTTGGCCCCATTGGGTTTCGGAGATAGAGATGCCCATCTCCTGCTCCCACGCCTTAGTGAAGGTGGTGGTTTGGGATATCATTGTTGTGTCTTGTATAGCGTATAAGGTGGAGACCAATTTTTTGGTTGGTCGTAATTTGAGACATATTTGCTCAACCTCCGACAGCTGTAGACCATTTACAATGTTGTATGAGGCAATTTGTTGTTTTTTGAACCATGACATCAGTTGCGCATATGAGAAGTGTGCTGTAGCGGGTAACCCGTATTGTGTCTGTATATCTGCAAAGTTTTTTAGCATTGGTCCCTTGAATATGTGTAGATATCGCTTCCAGGGGTAACGCTAATGATATTTCGTCTGGCGGTACGTGTTTCCCCCTGTATTGGTCCCATAGTTGTAGAGTAAGTTTAGTTGTGGGGAGAATTCCCTTGTGGTTAGGTCTTAGTTTCCTAGACATCCAGGCTAGGGTAGAGATGTCGATATTTTGGCTATATACGGACTCCAGATTGACCCATTGGTGGGGTCTGGGATTACTGTTGACAGAGAGTATTGGATTTTGAATTGTGTCTGTTTTTTCCTTAGCAATGCAGCTAGCACTTTCCCCGCTTTGTTACCCTGGGAGTACTGTCTCATTTTGAGTCATGGAGTGTATAGGATGTCTTGGCCAGGTGGATGTCGTTCATGCGTTTGGTGGTGTTCTCTATGGTTTTTATATGCGTGTCTTCTGGCTTGATCGTGTGTGCTCTCGTGGCATCCCGTAATGTGCGCAGTAAGGTTATTTGTTCTTCATTGGATGTGCGTTTTAAGTAGGTAGCTCCACTGATTAGTATACCTCTAATGGTTGGTTTGTGGGCCTGCCATAAGGAGATGGGGGAGGTTTCTGGGTTTTAAGATTTTGGGTTAGCTGAGATAGAAGTGTAGCATTGTGTAGAAGAGATTCATTTAGGCGCCATGGCACCTGACCTCTGTGAGGGAAAGGGCCACAGAGGGACACGGTGAGTGGCACGTGGTCGGACCATACAATATTTCCAACCTCGCATCGATCGATCCTCGGGAGCAGGGGTCCCGACACCAAAATGTAGTCAATTCTGGAGAATGACTTGTGTACGCTTGAGTAGTATGTGAACTCCTTCTCTGTGGGGTGTAGTGTTCTCCATGCATTATATATATTGTGTTCTGTCATTAATTTGATAAGAGCTCTGCTTTGTGTTTTGGTTGCAGAGTGTCTGGGTGATGAGGTGGGCAAGGACGTGTCTGTATATGAATCCAGTACATGATTAAGATCTCCACATAAGATAATTGCTCCTATGGTTGTGGCAGGCAACTTGGTTAATATTTTGAGCAAAAAATTCCTTTGTTGTGTATTTGGACTATATTGTTGATCATGCAATGTATAATGATGTATCTCCCCTGCGTATCTTTCTGGGTGTTTAACAGTTCGAATGTTAGGGATCGGTGTTTTAGAAAGGACATGCCTTTGGATTTTGAGGAGTGTGTTGCATGGAATTGTGTGGGATATTACTGGAGACCAAACTTAGGGACTCTGTCATTAACAAAACGCGTTTCATGGACGCATAATATGTCGACTTGATCTCGTCTTGCTGCTTCTAGAAGGATGCGGCGCTTATGTGGATGGTTCAATCCCCGTGTATTGTGGGATTGTATTTTTAAAGACATAGTTTGGGTGGGGTATGCTTGTGTATGGTGACCATCATTGTGTGGGAGTAGTAGTTTTTGTGTCTGTGATCATATACCAACGTAGAATGGACATTTGTGCTTATGAGCTGTATTCTCTCCTTAGGTTTTAGGGTAAGGTAGTATAGGTATGTGAGGGTAAGGTAGAACCAGGGCAGAAGAACTTGGATAGGGTAAACACATATTCCTCCTATGAGGGAGTGGTGTGGGGGGTCCACACCGTAGGGGTAGGAGATCGTAAAGTCTCCCATAATGTGGCTGTTGAGCTCTTATTGCGTTCAATATCAAAGCACTTAATATGTGATTTCTCTTTTTGTGGGCTCGTCAGTTCCCGACTGTCTGTCTGGCCCCAGGTTTTGTTACTAAATTATCAGGTGACCCACCAGGCTTTTGCCCCAAAGGGCAGTCATGAGATGTTTATTACCTGGCACCTTTAGGGTTCCCTGACCTCCACTCAGCCCATGGCTGATACATATGGCCGACTGTGCGGACATATGTAGGGACGATGCTAGCCTGCATCGTCAGTCAATTTGTTGGGTGTGCCTATGCAGGGGGGGCTTTGTCGGCGTATAGATGCGCCCTGTATGACAGGTAATTTCCTGCATCCCTTCTTCAAGCCCCCCAATCGCCCACAATGTCATAATTCTTGTGGTCGCGTCTCCCCACCGCGCATACCTGTCAGTTAATTTATGCTGACCATCTCACTCTGTACGTGGAGTATTTAGGTATCAGCTATATCAAAAATGGAATATATGCAGATTATATGCCAGTTCTTATAGACCTATGAGCATCCCAAATAGCCGAGTGGAGTATCAGGTGTTTATATTACTTTTGTGTTTCCTGCCAATTCTTTGACAGTGTTTCCGCATAATGTAATGATATACTAATCCACAAACTTATAGTTAAACTGCAGGCACATTCAATCCTAACTCATATGCATATCATTTCCCCACATCTTTAGCGTACATCATAAGCAAACAACCTATGATTGTGTGTGTTCAAAGCTCGGAGCTGCCCCAACGTCATCATAGGCGATCAAGGGGCTGATGTATCGGGGTAAATATCAGCTGAGCTATACTGCTTGTTTGCTGGGTATTTTACCACATCTATATTATCATCTGGGAGATCCCCATGTAGATGGTGTGTGCGGTCCAGATATTGGATCATCCGCATGAACCTCCTGTGTATGAGGCAGTGAGTTTTACATGGCAATTCGTAACAACATGGAAGTAAACTATGTACATTGGTCATACATGGTGTGTAATTTGTCCCTTAAGCGGAGCACCCATGTTAGCTCCCCTAACTAACAATACAGTGTAGGTAAATACATGGTGTGTCTGCTGTGCCACAGTTAAGATATACTTGCGGCCTGCGTTGTTGTTCGGCTAAGAGTCTTTTGCGGGTCGTGCTCCATTCCTGTGTGAGCTTCTTGAGTGAGCTTAAAGTGTCTCTTGGTGGTTTGGTTGGAATATTCCATTCCAACAGCATTTTGATGCCCTCCTCTGGGGTAGCGATGGTCTTGATGCTCCCATCCCGTTGGACCAGTAGCTTGGTCGGGTATCCCTATTGGTATCTGGTGCCGTGTTGCCGTAAAGCCTCTGTGACCTGTTCAAAGCTTCTCCTCCTTTGCAGTGTTGCTGCCGAGAGGTCAGCAAATATTTTGACAGTTGGATATTCCTCGTGTGGTTGGCTCCGGTTGCGGCTCGTCTTCAGCACGAGTTCCTTAATGTGAAAAAAGTGTGCTCCAAGAAGTACATCGCGAGGCATCGAATCAGGTAGATATTGTGGTTTTGGGACTTGGTGCACCCGGTCGACAAGCAGCATATCCGCCGGTATATCTGGCGCGTAGGCTCGGAGTAAGCCCCTGGTGTAAGCCTGGAGATCCTCTTGGAATACTGACTCCTGCAATCCCCGGAGTCTTATATTATTGCGTCGTGCTCTATCTTCAGTATCTGCCAATTTCTTCTCTAACACCTCCATTTTTTTTCCAAGCTCTGCACATGGTCGGCCATATCGTTGTGTGCTGTTGCGTAGTCCACCATTTTAGATTCTATATGTGATGTACGTGCACCTGTATCGTGCATTTCTTTCTTTAGGGCGTCCGCTGTTTTTTGCCAAGAGGCAATAAATTTGGTAGATAGCTTGGGGGCGGGAGAAATCCTTCTAGACTCCAAAAGGCAATTAGAATTCTCTTTGGATCAAGAAGTTCTAAATATTAATACTTACTCCCTGTATGTCCTTTTCTAAAAAAATATCCAGAGTGCAAACAAATATTACTCAAATAATGTGATTTTAATACAACTTACCAACATAGTGATCTTCACCTTTCTGGAAAATTGCAGGTGTCCATCAGTCACAAGGTCTGAGCAACAAGAAGCAAAGCATCACACTGATACACGCACATGCATACTAACACACACTGATGCACAGAGACACACACATTGACAAACACAAACATACATTCACAATGTGCATTTGTGTGTATTTCTAAATATCTTCTACTATCTACCTGTGTATGTGTCTGACAGCAAGTATCTTTGTGAATGAATGCATGTCTGTGAGCATGTATGTGTCTGGGACCATGTGCGTGGGGAAGCTATATGCAGTGTATGGGGGGCTGATTGTGATCTTTGTGCGTTGTGTTTATGGAGAAGCTGTATTTCACCACTGTGTGTGTATATGATTACTGTCCTCAGGGGGTGACTGTGACAGGGGAATAAAGGGGTAGCTGTGGCAGCGTAAGTATGACAAGGTGAGGGGCGTGAAAGAGACAGGGCTGGGGGGAGGGGGGGTGAGTGTGACAGAATGGGAGAAGTTGAGTGTGACAGGATTGGGTTGAATGTGGGGCTTAAAGTGACAGGGTTGGGGGGACAGAGGTGGGGATTAGTGTAACATGGTTGGAGGAGGGAGTGTGACAAGATGAGGGGTATTATGCAGTAGGGTCAGTGGCTTGGCTGAGGGGGTGAGTGTCACAGGCTTGGGGTCAATGTGGCTTGGTTGGAGGAAGGAGTGGAAAACCAGAGGTAAATGTGACAAGATTCAGGAGGATTAATGTAACAGGGTGAGTGTGGCATGGTTGGGGTGTGAGTCAGTGTGTGACATGATTGGGGTGTGAGTGTGACAGGATAAAAGGGGTTACTGTGACAGGAGTGTGACAGCATTTGGTCCGAGTGTGGCATGGTTGGTGGAGGTAGTGTGACAGGACGAGGGGAGTGTGACAGGATTGAGGGGTTAATATCAAAAGGTGAGTGTGGCAGAGCAAGGGGAGTTGAGTGTAACAGGTTTGGAGGTATTAACATGCATTAAAGGTAGGTGGTGTGAGTATGACAGTTGAAAGTGAGCGTGACAGGATTGGGGTGGGTTAATGTAACAAGGTGAGAGTGGCATTGTTGGGGGACGATTGCGACAGGATTGGAGAGGTTATTGTGATAGGGTGGGTGTGACAAGGTGAAGGGTGATGAGTGTGAAAGTGGTGGAGGATGAGTGTGACACGGGGGTGAGTGTGACATGGTTGGAAGAGGTGAGTGTGACAGGATTAGGAGGGATGGATGCGAGAGTGGTAGGGTGAGGGGGGTGACTTTGTGTGTGAGGGTGACAGTGTCTGGGGGTGAGGGAGGGTGACAGTGTTTTGGGCAGGTATGGGTGGCAGTGGGTGGAGGTGAGTGCGGCAGTGAGTGGAGGGAGGTGAGTGTGGCAGTTAATGGGGGAGCCGCGCCTCCCCCACCCAACCCTTCCCCTCCACCCCGCCTTCTAAATACACACACATTCACTGACAGATATGCATGCACTAGCTAACAGACACACACACTCACTAACAGACACACACACACACTAACAGACACACACTCTCATTAACACATTTTCTTTTTTTTATTTAACCCTCCCCAGCCTCCTTACCTTTGGGAATGCTGGAGTGGGATTTCTCTTTCTCCCTGGGGGTCCAATGGCTGCTGGACTGGCTGCGTTGGCAGGTGGCTGGTGAGGGAGCACTTCCTCTGAGCTGTCTGCTCAGCTCCCTCACGTGCCGCAGAGTGATGCCAGGAACCGGAATAAGACGTCATATTCCGGCTCCCAGCCTCACTCTGTGGCGCGCGATTTTGCTGAGCAGACCGCTCAGAAGAAGTGCTCCCTCGCCAGCCGCCCGCACGCCCGACCGGCTTGTCAGTTAGCCGCAAGACATTTGCCCTGGACATTTGGGGGCGGCTTTTTTTGCTGCCCCCTGGAAATGCCGCCCAAGGCAAATGCCTTGTTTGCCTCGCGGCTAAAACGTCCTTGCACATAGACACCCCAGCAAGATGCTCAACATGAGGGCCACGTTCACCTAGCTAAGTAGTATGTTTTACAGGATCCCTGACAATGAATTTTGCTTCACTTAAAGGGAGACTGTTGCTTCTGTGGAATTTACTCTATTAAAAATCGCCTAAAATTTTGTTAACCTCTTTTTTTCCCTTTTCTTTCATATGATAATTTCTATTTTCCTTTAAACGTTTTAAAAGTTCACTAAAGATTCAGCTAATGACATCCAGTTCAGGCAAGGCAAAACCAGGGAAAACATTGAAGAAGAGAAATAGAAAAATTTGTTTAATTTCTCATCGTCTATGTATTAATAGCCAGGTGTATCTGTACTAGCAGCCAGACACAAAGAACAGAGCTTATAGTAATGATTGACAGGGAGATAAGAGAAAGTAACCCAGACAGCGACCCAACACAATTGGACCTCCTCGTCTCTGGAGTGAGTAAGAAATCGGATAAGTGAATAAAAGGGCTCTTTAACCCTTTACATCACTTTACATCGCTGGTATATTCCTATCAGTAACGTGTTCCTTTGAGCTTCATGGCCATGTATAGGAATGAACAAAATTAGAGTGGCAAAGATAATTTAAAATAATTAAGAGTGTAGTCAGGGGCGTACCTAGAGCATTTGGCACCCCCTTGCCCCCCAAAAGCCCCGCCCCCAGCGCCAGTTTGGCCCCACCTCCAATTTTGCTTAGCTCCGCCTCACTTTTCCTCCGTGCGGCCAGTTTATTAGCTGTTTGCTTGTGTGAGCTGTACTGGCACCCTAACTACCATGGGGCACTGTGCGGCCACAGCTCACACAGCCCCCTCCAGCCAGGGCCAGTGCAAGGATTTCTGCCGCCCTAGGCAAAAGTAAAGTTTGCCGCCCCCCCATGTGACATCACAATGCCCCACCCATATGATTTGCCATGTTATCTAACGCCAGTGCTGCAGTGCCGCCGTGTTTACATTAAAAGGTCTGCAGGGACAGGCTATAGACACCAGAACCACTACATTAAGCTGCAGTGGTTCTGGGGACTATAGTGTTTCTTTAATGTGAGGTAAATTAGAGATTAGTGCCACGAATAATATACTAGATTGCCTACTTACAACCAGATGAGGATGATGGGCTCTAGCTGCAGTCTGGCTCCACTGGTCTGGTGTAGAACAGGCTCTCTGGAGGTGGTTTGTAACTGTGGTCACAAAAATCAATGTTCTGGGAGAACGGGAAGCAGCTCCATTTTTGGGGGACCCTTTACACAGCTCAAGGTCTGGGTCCCAGGGTCCATCTTCATGTTCCACTAATGAGTTTGTTCACAGGGGGTGGAGTGTGTAGGGGATGTCCTGATATGTGTGTAAGGAATGCATTTTGTGAATCTGTGTTTGTATGTATAAGGGCTGCAAGGTGTGCTTCTGTGTATGTACGGGATGCAGTGTGTGCGTCTGTAAGGGATGCATTGAGCGTGTGTAATGAATGCATTGTGTGTTTCTGTGTGTGTAAGGGATGCATTGTGTGTTTCTGTGTGTGTAAGGGATGCATTGTGTGTAACGGTTGCATTGCTTGTGTATGTGTGTCTGTGTGTGTAATGCAGTGTGTGTAATGCATTGTGTGTTTTTCTGTGTGCAAGGGGTGCATTGTGTGTGATGAATGTCAATCTCTCCCCCCCTCCAATTTCCTTCTCTCCCCCTCCCAATTTCTTTCTTTATCCCCCTCTCCCAATCTTTCTTTATCCCCCCTCCAATTTCCTTCCCCCTCCCAATTTCCTTCTCCCCCCTCTCCAATTTCCTTCCCCCCTCCCAATCTCTCCTTATCCCCCCAATCTCTCATTATCCCCCCTCCCAATCTCTCCTTATCCCCCTCCCAATCTCTCCTTATCCCCCCATCCAATCTCTCCTTATCCCCCCATCTCTCCTTATCCCCTCATCCAATCTCTCCTTATACCCCCATCTCTCCTCATCCCCCATCTCTCCTTATTCCCCATCTCTCCTTATTCCCCCATCTCTCCTTGTTTCCCATCTCTCCTTATTCCCCCAATCTCTCCTTATTCCCCCATCTCTCCTTGTTCCCATCTCTCCTTGTTCCCCATCTCCTTGTTCCCCATCTCTCCTTATTCCACTTATATCTCTCCTTATTCCCCATCTCTCCTTGTTCCACCCCATCTCTCCTTATTCCATCCCCATCTCTCCTTGTTCCACCCCATCTCTCCTTGTTCCACCCCCATCTCTCCTTATTCCACCCCGATCTCTCTCCGTATTCCGCCCCATCTCTCCTTATCCCCATCTCCTTATCCCCCATCTCTCCTTATTCACCATCTCCTTATTCCCCATCTCTCCTTGTATTCCCCATCTCCTTGTTCCACCCTCCATCTCTCCTTATTCCCCATCTCTTCTTGTTCACAATCTCTCCTTATTCTCCCCCCAATCTCTCCTTATTCCCCCCTCCCCCCTCTACCACTGTTGTAGCGTGGCCGAGCCCTGTATCATGGTCCGCGGGTACAGGGAGCTTTTGTTTCCTGTACCCGGCCGTACTAAAAGGAAGTGAACACTCAGTGTGTACTTCCTGTTAGTCCGGCCGGGTACAGGAGACAGATGCTCCCTGTACCTGCGGACCATGATACAGGGCTCGGCCATGCTACAACAGAGGGAGTGACAGGAGGGAGCGCTGAGCGCTTCCCTCCTGTCAGCCCCTCTCCTCAGGCTGCGCCCGGGCGGGCAAAGCTGCAGAGCGCTCGGGCAGCTGCAGCATGAGGGGGGCCGGCGCTCCTGGCGGCGCCCCCTCCCAAGGCACCCCCCACCCTGGTGGCACCAGGGGCGAACCGCCCCCTCTGCCCCCCCCCTTAGTACGCCACTGAGTGTAGTGGTTCAAAGTAGTCTTGCGGAAGGAAAGGCCAAATGTTGTTTTTTTTTTTTTATTTATAATCCTTTCAGTTTAATTTTCCATATCACGCCAGGAGCTTTTAATGCCAGATTAAGCTCATTCACGTAGTATTGGAACATTGGGTACCCCAGCATCTGGCTGCGTGATCAGTAATGCTTAGCTACTTGTATGCTTTGCTGACCTCTTTCTTTAAGCATGCTTCACTAAATGAAATGGGACAGGCATTCACATTTTGTACAGATTTGTACTCTGATTTGTTGTAATGGAATATAAAATAAGGAGATACAAATTTTTTGTTTTCTTTTGCCACTCCAATAAAAGCAAATATTAAGAAAGATGGAACGTTGTTTGAGGTCCGAATGCTATGCAGTCTTTTACAAACCTCCTATTTTATTTAATGCTAAAGTTTCCATTGTTTAGTATGAATGGCTCCTGTTCTCCCTCACTAGCAATAGCGAGTGCCAGTGGTGGTATTGGAACCTACAAAAAGGTATTTCTGTGCCATTACCTATGCCAGACCTTGACAGCCTCATAGCAAATAATCAGAGCACGAGAGCTGGATATAAGGGTTCAAAAGTGTCAATGTTCTATTATTTATAACTTTTTACATTTATACTGAATCAAAGAAATTGGGTTTAGCACCAACCTGCCAATGACAGAGCACCGTAATGCCATAACTATTTGCAGTAAATTCCGATTTTACCTGTTCTCACCTCCTTTCCTCTAACAAACTCCTTGTAAGAGAGGATTGTCACTTTCCTGGAAATTACACTGTAGGATATATAAAACATTATCAAAAATTTCCTGTAACTTGTGTAAACTTTTTTTTATTTTTATTTTTTATTTAGACCGCATACACCATACATTTGAGAAGTCACAAGAGAAACAAATTTCTTGTTTTTTTTTCCTTTTCCACTTACTATATTAATTGACAGAAAGGGCAGAGTTTATAGCAATGATTGACAGAAAATCAACATGGAGGCACTCAGAATAAAGGTATATACAGCAGTCTGAATTGTACATTAAATTTAGAATTTTCAGACCTTTACAAACTCATATTTATAAAATAAAGGGGATAAGTAAACATCAATTTAAATATGCTGGGAAGGCACATTTTCCCTTTCAATCTCCATCACATACTATCACCACTTTAATATTCAGGAATATTCTTCAGATTTAACATCTAGAAGTTTAATCACTAAACCGTAAACTATGGTACATTGACATCCTACTTGCAGAATATAAGACAAAGTAGCAATCTCCGATACAGCTGACATGAGGATTTCTTCCGGATTAGGGACATTTTAAAGAGGGAATTAAACACGTCATAAAGAAACTGTTCCTGTAGGGGTCAGTGTTTTCTAACATTACCAAGCATTTCATTTTCTGAGAAAGCTTTTTCAAAGTGAATCTGCATGTATGTCACAAACTATCTGTGTCAGCCTGACCTGATTTTATCCAGATACCGAAAAATGCCTGTTTTTTTGTTTATAATTCAACAGCTCAAATCCTGTGTTGCAAGCTTGCAAATGGCCCACTCTAGCAGTGATGTGACATCTATTTTTGTGTTTAATACATTTGATTTCGCTTGTGCTTATTGCCTCAACTCACACTCCAAATATAATTATTTACCGAATGCATTATAAGGAGTGTGCACAAATTCTAATAACTGCTTTTTTTCCCACGGCTACTAATTTCAACACCTTCCCACTGCTAGTGGAATGATGAATGTGCATAAAATATTACATTTCTGAAATGTCTTTATTAAATATGCATACATTGCATCCTGGCATTCATTATCTGAGCATAAAAACAACTTATGGGATTTAGTAGAGATTGATGGGGAAGTCTGTTAAGAAAAAAAATAGCTTTCAATGGTTTTGAAAATCCAACATTATTTTATAATTTTTTTTGGCAGGGAGGAAGGGACAGCGGGGTGGGGGGTTGTAACATGGCAGGAAGGTAGTCTAGTAAAGCAATGGCTTTCCTTAGCCCTACTGATGTATATGGATCTCGATCTTCAGCCAGCTCTTTACTAACCACCCAATATTGGGAATTACGAAATCAGGATGTGAAAGGGGCTGGGACAAAGTAGGGGAATGAAGCAATTGCTGTGTCCCACAGCTGATTTGAAATGCACTGTGGATATCTACAATAGGTGGTATATTGATATATTATTTACATTTTATGTGTGTGATTTACTTTTTAATTAACATTAATTGATTTCAGGTGATAAGGAAGTACACATATTTTTTCACACTCTCTAATCAATATATATTTAACATATATTTTTTGAAGCGCCTACACAACTATTTGCACTATTTATCTTTCACAGCAGAGACCGCTTGAGGGCTACTCTTGCACACCTGTGCAGCAGAATTATCCCAGTTTAAAGTAAAGGAACTTTCCATCTTGGTGGTTAGGAGTCTCAATATCAGCACTGTTGTGGATCCAAATAATGATCTTTGTTATATTCAGAGGAAGCCCAAATTATTATTAAAGGTGCACTTGGAGAAGCGGGAATTAGACACCAGACACCGGTTGGTATTCAAAATAAGCCTCTACTCATCATCTGGGTGCAAATACCCATAGAACAGTAATAGGAATAGAGTACAGATAAGACATAGGGATGAACGTCATGTACACATAACAAATAAGAAAGGTAAGAAAGAACAAAAAGATTAGAGAAGAGACATCTTAGGTGGGGGGCTCTCTGCTCCCGGAACTAGACATATATGGTCTTAAGTGTCGTGTTAAGCATCAAGCATTTCCTTTCCTGAGTCCATGTTAGCCAATTTTAATATAGGATATCATTAAATGACTCCTATAAGCTTGAGCCTTGGAATCAAGATAAATTATATCACTGCACCAGTATAGGTAAACAAAAACACTCTAATATCCTAGGCGTAAAGAAAAAGTGTTAGGTACACACTTCTACATAAGGTGAAAATACAAAATATGAGTCAATCCAATATATCAATCTTCGTCAAATGTTACAAAAACGTATTAAATATAAAGTTCTAAGTGAATATTGCCGTCTAAATGTATACCTCAAGGATTGGTATATCAACGGTTTTCACTTGGAGTGTGAATTTATAATTATATCTTCATGTAACAGTTTATATTTAAGTTTTTGTAGCACATCACTAAGATTGATATTTATCGGATTAGTTCATATTTTGTATTTTCACCTTAGTATGTAGTATTGTGTACCTAGCACTTTATATAGAAGTGTGCACTTAGCATTTTCCCTTTGCACCTAAGCTATTGTTTTTTTTATGTCACACTTTGGATCAATTAGAGGCAACCTAGTCTTAAAGGACCACTATAGGCACCCAGACCACTTCAGCTTAATGAAGTGGTCTGGGTGCCAGGTCCAGCTAGGGTTAACCCTTTCTGCTGTAAACATAGCAGTTTCACAGAAACTGCTATGTTTACATATGGGTTAATCCAGCCTCTAGTGGCTGTCTCATTGACAGCCGCTAGAGGCGCTTCAGCGCTTCTCACTGTGATTTTCACAGTGAGAAGACGACAGCGTCCATAGGAAAGCATTGAGAATGCTTTCCTATGAGACTGGCTGAATGCGCGCGCGGCTCTTGCCGCGCATGCGCATTCAGCTGATGACTGGGAAAGAAGAAGGAGAGTCTCCAGCACCGAGGGAGCCCAGCGCTGGAGAACGATAAGTGATTAACCCCTTCCTCTCCATCCAGCCCGGCGGGAGTGGGGCCTTGAGGGTGGGGGCACCCCACGAGTATGTTTTCCTGGCACTATAGTGGTCCTTTAAGGCTGCACTTATAGCTGTTCACTGTACCTGTACATGTCAACTGAAAACACTGATATATATGAGAAAACCGCAGACACCAGCTAATTCCCGGAGAATAACCAACAAACTTCTCTATTTAATAGTTTATAAAATACATTGTAGCCAATGGAGGCTGGTCCACAGGGGCAGGTGGGGAGACACCTCCACCCCCAGTTTTTGTTGCAAAAACAATCAAAATCAAATCTATTTGAATTATAAGGACAACTGATAAAGAGAAAATGTGTGTCTGTCATGATTATATCTGTAATTCCCATTGTTTTCTTTGACTGAAGATGAGGCTGGTTTTTAACATTTCATGAGGTTAAGTCGGTAGAACCCAACAAATGTTAGGTGGCACCAACCTGCCAATTTCAAACTTCGCCGTATGCCACTGATTACAGCTGAAGAAACAGAAAAATAAATATTTTCATGCAAGTTTCAGGTGTCTCAGAAGAACCCACATAAATTAATCTGTTAGTTCTCTGGGACAGCACCTCAGTCTATATTACATTGCCTTTATAGGTCCAATACCTGTTGTAATATCTCCGTTCAATACTGCTTAATGTAACCCAAAGCTTGGATAATGTGAATTGAGCCATGGAATGTTTGTTGATTTTCAGAGGAATCAATTGAAAAATAGGAATTCTTATTCAAGGGATCTTTATTGTAGAGAAAATGTGAAAAAATATTACATATAACAAAAAAAACAATGTTTGCCGTTTTTCTGCACCTAGAAGCGATAGTAGTTCACCTCGACTAGATCTACACATTTGAAATCACTATCTGCATTACTGTCTTCCATGGGGTCCCTGATTTCGTACAGGGAAATACAGGGAAATTTCAGACAGTTGACGTAAATAAAAAGAATGTGAACATTTTCTAAGTTGTAGAAGACGGGAAAAAAGCAGTTTGAAAAATGGATGAGGAAAGAAATTGTGCCGCAAATCCCAGGCCGTTAAGCTCCTAATTGGAAGCATCAGGCAGCATACATGAAATGTACAGACTAATAAATAAAAAAATCCCGATGCGCTCTTTATATTGGCAAAGTCAGTAGAAGGACCCAGATGTTTACACTGTGATGGAATTTATTGAAACACGCTAAGTATTTGATTCATGATTATTGCTTGATACCGCTAGTGTGAAACACTGGGAGACTGACTGCTCTCATATCTACTTACCCTCTTTGAGGAGAAACACCTGTGTAATGAAACACAGGGGTTACAATACCTTAGTGTGTTACGTATTGCAAGATTCGTGCAAATATCAATATGTAATTCATACGGTTCTCATATGTTCCATGTAGCAATTACCCCTTGCAATGCTATGCTGTAAGAACAAGATATTTCAGATAAATACAGGAAACCTGAGTATATATAGGAGGGAAGTTCTATGGGTACTAGACACCACTGGGGAAAAATACATCTATAGAAATATAGCTTGCCACGATGAATCATTGCGCCATTGTTCGTTATGTTGAATTATTCACTAAAACGTGAACTGTTAGATCTCAGCAGGGAAAATGTTGTCCAAAATGGCAGAACTGGAATTTAATAATATTGGACGAAGTTTCTTTTTTGACTATTTTGCCTTTAAATCTGTAATTCCTAAGTGAATCCCTAGGAATTCACAGTTTAATGAATAATCCAGCTTTATGGTGCTCACTTAGCTCAACTAAAGGGGGGGTGATATCCACAAACTGTTAGCATGCCCACGTTTTCTAAGATTCCAAGGATGTCGTTGCTACTAAAAGTGATATTAGTACACTGAAAAAGAACATACCCAGCCTCATATGTCATAATACCTGTACAACTATTCTGGATAAGACTGTTGCAAGGCATCAGCACAGGAACTTATGAAGGACATAGAAAGCTATCGCATTGTAGTTTTCTGAAACCTGAAGGTTTTTTTTGTTTTTGAATTCTATATAATTATACCAATAGTTTGATTAACCCATGTATGGAATCATTTCACAGCTGTTTCTTCCCAACTATTTTTCATATGGAAGCACAGTCATGTTTGGGAAGCCATATCCTGTTTTGCTTTTTGTTTTCTATGTGTCCCTCTTCCTCAAACTCAAAATGGTGGACAACCACTCAACACAACCTTACATAATGGATGCAGAACAGTCAGAATACACCAGGAACAACTGGGAAAACTGGGTAAAGCACAAGTCAAGATTCTGTTTAATAGTTCAAACTAATTCCACTGTGTGTATGGTACCAAGGTCAGTCCCATCTGTATGAACGACTAAAACCAGTGGACTATTGACTGGAACCCCAAATTACATGGCACTACGCTGAGCCTTATAAAAAGGCTGCAATATGTTCTGCTATCCAGGGAAACCTGAATACATTTGTGCAGACATACATCAAATATTTTTATTTGTACTGTATCAGTCTTTATAGTACAGAATTGTCCCTTTTCTGTGGTTCTTTTCTGCACCAATCCCAGAAAGTAAAACAAAAATGGGTTTATGACCATTTAAAAAGGTCATTGCACTCTTTTGTATGCTCATACCCCAAATTGTGCTGCTGTATAACTGCACTTCTTATACCTGTTGGGCAAATTTGTTGATATACCCATTGTGCATAAATATTCTGTGATACCTTCATGCACAAACAAAATAAAAATAAAGAATTAAAAAAAAAAAAAGTCATTGCCCCTTTAAATTAAAGCTTTGGAATTTTATTTAACTTTTTTCCCCCTCGGCTTGAATATTTCTAGAATTAATCACTCTCATAGTTTGCTTTGCCAACACCTGCCGTGCAAATAATATGTGCGGTGATAGTAAACGAGTTAAATGATAAATTACTTCTGGAGTGGATACTATAGTCTAGGAACGTTTAAATGATAGAAACTTGTATTCAGCTGCATTCCTGGAACAATACCAGAAGCAGACTGATGATTGAAACAGGCAAATGATTCATATAAAGTCCACAAATCACATGATTGCACAGTAATCCCCCTCTTATTTAATGGACTATAATGGCTGTGGATTCTTCACAATTATTATGTAGGAAAAGGCTAGCAACTGGAGAACAAGCAGAAAATTCAGGTTCTGTCACCTTGCCTGTGATCGTGTGAAGCTTGGTCCTTTACTACTGACTTTATTACTATGTACTAATAAGTTTACATAGAAACGTTATAACAAAATAATGAAACTGCTTGACTTAAAGGAGAACCATTGCTTCTGTCAATATCATTTTCTTTTAAATGCATATTAAAGATTTCACATGATGCCACAATCCAGTTCAGTCCAGTTTCAGCAATTACACACATTGCCAGGGCTGAGTTTGCCCTCCTTGCTGCCCCAAGGCCAGTTTCCTCAATGCACTCCCCTGATGTGTTCATGTTAATGCATTATTGTGCAGCTTGTGGTATTGTACATGTGGGGACTGGCTGCTTGTTGTGTTGTATTTGTGATGGTAGACTACTTGTGGTGTTGCTTCTTTAGGGGGATGCTGCTTGTGGGTATATGGGGGGAATGGTGGAACTACCACTGGTGCACATGGTGTGGCTGCACTGAGGCCTGCATGGTCAGGGGGCCCATGCACTTAAGTGATAAACAGCTGATCGCTTCTTCCCACCTTAAATAGAAAGCACCGTGTGAGCGAAAGGGAGGAGATGATGGCAGAGACAGGCAGCATGGGGTAAGAGGAGCAATAGGCAGCAGCAGGACCACACGCAGCCACCCTCCTGGACACACAAGATAAGCTCAAAGGAGGGTGGCTGCAAATAAAAAAAAATAAAAAAATGTTTGTTAGATTGTCTGTCTGTGTATCTGTGTCAATGTGAGACTTACCTTGAGCCAAGGGAGGGAGGGATCCTGATCACTGGTGGTCATTCTCTAACCAGGAGAAACCCTTAAATGAATGTTACAAATCTATAGTCCTGTCTGCACCCCCTGAGTGCCACGAAATGCCTGCACCCCCTGTGTGCCACAAAATGTACAGAGCATTGCCACGGTAACCTTCAGCAGCATTCTGAAACCGTAAAAGTATCAGGGCCAGTAAGTGAGATTCAGTAGGGCTTCTACTCTGGCCAACAAGATCTTGTGCCCCTCGCCAGAAAAATTAGATGGCCGGTAAGGAAGATCTTAAATTTCACCACCTGCCATGTCGCCCCTCTCCATACTGCCGTAAGAAGGCCTTATGGCAAATCCGGCAATGCACATTGAAAAATAAACAGAAACTTTGTTTTATTCTGAATAGTGACTGCAAGGTGCTTAGGGCAGACCTTAAAGCAAGGATTTACGGGGAGATAAGAGGGAGGTGCTGAGTTGCAGGATGAAGAGGTGTAGATTTTCACACCTCACAAATAAAAAATTTTTAAAAATGAAGAGTAATATGCATTAATGCAGTCTACAAGAAGCCATGGACTGTGTATACTGAGAGCGTCTGCTTCAAATCTCAGCTTATCAGTAGATCACTACACAGAGTGACAAAGATACGTACCCTTTTCACTTTATGTGTGTGGTTTGCTACTGATCGGATGGGCTTAGCCTTTCAGCTGCGCCCAGTCCGACGCTTCCTGCTTGAAGCCTCAAACTAGTACGGAAATGAAATGACAGAGCTGAAGGGCGCGGGTTTAAATACTTTGTGGTTAAACCATCTACTGATGATTTAACCCCTTGAGATAAGCTGGCACCCGTGACCACCTTGCATCGTAACATAATGCCAATGGCGTTGTTATAGGTCCCAGTGTGTTCCTTTAAAAGATTGTATAAATGAAGGTGGGCTCATAGATTTGGCTACACCTAGCATTGTGAGGAATATCAATGTGTGTCAGTTTGGATTCTATTTGCATTGTCCCTATATGATACAAATATTAGAATAATCTTTTTTTTTCTGTGTGACTTGAATAGAATTTTCTTCCAAAAGCAGCTCTGGAATGTCTGTTAATATAGTTAACAGACTCTTATTGATTGATCTCTGAGAGATTTATAAATTAGAAGTTTGCTTACCTTTAATGAAAAACCTGTTCTTTCTCGGCTGCATGTTGGAACATAACCCTTAAATATTTAAATGACTCTTAGAATGAATTACCTTTTGTGATTATTATGTCTGAGTGTCTGAGTGGGTAAACCGTTGACGGTTGTGGGGGAATTCCTACAAATTTCTGATGCTGAGAGCAATATTTTTTGGTAATGGTATGTTTGAAATAGATGTTGGTAAAATTAATCATATGTATATTATATTTTTCATTTTCTTTAAGGATCATCTAGCATCATAAGAACAAATACTCATTTGAGAGGTCATGAAACAAGGAGGGCCACTGTCAGTGAATACCTGCACATAGTTACTTATACCCACTGTGATTTGCAAAACTAATCCATGTCTTTTCAGGCAGCAGAGGTCCTTTGCCATCCAAAACAAATCCAAGCTGTGTATGTGGCGTGTGCATCCCTAATCCTTAACTCCTTGATATTGACGTTATTGTGAAAATATTGTGGGCAATATCTGAACAGGACCTGAAATGCAGATGTAAAGAAGTATATGGACATTTTTATGCATGTGCTGTCTTAGGACAGTTGTGCCCAAAGCTAGATCCCCCGATGTTGTAGAACTACAGCTTCCATGATGCTTTGCCATACTAAACCATTTTAAAGGCATGCAAAGCATCAAGGGAGATGTAGTTCTACAACATATGGAGCTCTTCCTTTTGGTCATCCCTTGCCTAGAAGAAAACTGTAGGAATCCTAGTTCAGGGTCCCCAAAATTATTGGAACCTATATCTGGTGTTGGACTGGCTTCCTGCTGCTATTTTGAAAGTAAATATCCTCTTCATATTTAAAAAAAAAAATATATATATATTTTAGTTGTTTGGATGCATTAGCTGCATAATGTAATATAAGTGGGGGTCACTCACTTCTTGTCTACAATGTCCCTTTAAGTGATGGTAAGTTCTAAGTTCTCGTATACCACCATTGGGAGATCATCTTTTTTTTTTTATTTATTTTTTTTTTTTTTTAACAAACTGAAAGATTTAAAAAATAAATAAATAATAAAAAAAAGATTCTGGGATTCATTATAGTTACACAGCCAAAAGGTTTAAAATCTCCAACTTAGTCTGAGCAAGCTGTAAGGGATCTGAGCGTGTTGGAATTGTACCACATGGAGAGGGTCACACACATTGAGTTATGTTTTTGTTTTATTTTTTTTGGTTTTCAGAAAAAGACATTTTAAATTAAGAAAAATTGCAAATTGTCTAAAATGTTGCTCGGCTAATGTTTAAAAAGGTGTATTTTAGACCAGTAATCTTCTCATTTTTTTCCTATTTTCATGTTCATATTTAAAGTCGGTATGTCTTTTTTGTCTACAGTGGTTAATAGACTTGTTGAGAACCTGTGACTATTAGTAAAATAAAATAATAATAAACTGCTCAATTGCCTTTGGTCTCAAGGAACAATATCAATATGAAACCCATATGTTATAATGCCTAATGAGCTTGTACGCAGTATGAACAGGGCATGTACTGCATTCTTGTGCTGCATGTGATTTTTCATGGTTCTACGAGATACGCAATTCGGTAGCCTAAAAGAGTGTTGACATCAAACCTGCTGTAGCATCTGTAAAAACATGTGGCGCTCGGTGGGTTAGTGTGGGATTTTGTGTTTTGCAAGGTTACAGGAAAAAGGAAAATAATAAAGACAGCCAGAACAATCAATCAAAATGATAACTATATGGAGAGAGGCAGGGACAAATTAATATGGATTATTGTAGTGGTGTGCTTTAGTAGTCAGTGTGCTTTAAAAAACAAAGAAAAAAGTAACTTTGCAGCTCTAAGTCTGCCCTCTGTGGCTTTCTATCAGACAGCCACTAGATGGCTTTCGGAATCCAGACTTTTGGTCCGTTATCTGCTGCTTGACGTCCTCACGGACCTCCAGCATCAGATTTTCCCTATAGGAAAGCATTCAATAATGCTTTCCTATGGGGAGGTCTAATGCGCGCACAGCCATTGCCGTGCATGCGCGTTAGGTCTCCCCCGTTGGCCTTATGTCGGCAGGGGAGGAGCTTGGGCGGAGAGGTGTTTTACTGGCACTATAGGATCCCTTTAAATAACTGGAGGTCTTTTTAGTATCACTCTAATGGCCATTAAAGATGTTGATACAAACATATAAAAAAAAAACCTCTTAAATCATATTACTGGATTCCACATTTGGAAGACCATTACATGTAATGGTAAAAACACTAACAGTGTTATTCACTAAAGACAGAAATGCAAAATGAATTAAATGTGAATTTTACATTTTAGACCAAAAATGCTGAGATGGAAAAATGATCCAAGTCAGCTTTGATTTCAGTAAATAATCAGTCTACTGTAAGAGTCTGTATAATGAAGTCACATACTACATAGGACGCCATCTTTGCAATGGACACTTTTGACACTTTTCTGAAATCCAGTACAGCTTCCAGAGGAAATGGCGTGACCATTGGTATGTGAATTTTGTATTCATATTTTATTGAGTAATAAGGTGTTTTTACCAGGAAGATTAAAATCGCTCTCGTTTTAAAATCCTATGTAGAATGTACAATAGTGTCTTGTATGTGTAACATACAACAAATGTAAAAAAATGAAACATCCTCATTAATTCCACCTGCTTTCTTGATTGAAGATATAGTAATGTAGGAGTATGCAAGAATAGTCAACAATATATAGGGTCCTGTCCCACTGTCCTGATTTTATCCCCAGTTGTTCTGCATCGGTGAACAAACTTTCGCAGAAAATTTTGAAAAAGGTGTGTGGCTTATACTATCTGTCCGGTTGGCTACCAAAGTCCAAACCTCCAATCTGAAATTCTTGACAAGGCCTGACATGGCTCTGGAAGTTTTGACTTAATATTTTTCTGCAACCTGTTTGGAGCCACTTTCATTTTTTATGCATCTGTCACTTTAAAGACACATTTATGATGTCAGCTGCATCCTTTGGCTTTGCCTGCAACTTTTAATTACTTTACGTTATCCCCCGAGTGCATAGTATCTTGTTTCGCTAAGTGCATTTTAGTGTACGTGGATTAACTGCAGATATTTTTCCCGTGACTTTTCATTTCAGCTTAATGTCCATTATGTTAGGGATAGTTAGCCATTAAAATCCATTTGTCTTTCTTCAAAATGAATTTCAGAAACTTTGTATTTAGCGTTAAGACTAATCTCGGTAAAAACACATTTTAAGACACTGTGAAAGTGGATCTCGAATGATAATGCGATCCGTAGCTTTTACACATCTCATTCCTGCACTATTTGAGAGACTAAATGAAACTGATGTGGAAGCCTCGTTGGCTGTAAATACATTCTCTAACCAGGAAAAACCCTTAAATGAATGTTACAAATCTATATTCAGTGTGTGTTTATAGAGCAGGGGTTCCCAATTTAATTTTTCTGTGGAGCCCTTTGACATAGTGTATCAACGTCGTGGAACATACTGGCACATAGATACACACACCTTGACACACAGTGTGTATCTGTGTGTGTGTGTGTATGTATGTATCTGTGTGTCAAAGTGTGTGTATCTGTGTTTGTGTGTGTCTGTGTATCAAGGTGTGTGTACCTGTGTTTGTATGTGCCAGTGTGTATGAATCTGACACACAGATATACACACACACTGGCAGATAGTGGCACACGGATACACACACTGGACACAGATTCACACACCTTGACACACAGTGTGTGTGTGTGTGTGTGTATGTTTCTTTGTGTCAAGGTATGTGTATCTATGTTTCAAAGTGTGTGTATCTGTGTTTGTATGTACCGGTGTGTGTGTGTTAAGGTATGTATATCTGTGATTATATGCGCCAGTGTGTATCTCTGTGTCAGTGTGTTTCTGTGTGTGTGTGTGTGTGTGTGTATCTATGTATATGTATCTGACACAGAGATACACACACACTGGCACATAGTGACACACAGATACACACACACACACACACACACACACACACACACATAGGCACATAGTGACACACAGATACACACTCAGATACACACACACACACACACACACACACACACACTCAGATACACACAGTGACATATACACACACTTGCACCCATACACATTGACACACTCAGATACACACACTCACTGACAAGAACACATACACTCACACACACTCACTGACAAGCACACATTCACTGTTACTGACAAACACACATATACTCCCTAACAGACACATATCATTTTTTTTTTTTTAGTTTACATTTTTCATCCACCCAGCCCCCCTACCTTTAAGAGTGCTGGCATCGAGTCCCTGTGGTCCAGTGGGGCTGCTGGGCGGCTGGCGAGCGGTTCCTGGGGTCCAGTGGGGCTGCTGAGTGGCTAGTGTGCGGGCGGCGAGGGAGCCGAGCAGGAAGATCACTGCTCTCTCTCCGCCCTCGGCCATTTTATTTTTTAAACTTTTGGCGGAACCCAGTTGGTGTACTGCAGAAAAATAAATACAAAATCCACACATATTTCATGTATTCTAAAGCTTTTGTTAAATTTGATCTACTTCTAACCATGAAAAGTTTGGAAGGTGCTTATTCTTAAGCCACTTCTTTTACTTTAAAAGCAATATAAGGTTGTCTCACTTAATCATTTAGAATGAAATACCACAATTTAAATAATGTGCTGATTTCTATTTAAAATTTGTACCTTTATAACTAATTGCAGAAACATATGCGTGGCTGTTACTCTTGCGGATTCTGCTAGCTCTATTGAATGTATTAAAGTTACAGGCACACACTGACTGTCTGTCTGTGCTGGAAAAAAGGGGAGGGCTTGCAAAGGCTGCAGACATCAGATCTGCAGCTTTTCAAACAGTATTTTAGAAAATAAATAAATGCATCATGTTTTCATTGGGGTATATGCACATATTGCTAAAACTTATCAGCATTTCTATTGGAGTGTTCCTTTAAAGGAGTTATGGTGTCTGCACAGCCTGAATTCCCTGGTGCCATCACACGTTTCAATGGGGCTGCAGTGATAAGATGAGGGTATTCGCTGAGTATTCTCAGCTTTAGATAACTGCCTAACATTGGTATGGATTGCTATGGCTAATGGCGAGTTACTCGGCATTTTAGCCATATATCCAGCAGGGGGCATAGCCACAGGTGCCTAAGGACTCTCATGAACTATTAGACGGATTAAAAAAAAGGTTTAGCACTGATCTGTAGGTGCCTGGAGAAGTAGTTACGATGCCTAGAGTGTCTCTTAAAAAAAAAAGTTAAAAAATAATAATAATAATTCGTACAAATTATTTTTTGGGCACTAGTGATAACCTGTACATTCAAAAAGATAACATGCTAATCCAAACTGTGGCAAACGTGCCCACGTGACCAAAACAGGGGACTAGGGAACTAGGCCATAGGATAAACTCGGCACACCCCTTGTGCATGTCCAGGAGTTCGTCTGAAAAGTTTGGAAGCAGTTTTGTTTACGCTCAAACTGTCTTAATTTGTTTGCCATGTATTTACTTGGATTTCTTAATTTTAATATTTAATATCCCCATGAGCAACAAATATAAATAATAATATATTAATATAAATGTTTGACATAGTTTCCATTTTAAATCACATGGCTAACAAAAGTTTAAATATCAATATATAGAAAACAGAAAAGAAAATGGCACAGCAACCAACAGGAGTCATTCAGAAGGAGAAACGACCTCTCTTTCAGTTAGGGTCTCCTTCTGCATTTTTGCACATTCAAATTACTCTTCATTGATTTAAAGAATAAGTCTAATAATAGGTAAAGCATTGTGGATTTACCTTGGCACGAAAATTGTAAACTGAAGCTGTGACCAAATTATCCTTGCGGGGTGTCCAAGTAAATTCACATCAGGAAAGGAAAAAACTTTTTCTTTTATTTCCTCCTAAACATCCTTCTGGCCAGACACAAGCATAACAAGTTTTACAAACAATGTCACTTTTTGAGTTGCAGATGGAATTTCTCGTGTGTTGCTGAACTTTCGTGTAATGGGAGTATATGTATATATTTTTTGTTTTACATATTTAAATTTATTTTCAACAAACAATTTATGTCCGTAGTGTTACTGTAGCACTCTATTACACATCAAACACTCTACACTTGCTAGACCACAGGATCCTCTATAGACAGAACCTTTTCCCCTACAGCCGTACCTTTACAGCAGTAGCTCTGCCCGTTGTGAAGTTTGGTCAGACATAGTCCCTACTTTGTCTTAGTAGGTCTTTTAACTACGATGGTATTTCAGTGAATTTTCAACACAGTCTATGTGAGTATTTGATAAAGATTTTGTTTTTATGAAATACTCGTTTTGGAAGGGTAACCAAGCTACTTTAATCTATCTTTGATTGTACAACATGTGAAATGTTTTGTTAGATGTAAATGGATCGCCATTGCGACAGAATAGGATCCTTTGTAGTATGAAAGGATTATGGACTGTTTGTAGAGGAAAGAACATTATCGACAGTAAGGGAAGTGGTCCTTAGAGCTGCAGTAATCCCACTTTTCAATACCAATTCTGGAAGCTTGATGAATTTCATATTTGTCAGTTTAGCAGTAGGAAAGTCCATATTAAAGGTATTGTTACAAGTGCCGAGGTTCGGTATGACTCTGAAGCCCTGATGCATAGAATGCTGTAATCTCTTTAGACAGCAGGCAAGTTTGAGAACTCCACCACAGAGTTTAAGATGAAAAGTATCGACTGGAGCAGGTCTGGACCATCAACAGCAAGGTCCTGAATAGTCTGGCACTAGTGTCTAGTCTGCTGATATTCTCTTATAAAAATAGAGATTTGGAGCCTTGGAAGTTGGATATTTTCCACCCTATGTAAATGGAATTAAATCACAATCAGAGCTGGCATTGAGTTAGCGAGACTTACGAGTTGATAACTCTACCAGGTCTGCTATTGAAGAGCTGTCTGAGAACTTAAATCACAGCAGATGCTTGGCATCAGGTGGTAAGGTTTGATGCTGCTGGCCAAATAAGGTCTCATTATAATTTTATGTTTTGTACATCCCTTATGGTTAGCGGTATTTGAGAGCACAGTAAATGCTGAAAACATCGTTATCACTTAAAATTAACTTACTCGTAAATGCACTCGTCGATTCTGTAGTTAGTACTTTCCGTCTTATACTTTTAATGGGAGTCATGGCATTTGATTATTTCTGTAATAGTCATTTATATACATTTTTTTATATTTATTGAGACTACTCTGTTTTCCATTTATATATATATATATATATATATTTATATTCAAGATGTACAGGTGTAATATCAAATAATTAAAAATAAAAATCCAATTAAATAATTTGTTTCCAGATGGTCAAAAGGTATTTTAAAAGCTTTCTCTACAAGAGTTGTGCATTCAGTTTCAAATGAACTGGGATTTGTCCGAATTTTGGGCGCTCGACGAATCGTCCAAATTCCGTAACAACGTAGCGCCATAGGGTGGCGATAGGTATCACGAACAAACAAAACAGACAATGGATGAGCATGTTCTTTTGTTTCCTAATTCAGAGTTCAGTTGTGGCACCAAAAAAGGAGATGATTGATGGCTTGGGGAAAGCCACAAAATATATTTAAAAAATATATAATATATACATCTACAGATACAGATTTATTTATTTTTCTCACTATCTGAACTAAGCAGTCAGAATACCAGAAGATTACTTTCCCTACTTAATAATAAAAACCCATTCAATGTAAAAAGATAAGAGCAGACTTGTGACTTTATCAAGAAATTAATTTGTACCATGGCAGTTTATTTGCTGTTAGTTTCCTAATCCCTTGTAAATAGAGGCTGTCAGCCAAGTCAGCTTTGCTGCAGATATTTATTTGAGTGCTTTAGAATTGGGTGCTCAGATCTGGTCCAGGAGACTTTGCACACAGACAATCAAACACTAGTTAAACACACTGTGCATGTCTCTTAATCAGTAGCTGGATGCAGTTTCATGGTCACACACTGAGTATGCCAGCAGGTGATTAAACTAATTAGCAGACTCATGGGATTTCTAAACCATCTGATCATGGCTTAGTCCAGAGACCAGCTCTGCTCCAGAGAGGAATCCCAAGAAAAGAGACATATACAAAATAGGGGGAAGCCCTGAAGGTGAATTAAAAAGCTACAGGTATGACTTTTTTTTTTAAATTGCTAATTATATTATTGAGGCTTTTATCATTTCAGTTATCTGCCTGTCATTTGCTCATAGTTTAAAGACTGAATGTAGAGAGGATTGTTTTAGAATTATCATGTGTGTATTATTATAATTATGAGTATTTTTGTCATTGTATATTATTGTATATTTCTGTATTCCTAACCATATATATCATAATATCTTCATACCTATATCTATATCTGCACATATAGAGAATTTGATCAAAGCTTGCAGAGTTCTGTACCCACTGCCCACTCATTTTAAAGTGATCACATACAGTCTGTCCAATATTTAGCTGGCGATTTAATACAAAATGATCTTATCCTGTTTGTAGCATCTAATAGTCTTATATTAGAATACCTGATCTTAGAATGAGTCATTATAACAGGCTAACAGGTTGGGCTATCTGATCTCATACTGAGTCATTCTGATAAGTCTATTGATTTTATACTGATGAATGTGATATTATGCAAGTGTTAATAGGGTGAAAATCTCATGTGTCAGCAATATAACAGTCTAGCAGTGAAGATGCTTTGCCTATTAAACAAATCAAAGCTTCTTCAATGTAACATTATAATAAAACTATCCGGGTTCTCTTATTTTGTATGATAACATTATATCAGGGTTGGACTTACCCTGCTGTTATTTTTATACAGGGGTCTTCCTGTTGGTAGGTTAATGTTCTTATACAGGTGTCACAGTTTGTTGGCTGCATATCTCATATAGTGGTCTCTTTCGTTTCAGTCATTACACATTCAGTGTCTAAGGTGCTAGGTGTATGGGGGGGAGGGAGGGTGGTTCTAATAAACATGACAGAAGGAAGCTGGTCATATATTTCATGTGTTCATTATTTGTTGCATGATGCTATAAAGAGTTTTTTCTCAACAGTTAGATGACCAATTACAAGGAGGTATGTGGTTTTATCTTGGTATACATCAGGTACTGATATGCCCGTGGGAGGCAGGGTGGAGTACTGTACTATTCTTTCCTCTCCTTCCTCTTATTTCCATTCCTTCGACCATGCACCCTTATGCAACCTGATAAATCTCTGGTACCTACCACATGCGTACACACATAATGGCAGCAATCACCTTCCATAAACAACAATGAAGCACCGGGCACACAAGGCACCTTTCATGAGCTGGTTATACATACTAGAATGCACAAATGGGAAAGGAACACAGGAACACACTGTCGGGACACATACAAAGGATTAAAAGGGGAGACAAATCCTTCATGTCTGCCTCATACCATGATCCGAATCTGATCAACAGCATAGACAATGGGGACACACAATAGGGCTCAACACATTGTAACTAAGTCCTGATCCTAGCACTGTTTCAACAATCTGCCACCATTGTTAAGCCACGTGAGAATAGCAGCGCCCCACGAAACAGAGCTTTAAGTTGGAACAACACGCTCACGAGAGTAAGGTGATAGGGGGTGAACCCATGACGTGGCGTAAATGGGCACATTATGATAGGTAGAGATCAATGTTGCGCCAATATAGAGCTTCATTCAGGTGCATCTATAACGATCAGGATATCTTTGTACTGTGAATTAACAATTGAAATGTACCTGTTGAATACCACACGGATGTTACCATACATAACATAGAAACATAGAATGTGACTGGATATAAGAACCATTTGGCCCATCTAGTCTGCCCAATTTTCTAAATACTTTCATTAGTCCCTGGCCTTATCTTATAGTTAGGATAGCCTTATGCCTATCCACACATGCTTAAACTCCTTTACTGTGTTAACCTCTAAAACTTCAGCTGGAAGGCTATTCCATGCATCCACTACCCTGTCAGTAAAGTAATACTTCCTGATATTATTTTTAAACCTTTGCCCCTCTAATTTAAGACTATGTCCTCTTGTTGTGGTAGTTTGTCTTTTTTTTAAATATGGTCTCCTCCTTTACTGTGTTGATTCCCTTTATATATTTAAATGTTTCTATCATATCCCCCCTGTCTCGTCTTTCCTCCAAGCTATACATGTTAAGATCCTTTAACCTTTCCTGGTAAGTTTTATCCTGTAGTCCATGAACAAGTTTAGTAGCCCTTCTCTGAACTTTCTCTAAGGTATCAATATCCTTCTGAAGATACGGTCTCCAGTACTGCGTACAATACTCCAAGTGAGGTCTCACCAGTGTTCTGTACAATGGCATGAGCACTTCCCTCTTTCTACTGCTAATACCTCTCCCTATACAACCAAGCATTCTGCTAGCATTTCATGCTGCTCTATTACATTGTCTGACTTATGACTTATTACTTATGTTTTATACTTATGTCATTACTGCGAATGGGACCTGCCTGTCTCACTGTTTGTTTTTTGATATATTGGTATACTTTACCATTTGCCTTCTTACAACAGCAATAAAAAAGATTTAAAAATAAATAAATCAGGTACTGATTTGGCTGTAATGGTAAATTCACAATGTTAAGGTTTTTTTTAATTGTAACTCTACAGTGGCAAAGGGCACACTGTAATTGCAGAGCTTGTTATAGTGCCACAATGCAAACGCTGCAGGGTTTAGCTCAGTGGAGTCATATGTAAGTTGTCAAATCATTCTTTAATGGTTCAACTACTTACTCTTTAATCTGGGGGAGCGACAGGGCACTCTTGCCATGGGATGTTTGTTATGGTGTTTATATAAATAGGTATTTATAAAAAATCTCAAACTGGCAGCACTGTGGATCTTTACTCAAGGTGCCAACTCCTGCCCACAAAAATACAATCTGGAACAAAACTGCCGTCACGAAAGGGACTTGTATGCAAACAAAAAATAAATCTATTAATCCACAGGCAGCGCAGTTTCGGTCCTATCCATCCTAACCTCAGGACCTTTATTACACACCTTTATCAAGCGCGATAAAGGTCCTGTGGATAGGACTGAAGCATTCCTGTCTATGGATTAGATACATACATTTTCTTTTGTCGTTTCTACAAAGAGGAGAAAACATTCCTTACATTCTGGTCCATGTAGATGCAATGGAATTATGTGGTTGCTGCAGATTTGTTGTCTGCAAATTTATGTTCTAGGTCTCCTGTTCCAGTACAACTTAAAGATTCTTTATTTGACTGAGATCTAGTGGCCACTTGGGTACACTGAATTCAAGGCTCAACATTTCCACCTGCCACTAGCCACAGGCTTGCAGTGGAAAATAACCTTTAGGGCCTAGCTAATAGTCATTTTAAACCCTACTGAATGCGTTCTCACATGAGAGAAATAGCTTGAGATGACATGTGCCTTTTGACATGGCACACTCTTCTACTGGAAGTAGCCATTTAGCAGATGGTTAAAGGAGCACTATAGTCTTAGGAATACAAAGCTGTATTCATAACACTATAGTGTCACTCTGCCCCCCTGGGCCTCTCCCACTGTGGCACTCAAAGAGTTTTAAACCTTTCAAAGACTTACCTGATTCAGTTGCCGAAGTCCCAGGGCGCTGGCTCCATCTATGGCTCCTCCAATGTCATTGTGAGGGGGAAGCAAGCACTGTGCGCACGCTAGGCCTTCCCCATAGGAAAGCACAGACTCAATGCTTTCCTATGGTAATTTTCAAGACGCTCGGCATCTTCATGTAAAGTGTGAGGATGTTCAACATTGTTTCATGGAGTTAAACTTCTTTAAACAGCAGGAAGCACCTCTAGTTTCTGCTAGACTTATATGAGATGAGATATGGGTGCCTATAGTGTCCTTTTAAACTAGTCATAAATGGATGGCCAACAAAAAGTCAGGCTGTGGGATTTATCTGATCTTCAGTTTGCAGTGGCGTACATACCGGGGTCGCGGCTGTGACCAGTCCCGGCCACCCTGCGACCGGTATGTACCCACTGTGGCCAGCCTCTTCTCCTGGGGGACCCAGGAGCCAGCCACATCAGGGCCCTTTGGAGCCGAGAGGCGGATCGGGGCGGAGAGATCCCCAGCGCTGGAGAAAGGTAAGTGCTTAAGACACACACACACTCTCATGAACAGACTCATACACATCGCAGAAGCTCCTCTAGCGGCTGTGAATGAGACAGCCACTAGAGGCTGGATTAACCCTCAGTGAAACATAGCAGTTTCTCTGAAACTGCTATGTTTTCAGCTGCAGGGTTAAAATTAGAGGGACCTGGCACCCAGACCACTTAATTGAGCTAATGTGATCTGGGTGTCTGTAGTTGTCCTTTAAGTGTATGTGTATCTGCATGCACTGGCGTACATACCCAAGTCGCAGGGGTCGCAGCCCGGCGATCAGGTGCCCGCTGCCATGTGTTGCGGCCCCAGCCCGCTCAGAGTAAGCGCGCGGGGAGGGGGGCCACGGATCAGTTTTTGCACCGGGACCCCATGGGTTGTGTGTACGCCACTGTCAGTTAGTATTAAGCAGCCTGAGATGAGCCAAACAATTACACCATAAAAACAATCTGAAATGTTTAACACAAGGTAGGATGGATGCATCTTGTTTACTTGTACAGTAATCTGACTCTAAATTAAGCTATGAAAAAAGAGATTTGTCAAACCAGGCAACATTTATCATATACTCTGCTGTACAGCTTTGATGTGTCTGTGCTCACTGTAGCCTCTATTCCCTTTTCTAAGCCCTTCGGCTCACACATCTCTGTTGCCTCCCTAAAGAATTATGTGAGTTGAGATCTTTGCATTAGCTAGAATCTATGTCCCAGTCTGACCTGGATTGATGAGAGTTGCAGTCCTGCGTGGCTGCTGTTTCCTTTAGTGATTTGCTGAGATTTGGGCTGGGGAGAGAGAGTTGCACTATATATTTCAATCCTTTAAATGTGGCAACTGTGCCTCCCGAGTATAACTCCCACTCATCTCAGGCAGGCCGAGATTAGGGGATCTGTACTGCACAATGTCAGCCACACTGTCCATTACCCTTTTTTAACACAATAAGTATTAAGGTATTGTGGTTTATATAACTTGGATGCAGAGCCTGGTTTAATGGATTTAATATGCACAAATGATCGTATATATTTACTACATTATAAATTCACATCATTGCGGGTTTTACTGCTGTGAGATTCAACGATGCACTGCCGTACACATTATTATAAGTCGTATTGCCGTAGAGCTCTGTGATTAGCCTTGGGTGAGAAATAAAGACACAAGGAGTTCCATTTATTTCTTTATAAATTTGTCTCATTTGAATAAAAGCTGTTAGTTACTTGGTGCTAACGAAACTCTGCTGTGAAAATTTTGCCTATGATTTCACATGACGTTATAATTTCCTTTAGTGACAGATCTTCTTCCAGGACCATTATGTTGTGCATCTGGGAGAGAGAAACATGTTCTTGTACAATTCACACATGCACCATTTAAAAACAAACAGTCGCAAGTCCGTACAATAGAAAAAGGCTGTTTTGTTTGCTTTGTTTTGAAGTTTTCCCATGACTGTGTTTGTAATCTGCATTAATTCTTCCTTTCCTCTCCTCCGCTGCTAAATTAAATAAATGCCCTTCTTGCTTTAGTTAAATGGTGCACGATTTGACCAACCTTGGCAAAGTGACTTCTTGATTCAACATGACAGATCCATCTGACAGTGAAGTGTTTGATCTGTGTAAATACATATTTATCATCAGGATTACTAAATCCAGTGGAATGCGTAGCACATTCTGCATAATTTTCACTCACTTGTCCCAAACTCACCTCTTCGCACATCTGCTTTTGAATCCTGTAGAGTGAATAATGAGAAATTAAAATAGTGTCTATCAGGTCAGGTTTAGTTATACTTGCCAAAGCCCCCTATATTTTAGGATATTGTGCTGGTACAACGTAAGAAAGCTTATTAGACACGTTCTTTGTGGGTTTTAAAGTTGGCATGTACCACTGTATAATAAAACTAAATAGAGATTGTTAGCAATGGAATTTTGTTTATTATTACGCAATGTCAAAACTTTTTTCGCTTCACTTTTATACTGCCTTGTGCAACTACTATAAAATGAAAATAAAGATTGTCAAAAAAAAAAAGTTGGCATGTATACGAAATGGATGGATTTGCACAGGTTACCATACCTCCCAACATTTAAAATGGACAAAGAGCGACACTTTAGTTTTAGGAGTGTGATTGGGGGTGTGACCAGAGGCGGGGCTGTTCTGAGAATGTTTCGGTGAATTACTAATGCCAATTTTGCAGCTAAAATTTAATTTAGAAGAAAAACAATGTATATTATTTGCACGGACTGATTTCTAAATCCATGTATTGTAGTTTAAAGACACATACCTATGAGTATTATTACTGTGGAGCTCTTTTATACACTCAAACACTCGTAGAATAGAGTTCTCCTAAAAAGAAAATTAGGATAGCAAAGAGGGGCAGAGAGATTTGAACCCAAAATTGGGTCTGTCTCTCCTAAATAGGGACATTTGGGAAGTATGGATAAAAGTTTAAGATGATTGATCCACAGTACAATAGATCATTTTTTCCTGTTATGTAATCTCTGGGTAGCCAATCAGACCATTGGAACATGCTTAGAAAAAAGGCTCTGGCTACTGTGGATCTGGCTGCATGCTGGTTTGTATGTGTAGGAGTAAATGCTTAATCAGTGATTGCAATTCATGATTTGTCCGATGTTGTTTATATCAGCTGTGAGTAATCCGTATTCTAGAACTACAGTTCTGGTAATTATACTTCACTTTTAAACATCCTACTCTAATTCTTTTATAATCTAAGGGTCAAAAAATGAAGAAGCAAATCCAGGCACTGTCAGCCTGTACGTATCCTGCCAATATTATGAAGAAAGAAATACAGTGCTTTGTGCTATGTCCTTCCTTGGGGGTCAACTGTCTGTTTCACAGGATGTTCGTAGTTTCTTCTCCTTGGGCCACAGCAGGGTTTGTATTTCAACCATAACCTACCTACTGTTCAGGGTAGTAATCGTATGTACTTCTAGAACAGCTTCATTTTGGTTTGGGTTTATTTATTTTTTTATTTTTTTTCATTTTAAATCCACAGTTTATAAAAAAAAAAAAAAAAAAAAGAATTTTGTACAAAAAAATGTACAGGCAGAGTAGCATGATGGTAAATATACAAATTGAGCCAGGACACTGACAACCTGGAATTTGTAGTTAACAAAAGTAGTTTATTCTTTCTACAAACCAGAGTGGGGGCAGGTTGAACTCAAATCCCTATGTCCCTATTTTGTAGAAGCTCAGAATTTTTGGTGTCGGAATTTACACCAGAGCTCCATAGAAATAATACTCCCAGTAATGTGTCTTTAAATTACAATAAAATATATTTACAAATCAGTCTGTGTAAATGGGGTACACTGTTCTTGTTCGAAATCACAAATGTTGTAGTCTAAATTATTCGTAAGTCTCCTAATATTTCTCAAACAGCCTGCCCCTGGCCACACCCCTCTCACACCCCTAAAATTGAGGAACCTTTTGTCAGTTTGAAATGTTGAGAGGTGCGTAAATGCCTAAGCTATTTGTATTCAGCCTTAATGTTTCACCAAAGCAGAGTAAATAGAAAGGTACCAAACCTGTCTTGTACTATTTAAGATGCAGTTAGTAGGAGAACAACAACGAGTTTGAATACTGGTTAGAGTAGAATCCAAGAGATAACATTTATAGAGAAGTTGTATATCTGTCTCATCCCTCCTATGGCCAAAGAGGGAAACTTTCATTTTAGGGGTGTAAGTGGGGGTGTGGCCAAGGAAACTTTTGTGGTCAGAGAAATGTGAGGTGACTTACTAATAAAAATGTACACAATCAAAATGTAATTGAAAACAAGTAATGTTATCTTATATGCACAGATTGATTTTACAATTTATTGTAGTTTAAAGAAACATCACTGGGTGTAATGTAAAAGAGCTCTATTATACACGCAAAGAATATGAAGCTCCTAGAAAAGAGGGATATTCGGAAAGAAAATTGGGATTTGGGCCCATAATCGGGACTGTCCCTCCTAAATAAGGACACTTGGGAGGTATGCTTTGTTGCTGTTTAATCTCAGAAATTGAATGGTAAATGTCAAGTGGAGCATTTTTAAAATAATTTGTTTTCCACTGGAAAGTGAAATAAAGTACTTCAGTAGTGTAGAAATAGGATAAAATGAATATAGTCTTAAACACATTCTAGAACAGCTGCTGGACTGAAGCTGCTTGCCTGTTCTTGCACTATATAATTGAAGATTATGCTAGCGCTAGTGTACTTATAATCTTAATTTTAGTAATGACAGGAGGCGAGTATTTTGCATATAACTCTCTTTACTAACTCCACATAGCAGTAAAGAAAAGTGAAAACATTAACCAATCAAAAATGCAGTAGGAGGTATAGTATTCACAGTGATGAGGCTCCTCCCCCTCTTTCGAAAGCGACATCAGAGACAAATATTGAAAAACGGATAAAGTCTTGAAACATAAAGTCTTGAAACATGCACCAACGGGTGACTTTCCAAATACGAAGTCCTAGTGGTTGAAGGACGGCCCAAACGTGTCCATCCTGAGCATAAGATGTAATGTCCCGAAGTTATGCTGAAAAAGAACGTGGAGAAGGTTAGGTACCGATCTGGCAACTGTTTGCGGTAATGTAATAAACCCAACACAATTTCCACCGAACTGATGTAAAACTAGATGAAAACTAGTATAAATATGACAGTAAACAATAACAAAGATTTAACTAAACAAGGTACAAGCCTGAGTCATACAAGATGAGTAGGAAGATAGAAGAAGTAAGGAAATACACAGAGTAAGTATACTTACTTGGATCCGTATCCCCCAAGGGTGCGGAGGGTGGGAAAATACTCGCCTCCTGTCATAAAATTAAGATTATAAGTACACTAGCGCTAGCATAATCTTCAATTTTACCACATGACAGGAGGCTTCATATTTTGCATTTTTAACGCTGAAGCAGGAGAGACGTGGCTGCCCCCGAGTTCGGTCGGAAGTAGAAGGTCCGAAAGGTCGATTCTCGTGACCAATCTGCAGCTCGTAGGATGTCTGCCAGGGATGCGCCTGCGGTAAAAGCCGAAGAAGCTGCCGCCCCGCGGACGGAGTGGGCTCCGAAGGTTTCCTCTACGCCCGCCAGGGACAGAATCCATCTTACCCATCTGGCCAAGGTGGTGGTAGAGACGGGAACGTGTGGTCTAACGTAGGACACCAAGAGTTGGCCCGTAGGGGAGACCCGCAAACGGGATGTGACCTCTACGTACCGATGTAGGGTAGATACCACGCAGAGAAGCGGTTCTGTAGGAAAAAAGGGGTAGAAGACCGATGTGGAGTCGGATTTCGTACGGCGTGAAACTTGGAAGGTAACTCCCTCCGGGGAGACCGAAAAGGCATCGATGTCGAAAGCTCGTACGTCCGAAACTCTGCGGAACGAGACCAAACAAAGTAGGAGCGTCAGTTTGGCTGATAGTTGCCGGAGCGAGAGTCTGTTGTTGTCTGGCCAGTCCCTCAGGAACTGTAGGACGTTTTCGACGTCCCATAGTCGGGAGTATTTAGGTTTCGGAGGCCTCTGAAGTCTGAGGCGGCATATCAACGGGTCTTTCCCGACGGGGATCCCCTGGGCCGGAGCGTGGGCCGCTGAAATTGCGGAGCGCACAACGTTGAGGGATCGATAAGATCGGCCCTTGGAGAAGAGATGAGAGAGAAAATTCATGATGGCTGTTATAGGTGCCGTAAAGGGATCGAAATTCCGCTCACTGCACCAAGTAGACCAGGAGCTCCATGCCGATAAGTAACATCGTCTGGTTCCTGGTGCCCATGAGTCCCATAGGAGATCTCGAGATGTTTGCGATAACTCTTCGGTTTGCCAGGCTCCCCTGAAGGCGTCCAAGCCACCAGCGTGAGACGGTCTTCCAGGATGAGCGGGTGTTGATTCCCTCTCGGGTCCGTAAGGAGCATCGGATAGGACGGTATGAGGAGGGGATCTCTGTAGGATGACGCTAGGAGATCCGGAAACCATGGTTGACCCTGCCACAGGGGTGAGATGAGGAGCAGGGATCCGCGTTGGGTCTTCAGGTATTGCATCGTCCTGGCTACCATGGCGAATGGGGGAAAGGCGTACGCCCCCAAGGGTGGCCAAGGCTGGAGAAACGCATCTACTGCCTTGCTCTCTGGGTCTGGGAGCCAGCTGAAGTACTCGTCTGTCTGCCTGTTGTTGCGTGACGCAAAGAGGTCCAGGTGGAGGGGACCCCTCCTGACCGAGAGGCGCTGGAAGATTGCTGGGTCCAGTCTCCAGTCGCTGCTGTCTCGCCAGTGGCGTGAAAACCAGTCCGCTGTCAGGTTCGTTTCTCCCGGGAGGTATTCTGCCATGAGGGAGATTTTCCGGGGTAGACAAAAGTCGAAAATTTCCTTCGTGATCTCTGAGAGGAGCCTGGATCGGGCTCCTCCCAGGCGATTGATGTAGCGGACCGCTGAGATGTTGTCCATCCGGAGGAGGATGCAGCAGTCTGTCCGGTCTCTCGCTAAGCTGCGGATCGCAAACGACCCCGCTAGGAGTTCTAGGCAGTTTATGTGAAGGTTGGTTTCCTGGGAAGTCCAAGTGCCTCCTGTTGATCTGCCCTCGCTTGTGGCGCCCCAGCCCCACAGGCTGGCGTCTGATTCCAGAACTATGTCGGGTGCATTCCCGAAGATGGCTCGGCCGTTCCAAGCTTCCATGCTGTCCAACCACCATCCGAGTTCTTCCCTGACTTCTTCCGTTACCGGAATGGTTTGGTCGTAGGAAGGGTTCTGACGGAGGAAGGAGGCCTTCAGCCGTTGCATCGCCCTGTAGTGTAGTGGGCCCGGGAAGATTGCCTGTATAGATGCGGACAGTAGTCCCACGATTCGAGCCAGGCTGCGGAGTGGAATGGTGTTGCAGCGGATGACTCTGCGTAGTTCCTTTTTTATGGCTGTGATCTTTGAGATTGGGAGCCGTAAGGTGCTGGTCTTGGAATCTATCTCGAAGCCCAGGAAGTGTATCGTCTGGGCTGGGAGCAGCTCTGATTTCTGGTAGTTCACCACGAAGCCTAGGGACGTCAGGAGTTGAATGGTATATCGTGTGTGTTGTGTTAGACTGTACCTGTCTGAGGAAAATAGTAGCAGGTCGTCCAGGTAGATAATGCAACGAATTCCTTGAGTTCGTAGTTGTGATACTACCGGCTTGAGGAGCTTGGTGAAGCACCACGGCGCTGAGCTGAGGCCGAAGGGGAGGCATGTGAACTGCCAGGGTTGATCTTGCCATAGGAATCTGAGAAATTGGCGGCAAGACCCATGGACGGGGACCGACAGGTAAGCATCTTTGAGGTCCAGTCTCGTAAACCAGTCCCTGTCTTGGAGTAGATCTCTCAGCAGGTGAATGCCTTCCATCTTGAAGTGCCTGTACGTTACAAAAGCGTTGAGTCCCCTCAAGTTTATAACCGGACGGAATTCTCCTGATTTCTTTTTTACTAGGAAAATGTTGCTGAAGAAGCCCTTTCCGTCGTGAGCCGGTTCTATCGCTCCTTTCGACTTGAGCTCCCGTAGTTCGCCGTCGATTAGGCGGCGGTCCTCCTCGGAGCATTGAATGGGATGCGGGGGAGCGAGCTGGTAAGGGGCTTCTACGAAGTCGATGACGTAGCCCCGAACTGTCTGGAGGATCCATGCGTCCGTGGAGATGGTCGTCCAGTTCTGAAAAGACAGAGCAATACGGCCTGCAGTGTAAGGGGTAGGTGAAACTAGAGACACTAGACTGCTTACCTGTGGGGAAGCGTGCTCTGCCACGGTTACGAGGTCCTCTGCCTCGGTCTGCTCCTCGGGTGTAGGAGAAGGGTTGCCTGAAGCCCACTTCCGGGTAGAAAGGCTGTGGTCTGTGTGACCGGGGGCCAGAAGGCCAGAATCGGCTGGCTGCCTGGCCCCTGTAGCGGCCAGCCCGTCCAAAAACACCCCGACTGGGGTAGCCTCTGAAGACTCGTTTCATAGACGTCTGAGCCTTATTGAGGGACGTAAAGATGTTAACATGCTTGTTCAGCTCTTTTAAGAAAGGTTCTCCGAACAATTTGCCCTGTGCCAACGGTCCCAACTCTTTGGTGCCCAAATCCACCAGTTTTCCGTCAATACGGAGTAAAGCTGCCTTGCGCCTCTCAGAGGAGAGGGCTACGTTGGTGTTACCAACAAAACAGAAGCACCGTTGTGCCCATTCCCTAATATCATGTGCCCACTCTTTGACCATGCTAGAGTCAAATTGATCGGCCCTAGTGAACGCATCATCCGCCAGGTACAATATGCGGGAGAGTGGGCCAATTGAGTCCAGCAGTTTATCCTGGACCCCGTGGAATCCTTTCTCCACGCCCCGCCGAGGGTCGCGGCCACCTCGGGACATAAAGGTGTTCATCACCTGATCAAACTCCGGGGTCTGTGTTACGTGGTCGGGGAGCGAGGGGCGCGGGCATTCAGAGCGTAGACGGTTGCGCACCGTTTTGTCCAGTGGTTTGCGTAGCCAGCGGTGCATAAATTTGGAGAGGTGGTCGGGGGGGGTCCAATCTCCAGAGCGTGGATGGCGGATATTACGAGGGTCAAATAGACGTTGCCCCGTGGGGTCTAGGATGGTATCCCCTTCTTGAGTAGATGCGAGGTCGTCAGGCAACTGGATGTCGTCCAGGAAGGTGCCTCGTAAGAAGCCAGAATGGGAGCCGGGGTCCGAGTCCCCATTGTCATCCTGCGAATCAGAGTCCACGGCTTGCCACTCGTCTAACACGGCCATAGAGCGCGTGTGTTCGTCCCCCTCATCCGAGGAGTAGTGGGCAGGAGTAGGTGGGGTTGGTCTGTGGCGTTTAGAGGGTGCCTTACCCTTGCCTGGAGTATCGCCCGCTTTCTCACCTTTCCAGTGACGTTTGGTGGGGCGTGGATCCGCCTGTACATGTGACTCAGAGGCCTCAGAGTCTTCATCCTGAGGTTGGGTCAGCGTGGCTTTTTTAGATTTGTCGGTAGATGCCGACATAACCCTGGACAGCGCTTTCTCCATAGAAGTGGAGATGGCGTCCGCAATCATAGACTGGAAGTCTGCAGGGGTTTGGGATGCTTCCATAGTGATTTTGAGTTGGCACAGGGTAGATGGGCTAGGGGTCAGGTAGTAGAGTATGGATTCAGTAATAATAATGACAACACCCCAGCAGAGTGTGTGATAGCACAGGTACAATAAGCACCAGAGACCCCAGCAGGGTAAATTGGGTTTTCTTGCTGGGCCTCACCCAGAAATGTATATGACAGTGAGAGTGGCACGAAATCCGCTCAATCTGGTGTTAAGATGGGGTTGGGATGCCCCTTACCATATACATATACATAGGTGGCACAAAATCCACCTGATGGCAGCAGTGAAATAAGGGCCTCACCCTGTTAGAATTGTAGGTGGCACAAAATCCACCCAGTAAATCAATAATAGTGGACTCACCACTCAAAAGGGCCAGCAGCCTCTGAATCCAATAATAAGAATGCCAGTGACCCCTGCCAGCTGTACTCCTTTGCAGTCTGCAAGCCGTCAGTACAAAACAGTATAACACACCCCAGACAGCCGGGATGTGTGTGTGGGTGTCTGGGAACGAGCGGGTTGCGGCGCGGTCGGCACTGCGCAGTCCGCGGTACTCCCAAAATGGCGGCCGAGAATCTCGTGAGACGCGAGATCCAAGATGGCCGCCGGGGAGCCGGGAAAGAGGTTTCCCGGCGTGCCGGCGATCTAGAAAGCGGCTGGGGAGCCGCAAGGGAGTATAGGGAACAGGGTGAGCGTTACCCTGAGGGAAATAAGCTGGGAGGCCAGCGGCAAAAACGGGGGGAAAAACGGAGGGAGAAAAGGGATGACAGGAACCCCTAAGAAGAACGAGCAGAGGCAAAAAAGAACAAAATCACATAGAGAGACATAATAATAAGAATAAAAACCCCCCCAGGACAGGAGGGAGAAGTCCCCCAGAAGAAAACAGTATAAAGTAAAATCATATAACATATAATATAGGAATACAGTAAATATAAAGGGAAGAGCCTGAAACTCTGACCTGTCTGCTGATGGAGCAGTAAAGAAAGAGGGGGAGGAGCCTCATCACTGTGAATACTATACCTCCTACTGCATTTTTGATTGGTTAATGTTTTCACTTTTCTTTACTGCTATGTGGAGTTAGTAAAGAGAGTTATATGCAAAATATGAAGCCTCCTGTCATGTGGTAAAATTCGGAAGCAGCAATTAGGGATGTCCAGATTCTTGAAATGAAAAACAAATTTCTTCATAGAGGTTATGACGAATTTATGTTGGAAACAGCGCTACAAGAAGCATTGAATGCACGCGCCATTGAAACAAAGAAGAAACCTCTCAATTTGGTTTTCCCTATGGTATACAACCAGTCTACTTCTCAAGTGGCATCGGTCATTAGGAAGAATTGGAGGATCGTGTCGAGTGATGACACGCTCCCGAAAGTGTTTAAAGAAAAGCCATTAATCTGTTATAAGAGAAATAGAAACCTAAAAGATATGCTAGTACACACGGATCCCTCCCAAAGCTATTTGAATATAGCGAAGGAACAAATAAGAGGATCTGTTCGCTGTCTTGGCTGTGTGACCTGTAGCCACATGACACCTGCAAGAACTTTTTTTTCACCCTCACAATAATAGAAAATATACTATTCGATATACTATTACTTGCAAGACGACACATGTAATATACAAACTGTCTTGTCCGTGTGGCTTATGTTACATTGGGAAAACGGAGACGGCCATCTGCGAACGAATTAGGGGACATAGATCTTCTATTAGACTGGCATATCGGGATGGTTTTACAGATAAACCGGTTGCAAAACACTTCTTTGAACTAAAGCACCCATTGGCTACATTGAAATTTGTGGCTATTGACCACATCCCTAACCCTAGAAGAGGGGGTGATAGGGGGAGGATGCTACTTAATAGAGAAGCCTATTGGATCCATGAGTTGGACACTGTGTCTCCAAAAGGATTAAATGAAGCTTTGTCGCTACATTCTTTTTTGGCCTGAATGCCCCTTAATGTTCTTTTATATGTGATTTTATATTTGTGTGTATTTTAGGTTTTTTATGTGCATTTTTCATGACTATCCTGTGACCGCCCTCTTATTATATAATCAATCATCTTTGTTTTGCAAGCACCAATAGTTATTGTTTTGAAATGTGTTCAACAGTCTTTGATGTAGAATATAATAGTGCTGTTGTAACAATTGTTTGAAAATACATATTTGTTGAATATCAGATGAGCAGAAACAAGAAAGAGATAATAAGTTGAAAAAAAGTCGTGTAAAAAAGCCTTATATAACCATATGTATATACCTTTTTTGACTAATTTATTAACATTAATCTCTAATCATTGGGGTTATTTAATATATACATTCATATTAATTATAGTGGGTCACATGAGTACATTTGCACTGTGGCACTTTAAATATTATGCACGTATATGGCACTTTAAGAGATAATTTTGATAGCACTTTCAATGACCCATTTGCACTTTATTAATATACATAGATCACATTCACACTTGGCTTAACCATATTTGGTATGTCAATGTTCCATAGTAGCCTAGATGTTCACAACTAGGTTATCATTTTTCGATAAGTTTGTTTCCATATTGATGTGTTGTAGCTTCTCATTCACAGCCGCGTTACTATGGTAACGATGGCGGCGCACACATGATGTCACATTGGGGGCGGAACCTCTCCGCATCACTGCACAGTTCTGGTTCAGATGCCGGCTTCAATATAGTATATGCTGGCCGCGTCACTACAGCAACGACGGCGTCACACGTTACGCCGGGGGGAGGGGCTACTCGGCACATGCGCACATTCCCGACCGGGACGCCGGTTGTTTCATGGCACCTGTGGTGAGTTATTGTCATTTATTGCATCCTATATATGGTTGAATTGTTATGTTATGTTTCTATGATCCTGATGAAAGTCCTTGAATAGGACTGAAACGTCGATTTTTTTAGGAGTACACAATAAAAGCTATGTTTTAAGAATCCGTGAGTGCAACCTTTGATTCAGCTATTTGGATATTTGGAGCCCTGGGAGTGCACCCGGTTTGGATACATGGAGTTTGAGTGCAAGGTACAGTGCTTTTTTTCTTTATATATATATATATATATATATATATATATATATATATATATATATATATATATATATATATATATATAAAACATAGGATTATATAGCCCCTCTGGGGGTGCCAGAGGGGAGGCTTTGTGGGTGGCTGGTAGTGCCAGAGGGGAGGATTTGTGGGTGGCGAAGGAGAGGCTTTGTGGGTTGCTGGGCTGGGGGTGCTGAGGGTTGCTGTTGGAATGGTTCACACATGGGAGGGAGGTGGAGACTGCCAGCGCAGTCACAGTGAGGCCCTAGCATGACTGTCTCTGTCCACACAAATACGCATACACAGGTACACACACAAATACGCATACACAGGTACACACACACACACACATACTCATGGGTACACACACAGGTACACACACACATACACATGGGTACACACACAGACATACACATGGGTACACACACACACACACACAGGTACACACATACATGCACACACATACATGCACACACACACACAGGTATACACATACATGAACACACACACACACACACACAGGTATACACATACATGCACACACACACACAAACACACATACTCATGGGTACACACACATGGGTACACACACATACATACACATGGGTACACACACACACACAGGTAGAAACATAGAAACATAGAATGTGACGGCAGATAAGAACCATTCGGCCCATCTAGTCTGCCCAATTTTCTAAATACTTTCATTAGTCCCTAATCTTATCTTATAGTTAGGATAGCCTTATGCCTATCCCACGCATGCTTAAACTCCTTTACTGTGTTAACCTCTACCACTTCAGCTGGAATGCTATTCCATGCATCCACTACCCTCTCAGTAAAGTAATACTTCCTGATATTATTTTTAAACCTTTGTCCCTCTAATTTAAGACTATGTCCTCTTGTTGTGGTAGTTTTTCTTCTTTTAAATATAGTCTCCTCCTTTACTGTGTTGATTCCCTTTATATATTTAAATGTTTCTATCATATCCCCCCTGTCTCGTCTTTCCTCCAAGCTATACATGTTAAGATCCTTTAACCTTTCCTGGTAAGTTTTATCCCGCAATCCATGAACCAGTTTAGTAGCCCTTCTCTGAACCCTCTCTAAGGTATCAATATCCTTCTGAAGATACGGTCTCCAGTACTGTGTACAATACTCCAAGTGAGGTCTCACCAGTGTTCTGTACAATGGCATGAGCACTTCCCTCTTTCTACTGCTAATACCTCTCCCTATACAACCAAGCATTCTGCTAGCATTTCCTGCTGCTCTATTACATTGTCTGCCTACCTTTAAGTCATCAGAAATAATCACCCCTAAATCCCTTTCCTCATATGTTGAGGTTAGAACTCTAACAAATATTCTGTACTCTGCCCTTGGGTTTTTACGTCCAAGATGCATTATCTTGCACTTATCCACATTAAATGTCAGTTGCCACAATTCTGACCATTTTTCTAGTTTACCTAAATCATTTGTCATTTGGCTTATCCCTCCTGGAACATCAACCCTGTTACATATCTTAGTATCATCAGCAAAAAGACATACCTTACCATCAAGACCTTCTGTAATATCACTAATAAAATTTTTAAAGAGAATGGGTCCAAGTACAGATCCCTGAGGTACCCCACTGGTGACAAGTCCAAGCTTTGAATATATTCCATTAACTACAACCCTCTGTTGCCTGTTACTCAGCCACTGCCTTACCCATTCAACAATATTTGAATCCAAGCTTAAAGATTGCAGTTTATTGATAAGCCTTCTATGTGCAACAGTGTCAAAAGCCTTACTGAAATCTAGGTAAGCAATGTCTACTGCACCACCCTGTACACACAGGTACACACATACATGCGCACACACACACACACACACACACACGTACACACACACATAGGTACACATACACACAGATACACATACGTACTCACTGACACACAAGTACACATACAATTACACACAGGTACTCATACACACTGACATACACAAACATATGCACAACCTCATGTACACACACAGACACAAACATATATAAATAACAATTTACATATTTTCTCCACCCTCCTATTTACTCACTTTTGATGCAGCAGGATTGATATGCTGAAATCCAGTGGGAGCTGGCTGTCCTCGGATGATGGGAGTCCCTTCCCTCCTCCACGTGTGCAGCAGTTGGTTTGTGTTGCCGCCGCCTCCTCCTCCCCACACGCCGCCCTGTCAGCTGGGACTCAGGAGGAAGTGATGTAAACTCCCTCCCTCCCAGCAGGCCGCGGGGGAAGAGCGGATCAAAATGGGCCGCGGAGAGCAGGAACTGGCGTACAAAATGTCTGGGGCCCGGTTGTGGGTTGCGGGGGGTGGGGGAAACAAAATAAGAAGCGGCCCGGCAGCTGCAATATTAAAGGGCCATGGGCCCCTGATTAAATGTGTATGGGCTCAAGGGGCATCTTAAAGACGGCCCTGCCCAGCGTGAGCGCTGAATGCAGGCAGTTGGCAGCCCTGGATATAGGGCGGCCTGGGGGGCAATTGCCTCCCTGCCCCCCGTCCCAGCCCGCCCCTGGGCTCCGGCACCATCGCGATTTAGTTGCTCTTGACCAAGAGGTTTTTTGAGTTTCCCCATGCATGGGCTGTTCTTTAAGAAAGGGCCCTTTCTAGAGTAGCCATGGATTGTTTTGTCGGGATGACAAAGGGGGGAGGGACAGGGAAGAGAATGGGTAAGAACACAACTGAAGTATATACAAAATTCCCCATTTGGAGGTATGGACCCTAGTAATGGAACCGTGAGGGATGGAAACTTGTATCCATGTGGGTGGCTTGTGAGCTGGTTAGGACATTTATGGGAGGGATTCGATATTGAAAGAGTCCTCTGCATGTCATAAAGGAATGGTGCCATATTTGATGTCTGATATACAAAAAGGTTGCAACAACACAAACTATATACAACACGTAGTTTACAAAATTCATCCTTTCAGTTGGGTGATAACCCAGAATTGTTTTTTTTCTTGCCCCCCTTTTTTCCCCCTCTTTTCCCCTTTTATTCTCCCCCCCCTTTTTTTACTCCCCAATCTACTCTGTGAAGCGATAATGCCCACGTACCCATGCAGTCGAGGTGCAGATCACTCATGGGCATAACCTCGGTTCTGACATGGGTTGGTGTGGCAGAGGATAGACATGTCATATGCCTAGATGATGGCAGTGTAAACATACAGAGTTGTACCTGCTCTCCATTAGCGTCCGTCTCTTTTTGGAGGTACTTTGCTCCATTCCAGCTACAAGCGGCCTGATGGTAATGTGCTTGGCTCCGTGGTTTTTTTCAAGGACGCCCCGTGTTTGTAGCTCGCGGATGCTGTCTTCTGGGGATGTGATTACTTGTATCGCTCCATTTCTGGATACCAGTATTTTGTTCAGGAATCCCCACTTGAACCTGATGCCGTTTGCTCTCAGGGCATCAGGAATATGTGGGAGCTCTCTTCTCTTGCGTAATGTGGTAGCAGAGAGATCAGCAAATATCTTGATATTTGGGAAATCTTCAGGAGGTTTTGCTCTATTTCTGCTGGCCCGAATGACAAGCTCTTTGATGTGGTAATAGTGAGCCCACATTAGCACATTTCTCGGGACGGTGTCTGGCAGTGGTCGGGGTCACAGTATCCTGTGCACCCGGTCTAGGAGTAACATCTATGCCGGTTTGTCTGGTGCGTATGCCCGTAACAGGCCTGTAGTTCATCAGGTAGGATGATCTCCGGTACCCCCCTCAGTCTTAGGTTATTTCTCCTGGTTCTATCTTCGAGGTCTGCTAGTTTTACCTCTGTTGCTGTGAGATTTTGTTCCAGATGTTCCACATGGGCGGCCAAATTATTATTTGCGGAGGCAAAGTCATCCATTTTGGATTCAACCTGGGATGTTTGTTTGCTAATCTCCTGTCCGTCTCTCCGCAGAGAGTCCATGGAATGTTGCCAGGACATGATGAGCTTCTGGGAAAGCATATAGAGTGCTGTCTGTAAGTGGCTTTTTGTAAGCTGATAGGAGTCTGGAGCCATCGCTGTTTCTTGTGAAGGATCAGCATACTCGGAGCTTGTGTCGCCATCTTGGAGAGCTGGACGGTTTTCCATTTGCTCTGGTTGTTGTTTGTGGCCGAAGTTTTGAAGAACATGTCTCTTTAATACTACTGATACTGGAGCAAAGAGGATATTCAAAATCTCAAATTAAAAGGAGGTAAAAAAATATAGAGAACAATAAATGCATGGCTTTACTCTTTAATAAGAATGCTAGGAGAGCAGTTATGGAAACATGAGTTTGAATAGGACTTAGAAACCATCATTTTTGAACATATTCTATGGAATTTAAACAAAGAGTATATATACTTGATTGACATCTTAAATAGTTACATACTAATCAGGTTAAAATAAGACTAAAGTCTTTTATTTTTCAATTTAAGATTTCATCCATATACACACTTTCATAAAAAAATAGGTTTTAAGATATTACAATAAGTCAAGTATTATGCACATAGTATTATACACATAATTAATAAAACCATATTTTATACTTTTATACACTCTATAGATTACATTCATTAACACTTTCTTATACTTCCACATAAAAGCTGCTACAATACCTAAGAGAGGTTAGGTTGTCATTGGAGGGAGGGGGGTTTTGGTTTTAAGACTAAGATATCTATTCCAAGGGGCCTAAATCTCCTCATATTTCTCCTTGGATACTTTATTTATTGCTATACCTGCTTCCATCCTGCATTGATAATCCGCTTGTACTCAAATATCTTGCCAAACCAACGGGCCCATATTTCTCCAGTTTCTAGCTATAACTAGTTTAATTGCCATAAAGATATGGATCAAAAGAATTCTCAATTTTATATTGACCCTTGGCATATTTACGTGAAACAGGAACATTTGAGCCGTAATAACAGTTTGTACATTCAGAATAAAATTTACAAAATCCGATAGAATTACTTTCACAGGTTTCAACTCTTCACAGTCCCACCATATGTGAGAGAATGAGCCTAATTCCCTACCACATCTCCAACAATCTGGTAGAAGTGTGGGTTGAAATTTATGAAGGCGAGTGGGCACCAGATACCATCGGTATACAAGTTTAAAATACACTTCCCGTATATTTACCCCACGGATATGTTTTTTTACTAATTGTAAGCCCAAAAGCCAATCTTCAACTGGAGAAGACAAATTGAGTTCTTGCTCCCATTTATTCATTGCTGACACTTTATCTATTTGCCTTTGGCTTCTTATAAATTGGTTAAACTTGGAAGCAATTTTTTTCCTATGGATGGAATGTTATGAACTGATCAATTTGAGAGATTTCCAAAAAGGTTTTTCCTGTGATAAAAGATTTTATTCTTAAATAGTTAAATATTTCTTTGGAAGGAAGGTTATAATTAAGCTGTAACTCTGGGAATGACAGTATTTTATTATCATCTAATATTTCCGCAAATTTTGCAATTCCGCACTTTTCCCATTCTTGTATATTTATATCTTTTATATAAAGTTTTAAACATGTTAATGGGGCCATCCTTCATATATACTTAGTACCATATTTTTTCTTTAAATATTTTGCTATATAAATCATTGTGATATTCATCGGATTATTCGATTTTATATTTTTTACAAATTCGCTAT
>OW240916.1:273505851-273526177 GCA_933207985.1 Pelobates cultripes
AGAGGGGGTGAGAAAGAGGAGAAAGGGGGGTGAGAAAGGAGGGAGGGTGAGAAAGGGGGGGTGAGAAAGGAAGTGAGAAAGGAGGGGGGGAGAGAAAGAGAAAGGAGAGGGGGAGAGAAAGAGAAAGGAGAGGGGGGGTGAGAGAGAAATTAGGAGGGGGAAGAGAAATTAGGAGGGGGAAAGAGAAATTAGGGGGGAGAGAAATTGAAATTAGAAGGGGGGGATAGAAATTGAAATTAGGAGGGGGGAAGAGATATTAGGAGTGGGAAAGAGAAATTAGGGGGGGAGAGAAATTTGGAGAGGGGTGAGAAAGAGAAATTGGGAGGAGGAGAAGGAAATTGGAGCGGGAGGAGAGATTGACATTCATCACATACACACAATGTACTTTGCAATAATAAGAAAAACACACAAATGCATTAGACATTATAGTTAATAAGCAATGCAAACTGCCATACAATACGCATCCTCTTTACACAGAAACACACAACGCATTCATTACACACACTCAATGCACCCCTTACACACATTCAATGCATCCCATACATACACAGAAACACACCTTGCAGCCCTTACACATACAAACACAATTTCACACAATGCATTCCTTACACACATATCAGGACATCCCCCACACACTCCACCCCCTGTGAACAAACTCATTGGTGGAACATGAAGGTGGACCCTGGGACCCAGACCTTGAGCTGTGTAAAGGACCCCAAAAAAATGGAGCTGCTTCCCGTTCTCCCAGAACATTGATTTTTGTGACCACAGTTACAAACCGCCTCCAGAGAGCCTGTTCTGCACCAGACCAGTGGAGCCAGACTGCAGCTAGAGCCCATCATCATCCTCATCTGGTTGTAAGCAGGCAATCTAGTAATTATTCGTGGCACTAAGCTCTAATTTACCTCACATTAAAGAAACACTATAGTCCCCAGAACCACTTCAGCTTAATGTAATGGCTCTGGTGTCTATAGCCTGTCCCTGCAGGCCTTTTAATGTAAACACGGCGCACTGCAGCACTGGCGTTAGTTAACATGGCAAATCATATGGGTGGGGCATTGTGATGTCACATGGGGGGGGCGGCAAACTTTACTTTTGCTTAGGGCGGCTAAAATCCTTGCACCGGCCCTGGCTGGAGGGGGCTGTGTGAGCTGTGGCCGCACAGTGTCCCATGGTAGTTAGGGTGCCGTGCGGCCAGTACAGCTCACACAAGCAAACAGCCGATAAACTGGCCGCACGGAGGAAATGTGTATGTGTGACTGTCTGCCTGTGACTGTATGTGACTGTCTGCCTGTAACTGAGTGTGTGACTGTTCGCCTGTAAATGTGTGTGTGGGGCTGCAGGGATTTTGTAGAAGGGGGCGGGGGTTTTGTATTGGGATAGGAGTCTTTATAAGGGGGGATAAGCAGGGAATTTGTGGATGGGGGTTGCGGGGGTTTTGTAGACGAGGCAGAACAGGAGGGGGGGGGTGCCAAGCACAGGATCCGCCCCGGGTGCCAAATGCTCTAGGTACGCCCCTGGGCTGAAGTTAAACAGACTTGGCAAGTGAGGACAAAAATGGTGAGAGATCGCTTTGGTAATTTTGAAAGAGATTTGAAAGTAATATGCAGAGCAGAAACCTTTGTGAATATTCTAATTTCACACCAGTAAAGAGAACCCTAACACATAATGCCAGAATCATAGGAAGCCCTTCAATTTATGGATTTTACGTTGCTTTATGATTTAGTACCAATATAATTTCAAGAATTTCAACTCATTCACTAACCATTGGCAAATCAAAATTCTGCCCTGACAAGTAGACATTCACTTGTGATGAGTGTGCTATGGATCCTCGAAGCTTGCAGTAACTTTTGGTCTTACCTAGTAGAGAAAACGTACAATTTTGAGCCCTGGGTATGTGAAACCATTAAAATTCACGCAACTAAAAAACACAACTCCCACTTGTTGCCGTAAACTGAAGCTGATGGAGATTGTAGTCCACAGATGTTATATTTAAAAGAAGAAAAACTACCACAACAAGGGGACATAGTTTTAAATTAGAGGGGTAAAGGCTTAAAAATAATATCAGGAAGTATTACTTTGTTGAGAGGGTAGTGGATGCATGTAATAGCCTTCCAGCTAAAGTGGTAGGAATTAACAGAGTAAAGGAGTTTAAAGGGACACTATAGTCACCCAGACCACTCCAGCTCAATTAAGTGGTCTGGGTGCCAGGTCCCTCAGGTTTTAACTCTTCACATGTAAACATAGCAGTTTCAGAGAATGGTTCTTATCTGCTGTCACATTCAATAAAGTTACCTATTGCAGATCATTTTACTATTTACAGTAAAGGGCAGGCTGTGACCAAGGTCTTCTTAGCAACGTTCTACACAGAGGTAATTTCCAATTACTCTTCATTTCTTACAGCTCTTTGGTTATAATATGCTGTACTTACAAACATGGCAAAGTCTGTTTCTGGCTTGATTACACTCATGCGATATTTGATCTGATTAGACTGCCAGTTAATCACAGATCATTAAGCTAAAACACCCTGCAATAGAAGAAAGAAAAACAGCTTTCTCGATGTGTACTTAAGGTTCAAATGGAAAGCACCAAGATACCCTAAAGGCTACACTTTGAGTATAAACAGGAAAGAACGGTTCCTATAATAAAGGAAATGACAATTTGTTTCTAAAAGGCTAATAGCACATTTTACACTCATATTTAAGTACATGTACATATACAAACAAATCACTGCTGTGCTAAATGAAATAACTGTACTGCTACAAAATATTTTAGCAGCACCTACAAATATTACAATAGCATTACCGCAAATTATTCAAGACTTGATTAAATCCTGAGCACTTACAGAACCTGTTTCACTCTGTTAATGTCTAACTTGGGTACAGGCTGAGGATTGGGACACGCTGGGATGTCAGTTTTATTACAATGCTTGCTATTACCCCACCCAATTCCCAGCCCTGGATTACTGGGATAAAATAGAAAGAGGATATATTAACTCTTTGTAGTTGAGCGGAACATCTGCTGTACACTTCTGGCATTTAAACAGTTAACCTACTAGGGATTCTGACAAAATAAATGTCACTAAACCAACACAGGGTACTTATGCAGGTGTTCTATTCTGAATGTGGTGGTTTTAATCTATCTATACTAGTATCACAAATGAATTCTGGAAAAGCACAGATATGCATTTAATTTGTGTTCCCATGATTCTTCGCTGTTGAATACATTATATCATCTCACGTGATCCACTGGCCTTTCACACATGTGCTTGCGTGAATCAGGATGTCACTCATCGATGAGCATTTGATCGTTTCGAGCAATTTACTTGTCATTTGGGACTCCATATTGGCAAAGTTATGAGCGCAAGCACACACTGACACTGTTTAATATAAAGTGTGAATCAATTATGCAATAAGGTGCTTTTACAGCTAGAGGCCAGTAGGGATCTCCACCTCCTGGTCTCGAATATAAAAACACTTCCAAAACCACCACAAGTGACCTGTCAAATTTTCAAGTGCTTGGGGTCTTTGTCAAGCCTTGACAATAAAAAGAAGAGAGTAATCATGGGGGATCCAAGTTAATTTCATAATCAAAATAAGTTCACTACTCATTTCAAATAAGCTAGTTTTATATAACCCTCTGCCTCCTTTGCATATATATGTACATTGGAAAATGGATAGGATTTAGTATTTACTTAGTATGTCAAATATAATAGAACATCAATGTAAACTAGATGATTTCTCTGTTAAATGATTCTGGTCCAAAACCAACTTAGCATCCAAGCTATTTAAAAACTATGGGTCAACAAAGTGAGAAACCTTCACAAGGAAGAAAAAAAATAAAATTTATAAGCTGAAACACAGAAATTGTTTTCCATGGGCACTCTCATTAGCAGGGACTGTCAAGTTCCTTTTGTAAACATTTGAAACTCCATGCTACCGGACATAAAAGAAAAATTATTCAATAAAGAGTTAACAGCAGTGATCTGAAAACATAATTGCCAAATTTTTGGCACAATTCTCTAACTTTGCTATATTGTGAAATTCAGCATTTAATCCACGGTTTATAGAAAAGAAAAAAAAAAATATATATATATATATATCCCTGCTGTCTCATATTTTGTAATTTACTGGTGACATACAGACCAGATCCCATCTTGTGAGATTGGACCACACAGGAATAAAAAAAAAAAAGTTTTTTTAAAAAGTCTTTCAATTTAAAAAATAATTAAATCCTTTCTTGAGCAGATACACTAATAGAGAAAATATGTGGTTAAATCAATTGTATCTGGAAACCACATTTATGTATTCTTTGCAATTATAAATTGGGTTGTAACACCAGTGATGCCTTTATTGCTACATTTTAGAGACTTTTTTTTTTTTTTAGGTTTAATAACAGTGTAATCACCAAAAATATTTAAGAAACAGAAAAAGTGAAATCAAGATATACTTACAATATTTTCTTGCCATGATTATCATGCCACTCAACAAAAATCTGAAATCCACTGGCACACCAGAATGAGTGAATCTTTTTGTGACTCATTCACACACAATGTACATTTCTTTTTTCATTTAGTATAATAGTAAATGGAAAGCACAATTCTCTAGAACCCAAACACTTGATTTATTTTTTTACTGTTAAAAAAAAAGATAATCACAAAAGAATAACAAAAACATACTCTGTAAGAGATTTCCAGAGATGATGTAGCACAATAGATTGTGTTCTTAGCAAATAAAAGGTTAAAGCGGCTCAGCTCCTTAACCCACAAAGGGTTAGGTCCCTGAGGGCCAACTGGCATATTCTATTTTGGTACATGTGTTTACCTTTAGGAGACATGAACAGTTATTAGAATCTATGATTACTGGCTTAGACCTAAAGAAAAATCACATTATTTATTGAAAGATCATTTGCTTTGTCCATGAAACAGCAATATGAGAACATTTAATATAAGCAAATATGATTGATAGATATATTTTAGCTCTCATCTGTTTCATGATTAAAATAATTAACATCCCCCTGCCCTTGCATTTGCAACCACTGAAAAATTACATAAACCACAAATAGAAAAATAAATAGAAATAAAATATATAAAACAAACTAATGTTGTGCCCTTGGTGTGCTGTGTGTGACTGCCACCCACAGACACCATTTCAGAACTATCACAAAGTAACAAGATCCCCAAGAATACAAAGTAACTTGTAGCTCAACCAAGGTATAAGAGTCACTCTGGGAGTATAATGATATAATATTCCTATTAGATGCTTTTATCAGCAGTAGCTTTATAATAAAGTAATGGACTCTTGGCTGTATTTCAGGGGGTCTGTTTGCATTCTGTGTTGGAGACTATATTGAAGACTACAGCAAAATAATAAAAATTGGACTCTTAAGACAAATGGCAATAAAGCTGCATGTTATATTCAGGCTCAGTATTATTTGGGGGACCTGTAACAATAAACTGAGTTTAGACAACAGGTTTTGAGCTACACACACACACAGTAAATGTAAGGGGAGTAATAATGAATAAATATTACATTGCCACGATCTGCTGGCTGTTTCTCCCAGTTTGTACTGAATGGAGTTATCTTACCTTGTTAGCAGCCCATCCTGTTCACTGTCCCCCTGGCTGAGTCTCCGGGCCCCTGATTCCCCCCTGCAAGCACTGGCATGTCAGGGATCCCAGCCTGCAGACAGCGTTCTCCAGCTCTCCCACTGCTGGAGGAAATAATCCCAACTCCTGCTCCAGCCCACAGCTACCGTACACTCACTGAGCCCCACCTCCCAATCACTGACTGAGCACTCCCACTCCCATCAGCACCAGCCAGGACTCCAACATAGCTACCGTGCACTCACTGAGCCCCACCTCCCAATCACTGATTGAGCACTCCCATCAGCACCAGCCAGGGCTCCAACACAGCTACCGTGCACTCACTGAGCCCCACCTCCCAATCACTGATTGAGCACTCCCATCAGCACCAGCCAGGGCTCCAATACAGCTACCGTGCACTCACTGAGCCCCATCTCCCAGTCACTGACTGAGCACTCCCATCAGCACCAGCCAGGGCTCCAATACAGCTACCGTGCACTCACTGAGCCCCACCTCCCACTCACTGACTGAGTACTCCCACTCCCATCAGCACCAGCCAGGGCTCCAACACAGCTACAGTGCACTCACTGAGCTCCACCTCCCAATCACTGACTGAGCACTCCCACTCCCATCAGCATCAGCCAGGGCTCCAACACAGCTACCGTGCACTCACTGAGCGCCACCTCCCAGTCACTGACTAGGCAGCAACATCTGCCACTGACACTCCCATCAGCACCAGGCAGAGGTAGAGAGCATCAGCAGAAGTAAGGTGCCTGCTGTGCACAGGGTATACTCGGTCATACCGTACTGGGGTAAAGACTGTCAGCTGCACCTACTGTTTAGTGAACTGAAAGATTAGCTCTAGTGACTGATCGTGATGGGAGTAGCAATGCAAAATTCCCTACTCAATACAGAGTACCGTAATTAGATAGCTGTATGTAAATAGATATTGGCTGTGCCTTAACAGCTGCTGTAAAAGCCCACCTGACTCATCTACCTCCTCTATTTTGAGGGAATTGTTGATATCTACTGCATGGACAATAAAGACAAAACAAAACTACAATAAATATAAACAAATATAGCTGCCAGCAGACATGCAGGTGGCTAAGCATTTTAACTTGGATAAGGCACATGAGCAGATATTTCAGATAGAGAGGTAAACAACAAAGATATACATGTCTGTTCGTCCACCCATTGTACAGCGCTACGGAATCTGATGGCGCTATATAAATAATAAAATAATAATATATATTTTGTAAACATATTTAAAGTTTTTTTAAACTTGGTCCCATAATCGAAAATATGGCCCAGACCACGTGACACGGAGCTTCATATTTAAGATGGCAAAGCACACTACGGACATTTATCATGGCAGTGCTTTCAAATATTTTTTGAGAGGAAGTTTTGATTTTGTGGTGATTAGAATAATATACTTAAACATTTGTGACGATTACAAAACGGCTGCCAAAGCAGAGGACTGATTGACCAGTAGAGGTGGACAAGCATGGGTGTATAGACAGTAGGTCCACCCCCAAAATTATTTTGTAGCTTTTAAAATCATATGTTATGCTATTTGAGAATCATATGAAAAACAAGCTGGTTGTCCCATTCTACTAATAGACGATCTGTTTAAAATATATAATTTTGACTGTAGAAAACTGCATGGTTTAATCACAGGTGTAGGCAACCTTTAGCACTCCAGATGTTGTGAACTACAGCAATGGTTATAATGCTTACAAAGCATCAAGGGAGATGTAGTCCACATCTGGCGTGACAAAGGTTGCCTACCCTTGGATTAATGTATCCTCCCGTAAGTAAGGCTGGTATTATTATGAAAAACTTTTCTTTGGTTCATATTCCGATGTGGCCAAGCATACAGTGATTAATACCGGTACATGTAAATAGATATTGCAGGTAGAGAAGTAAATTACTATAATTAGCATTTTATAAAAATAATTTTGATTTTGTAACATCGTTCAGAACAAGATATTGCTATAGTCTATGCTTCCTCAAACTCCGGCCCTCCAGATGTTGCTGACCTAAAACTCTATGAATGAAATAGATAGGCTGAGAATCATGGGAGTTTTAGTTCAGCAACATCTGGAGGGCCAGAGTTTGGGAAAGCCTGTTATAGACCATAAGACACACAGGCTTTAGACAGCGTATAACACCAATCTCACCGATAGCAAGTTATCACCACACCATTTTTAAAAGAACACTATGGTTATTGTTGCAGAAGTATCCTAACATCCCCCATCCTGCCACCCTCGCCTTTTGTGTCACTATACTCCACTCCCTTTAGCATGTATGTTCATTGAGCAGGGCCCTCAATCCCTCTGTTCCTGTGTGTCAAACTTGTCTGGTTACAATTACGTGTCTGTTAGTCCACCTACTGTACAGCACTATGGATCTTGTTGGCGCTTTTTAAATAATAATGATAATAATAATAATAAGGTGTCAAACTGCATTGGAACAGTTTGACTTCTTGTCTGGGGTCTGCTAGATCCTAAGCAGGAACATCTGTTAGCTCTCTTGAACTAAGCACTGCAATGCAGAGCTGAGTTTATTGGCTGTGTGTGTGTCGGTAGACCCACTAAATGTTTGACTTTACTATGTCCAGCAATGGACAGTTCCAACGCTGGCTATAGTTTTCCATTACTGTACAGATTATATACTCTTTTATATCACCCCATGGATGTGTGAACTAATACATCAAATACAACCAACCAAGCTTAGATGGATGCTGGATTTATGTAATATTAAGCTGTAAATTAGCAGGCTACAATTTCCAAAAGTTTAGATTTATAGAGGTTAATGCATTTTATTTAAACTGCAACAACAAAGTGTTTAACCTATTTTATGCCAAGCGACTCAAACAAAGATAGAAAACCAGAAAAAAGAGCGAAGGCTATTCACATATATAATATTTCATTTGTGTTATACATTTGTTATTTCTTATATATAGTTAACAAGACAGAACATGTACAAAAGTCCCAGCACTCTAAATGTGGAATCAATATTGAGAGACCACAGTCATAACAACATTGGCATGCAGAGGGGAGATTTTTGGCAGATACTGTACCAGTTTCATTTCTGAATATAAACTTTTTCAGTCATTGTTTTGAGACCTTTTTTGGTCGGGAGGTGTAGTTTTCATTGTCAAAGGCAGACCTTCCACCCATGCCTCGAACATCTTACCCCTAACAAGCAATATTTACATTTTGGGATCTCTGCAAGATTTCTCAATTCTCTGTAGGTTTTTTTGTATTTAAATGTATTGCAGATGTTTTTTAGGACTGAACTTTTAATCATGTGAAAAATAGATGTCTCATGGGGTCAAGATCTCACATTAGTTCCCTTTTGCATGACCCTTGGCAGGTCCCTATTTAATGTCATTAAGTATCATTGTGCCATCAACCTTTCAGAGTTCAGTTCCCAATAGAACTCCTTTCTACATACTCTTTTTTTCACCTGTACCTAAAACCAAGCTGCCTTAAAGGGCTACAGGCACCATAACCACTTCACATGATGAAAATGGTTATGACGCCCTCTCTCAAGCAATTTAATTGTAGAATTCTTTCCTCTCTAGTTCTCTAGAAATAGCTGCACAAAGTAAAGCAGAGCTCAAAGAGGCAGTAGTGCAACCTTAGTCATCCTCGGCACAAGGATGGTCATGTACATTAGAATGGATGTCGCTCTATTTTCTAAAAGCAAACTTTTTCTGTCTTCAAATATTCCACCTCCATCTATCTTCCTGCAAGTCAATCAAGTGCAGAACTACTGGAGGTGCAGCAGGTGCAACGGGACCAAGGTCCATAAGAGTTTAGAGGCCCTTTCTTGCCATCCTCAAGGGGAGGGGGAACAATGAGGGCTCCAGAAGAGGTGAGCTATGGAGAGAGCACACCCAGGTTTCTTACTATCAGGCAAGATCCTATGAGCAGCAGGAATCAATGGATTCTGAGTCCGTTGCTGTCTCCATCTCGTCCACCCCCTTTTACTCCAGAATGCATGCTGTCTTCCTTGTGCATTATGGATGAAGCAACTGCTTTACGCTGTTCTGAGTGTAGCCTTGACAATGGCTTCTTGTATTGTTCAGTATTCAATTCAAACATTCTGCATGCAACATCTACAACACAAACCTGAAATGCACGTTACATTAAAGAAAGGCGCACACATAACTGCTTATATGGAACATAAGTGACAGGTGTAAGTTTGAAAATTTTACAGATGGCAGTTTCTTATTTTGCCATTAACCTTGCAATATTGGTCAATTGAGCTTAGCATCATGTAACTATGAAACCATTGTTTAGACCTAGTTTTGTGATGATAATGTTTTACAATGTTTCTTTGTTAACAAGTGAATGCATGGCACTGTATGCATGAAAATTAACAAATAACGTAAAACGTTGAAAATAATTCAATTTGTTTTTATAAACTAAATTATAAATATATTGACATAATTTTAAAACAATTTACAGTGGTACCTTGGTTTACAAATGCCTCGGTTAACTTATTTTAGGTTTACAAATGAAAATCCGTTGAAAATAATGCCTTGGTTTACAATATTTTTTGGCAATATGAAGCAAGTTTCCCCAGGATGCATTGCGCCTGAGAGGTTTATAGCGCCGCCCCATGCATGCTGGAGTCTGTGGGTAGCACGTGGCATCGAGTGTGGAGGTGTTGGAGCAGATTTTGCATCGAGTTGTGGAGCTATTCTGGAAATTTTTTGCAGTGGTTTGGGGACTTTTTGGAACTTTTTTGGTGCATTGTTCAAACGATGAACATAATTTGCTTGCCTTTTACTGTATGTTCTGCATTATGGGTTGGTTTCCATGCCAGCTCATTTTGACTTTTTTCTGACCTCCGGAACAGATTAATTGGATTTCAATGCATTCCTATGTGAAACCACGTTTTGGTTTATGAATTGTTTGCAGTAAGAAAAGTCCCGGAGAACGCATTAAATTCATAAACCGAGGTACCACTGTACTGTGCATGTTTTGCTATTGAGTTCTGTGACAGTATTGTGTTGTATAACAATATCACAGGGCTCTAAAAAAAATAAAACTCACAGTAATAAGCATCGTGTACACGTCCAGGTTTAATTGCAGTGGAGCAAGCACAATATAACATAAAATTTTGTATCGAATTTTATTTCGTTTTTTTTTCAACTTCCTTTTTAAAGTTTCAATAATATTAGTCAAATGATCTTCGCTACAGCCCACTACAAAGCAAGCTTACCGATTCCATTCATGATTTGAATCATAGAGCAGAATATTTGAATATTATTCACTTAAAAAAGCTACATTATGTTTTTTAATAATAATTTTTTTGTTTTCTTTTCAGAAGTCTAGCTTTTCCCTTTTGACTCAGTCAATATGTGTATGTATCTAGGACTAAAATGAAAGCATCCATTTCTTACATAACCTTTTTAACTCAAACATTCCGAATCTTGATTTGCTATACTGGTTACACAACATTTTATGGCGCAATTTGGTGCACAGTTCAGTTTCATTATCACGGACACTTAAACCAGACCAAGTATAACGTAACGTATTGAAATAAGCATGAAGAAGAAATACTATCTGTATAAAATGATATGCTGTCACAGTAATTTTTTTTATTTTCTTAAAAGACATAGCGATTCATTGAGCTATAATAATTCCATTTCATTGAGAGCAACTCATTAGCAAAGCTTAGCTGTCCCCCTACAGGCAGTGTAATCAAGGGGATCCATACCTAATGATATGCTGGGGTTTGTAGTACATATCATGCAGAGAAATTGAAATGATTTTGCAGATATAAGAGTATAGACTCCTGCATCTAAGTCCTCTAAAAAGAATAGTAAAACATACTTAAATGCATCTCTATGAGCAGATGCTGGTTGGTGCAGCGTTTTGCAGCCAATCCTATAGGAAAACATTGGATTGACAGATCATCAAGCTTGATAATCTCAAGCATAGAGGCAGGGCCAGTTGAGGAGAGACCAGCACGGCGTGGGGGGAAAAAAAGGTGAACAAAAACAGCATTCTCTCGTGAATGGAAGGGATCTGGCCACCTAAACACACACACGACAGACAGACACAAACATATAACCATGACAGAAACACACACACGCATACCATGACAGAAACACACACCATGACAGACACACACACACACACACACACATCCCCCCCCCCCATGACAGACACACACCATAACCAACCTACACATTCACACATTATTGCTTGTTTTAATACCTGTGGGTTCCAGTGGGCGGCATGCTCAGGGCTGTCTTTAATATTGACCGGAACCTGGGCAACCATTTGCTTGGGCCTCCTGGACCCTGCCCGACATACTAACACACACACACAGAGTCATACACTGACAGACTTACTGACACACACATACACTGACAGACATACTGACACACACACACGCAGAGTCATACACTGACAGACTTACTGACACACACAGACACATACACTGACAGACATACTGACACAGACATATACACTGAAAGACATACTGACATACACATACATTGACAGATATACCGACACAGACACAGATAGATACACTGACACAGACAGACACATACACTGACAGACATACTGACATAAATTTACATTTTTAAACACACCAGTTTCCTACCTTGGAGAGTGGTTTCCCCAGTGTCCACTCTGGAGGCTGAGGCTATTGGTAGTTGGGGTATTCCTCTCTCGTCCCAGCCCCCCTCCTCCCTACCTTGTCCGTCTTCTGTGCGTCTCCTTTCCTTAGTGGGAGGAAGTGACTCGCAGCTGTCACTTCCTCCAAGCGCTGCCAAAAAGCAAGGGGCCCGGTCGCGCTGTTAAAGTGCCACAGGGTGTGACCAGGCCCATGCTTACAAATGCCTATCGGGTGGCCCTTAGTGGATGGGCCAACCGGTGGGCCACCTCAGTGTGCGGGCCACCGGTTGTGTCCGAAGGCCCATAGGGGGAAAAAAATAGTTGAGGGCAGTGAGGCCCACAGGGCAGCTGCTTGGGGCCCCAAAATAGTAACTAGGCCCAGGGCAGCTGCCCCGTTTCCCCCTTGTTAAAGACGGTCTTGGGCATGCTAGAGAATTATGGAGGCGGGCTGCATGCTGGGGGATTATGCAGGTGAGCAGCAAGTTGGGGGATTTTGTAGGAAGGCTGCTTAATGGGTGGTCGCGGAGGCGAGCGGCTAGCTGCGCATATTGTTGCTGGCAGCGAGGGAGTTATGATGTCCTTGCTCTGCTCCCCCACGCACCGCTTAGTGAGACCTTCCTATTTGCGCAGCTAACCGCCCGCCTCCACAACCACCCAGCAAGTCGCATTCCTACACGCATTCCCCAACATGCCGCTGGCCGCCCGCCCACCTTAGAGTAAAGGGGCTCGCATATCCTGGGCGCCATGGCAACTCTGAAGCTGCTGCCTTTGCCCCTGAACTGCCTCTGTCTGCTGACATCAGAAGTGGTGGTCTGAGCCAATCACAATGCTTTCCCATAGGATTGGCTGAGACAGTCAAGGAGGTAGATCAGGGCAGAGCCAGCACAAGCCAAACACACCCCATGCCAATCAGCATCTCCTCACAGAGATGAAGTGAATCAATGCAACTCTATGAGGAAAGTTCAGTGCCTGCATGCAGAGGGAAGAGATACTGAATGGCAGCACTGCTCCCTCTGCAGCACTTCCCCAGGAAGCACCTCTAGCAGCCACCTGAGGAGTGGCCAGTGGAGTTATCACTAAGCTGTAATGTAAACACTGCATTTTCTCTGAAAAGACAGTGTTTACAGCAAAAAGTCTGAAGGATTCTACTCACCAGAACAAATGCAATAAGCTGTGGTTGTTCTGATGACTATAGGATCCCTTTAATACTATGAAAAATTTGTTTTTGTTTGTTTATATATTGATGTATTTTGCATATTTTTCTAATATTCTAAAATTCTGAAAACATTATTTGAAAACTTTATTCAAAAACATTCAAATCATTTTAAAAGGTTATCAAACAATATTAAATCTAAGCCTTAAGTGGATAAAATCTGACACCGATACTAAACAATGAAAGACAGGACATGTACAAAAGATCGTCATCCACCTGCATCCTCAAAAAGACTGTTTCCAAGGTTACTGAAGGGCCTATTGTACATGAAGGTGTCATGATAAATACAGCAATGGATGTCATCTTTATTGAGCTATTTTCATGCAAACAGAGCAGTTTATGTAACTGTTCATCTTGATGCCTCATTGGAATACCATCCCGCAGCGGATATCAATTATGTATAGGGCAGAAATCTTGTAAACCTTTTAAAATGCACCAGCTATGCAAGTTCCTGCTGTCTTCTCAAGCATACTATCCTTTGCCATGCAAACCTTTGTAGACTTTCAGGAAATTTTCCAGAACCCTTTGAGGTATAGATAAACAATATATTGTTTTGGATTGGTCAGCAATAGCGGTGTTCTTTTTATATTCCATGTCGTGGATGTCACAATAAGAAGTCCCAATTTGTCTGCACCAGACCCAAAAAAATGATTAAAAAAAATACTCCTGTTAACATGGCCACACATATTCTGCTTCAAAAGCTGCCTCTACTAGGGCAATTTAAATATGGGAAGTTCTAGTTCCCCCCGCCATCTTAGATCAGGGGTTCCAAACCCAGTCCTTAAGTACCCCCTACCAGTCCAGGATTTAGGGATTACCCTGTTGTGTCTAAAGTGTTTTTAAAAAATTTTTTTTAATTATTTTGTAAAAAACACCTTAGACACAACTGGGCAATCCCTAAATAAATCCTGGACTGTTAGAGGGTACTCTAGGTACTAATCTATTTTAGATTAAAATCCCATTACCCAATTTAGCATTAATATATTGTAAATGTTATATAAAAACAAAACATTATCACACATTTCTCTTCAGTTAATACTAAATAAATACCAGACAAAGGAAGAACCTGATGAAGAAACATTCATAACGAACAAAAATTGTCAAAGTTCATACATTTAAAAAGAGACATTGACAATGACACTAAGTGAACGGACAAAGTAAAAAGGGAGAGTTTAACAGAAAAACTAAAAGTACTCAATGTCCTAGCACAGTAACAGTATTTTGTGTCCCAGTGTTTGCTGAAGAAAATTATAATCCAATATAATTCTGGGTTGGCACTGAAACCGAATCACAAACATTCTATGTATCATTAGATGAAGTATACAATGAACCAAATACATTGTATGTATGTAATTCCCAAAAATAAACTGCTTTCAAAACCATTTCACAAAATTTAAGTCGGTGAACCTTCATTGATAACATACTGTATTTTGCAAAGGTTGTTGGGTATGTTAACTTTCTAATTTACAGTTTTGCTCAAAGCGGATATATTGCTCCAATGATAAGATGTAGCTGCAATATAATTTGATCTTTGTCTAAAAAGTGGTAAATTACTAACCATTAATTTAACTCACATAGCTCAATAGGGTGTCTGCATTTTTCTATCTCACAAGATTTTCATGATTTAACCAAAAGACACTTAGTTTCACAAATTTATAACGACACTGGAGTTATGTAAGTTATCTGTTATGTGTCATTTGTTGTACCTCTTCTACATAAGAGTAGTGTCAATATGTAAACATACACATCAGCATCACTGGCACCCTAAGAAGTGGGATGTCCGTGGGAGCAGGACAAGGGGGCATGAAACGAGCCCTGTTTCATTGCTCTCTGTAGGGCCCTGAGTGTAGCACAAGAAAGTCTAATGATGTACTCACTCTACACTTTTTGGATACCGTTCCTTGTAAAGAAGGTGGTTATTCTAGTCTGGTGTCATGGGAACAGGGTGTAAAGAGGGCAAAGTACGGGTTGGTTAGAGCTACAAATTATGTTGCACTATCTGGGGAAAACAAAGAGCACTCCAAGAATTGGTAAATTTAATTGCAATGTCTTTGTTTTGTTAGAACATGAAATCGGTGTCGCCTGTTGATATAAATTATCCTGGCTGATGTTTACTGCAAAAAATAAATGTTGGTGAACTATGGTGGGTGACTGCACTAGCACTGTTTAAGAGACATTATAGAAGGCAAGTGCATAAGAAGAAAAATAAAATCACAATAGAAATTTAAATTTCTATTGTCTCGTACAATGTGTTGGGTAGTGCCCATGTTTGCCAGTTCACAATGGATCTCACTAACAAAAATGTATACAAGTTTTGCTCATGGCAGTGTTCTCCTTGAAGTCAAGACTTGTAAGACTCAGCGAAATGGTAACAAGGATCATCAGAAGTGATAATACATGAAATTATAATTTTAAGAAAAATGTAGACAAGTATGCTGTCCTACTTAAAAATAACCTTATCTCAAACCTGGCTGTTGAGATTATATCCTAAGCAAACCTATCCACGTTAGTCCAAAGCCTTGCCTCTACTTCCTCATGTTGGCAGACAGCTACGTCCACTGACACTTCCTAGAGCCGGGATAGGCAACCTTCGGCACTCCAGATGCTGTGGACTACATCTCCCATAATGCTCTTAAAGCAATAATGCTGGCAAAGCATCAGGAGAGATATAGTCCACAACATCTGGAGTGCTGAAAGGCATCTCAATACCATTAAAACATTTAATCTTCTAAGTTGTATCAACATGCTCCTAATGCTACCTAGGAGATACTAATCAGAAAGCCTCTATGGAATTGCTTTACACACTTGTATATGGTATTATTTGCTCTGGTTTTGTTTTAAAACAGTATAACTACTCCAAGGACAAAGTCAATGTATCTTTCCTGGTAAAATATTTTATAAATAAATAAATATTTTATAAATAAATATGCATTGTTTGTTGTATATTTGTTATTTATTAATTTTAGGTTTTATTTATTGTACACCCTAGTAGGGTGCAGTATACATGTGAAGTCAGGCAGTGTTGGCATAAATCAGACACATTGTCCCAACATGTTACTATTCATCAAAAACTTTCATAACTAGAAATGTTCCCAGGTACAGCGATGTCTCAAAGGTTCGACTCTTCTCTTACACCCAAGTAACCCTCAACATCATTTATTATTATTATGTTACTAAAACCTTAAAATAAAAGCAATGCGGCAGACTCTTCTGTGTTATTGTTTTCAAGGCATAGGGTGATCACACAAAATGTTGATTAAGTAGATTTCTCTTCTGTTCACTCACTTTGTATTTTGTTCATCAATATAATATAATGTAAATATTATGTATGATCATATACTGTAACTAAACCCTGATTATTTTTTTGTTCAGCTAAAATAAAATTTACAGATGGAGAAGTAAAAGCCCAATTTTCCATATTACAAATACAATGTATCTAACCAAAAAGCAGTTCTTCAAAGTCACACCAACGAATGTTGAAATTTTTTTTTTTTTAAAGGAATAGAAAAGAATCCAAATGTTTAAAATAATGAAGTTTATAAAAGTATTCATAAAAAAAAAACATCTGTATTACATAAAATGGTTCATTACGTTCTCACACTACTGTGAATTACCAATCATCTGCAGCTGCATACATTACTTATAAAAAGTGGATACTTCAACAATTATTCTAAATAGAGTCATTTGGCAATAGCGGAATATTATAATATATTTTATAGTGGTGCAGTCTCAAGCACAATGCAATCCAAAAAAATAGGGTAATCATCGAAATGTTGAAGAGCTGTCTGTTGACCATAAGTGGGTTGGGCCAAGGTTATTTCTTACAGTGATAATACAAAGTGAACGCAAAGTCAATTTCAAATGTAAAGGGACGTGATCTAGGTGCAGTACCTCTGTCTATTTAACCCTGCAATGCAGGGTTAACTACACCTCTACTCACTGTCTACTAGACAGCCTCTAGAGCAGGCAGTGACTTCTGGGTTCCCAACAGAGTTTTACTCTGTTAAACAACATTGGACATCCTCACACTTTGCATGTTCAAATTCCCTATTGAATTTCTATTAAAAAGCTTTAATACGTCCTCTGAGTATTAGGTCCCACAATCACCATGACATTGTGGGAGGAGGAGATCAATCCACCACCAAAGGAACCGCGACATTAGGGGAAAAAAAAGGTAAATAAAAAGAGGTTTGCTTGCTGTAATGGGATTCTATGCCGTCCTTCACAAAGTGGGCTTAAAGGACCACTATAGTGCCAGGAAAACATACTCGTTTTCCTGGCACTATAGTGCCCTGAGGGTGCCCCCACCCTCAGGGTCCCACTCCCGCCCGGCTCTAGAAGGGGGAAAGGGGTAAAAACTTACCTTTTTCCAGCGCTGGGCGGGGAGCTCTCCTCCTCTGATCCTCCTCCTCTCCTCCCCGTCGGCTGAATGCCCGCGCATTCAGCCGGTCGCATAGGAAAGCATTATCAATGTTTTCCTATGGACGCTTGCGTGCTCTCACTGTGATTTTCACAGTGAGAATCACGCAAGCGCCTCTAGCGGCTGTCAATGAGACAGCCACTAGAGGATTTGGGGGAAGGCTTAACCCATTCATTCATAAACATAGCAGTTTCTCTGAAACTGCTATGTTTATAAAAGAATGGGTTAAGCCTAGCTGGACCTGGCACCCACACCACTTCATTAAGCTGAAGTGGTCTGGGTGCCTAGTGGTCCTTTAAATGCCTATAGGACAACACATAATGCCCTGCACATTTGGTGTAAACAGGATTAAAACCATTGATACATGTCGCTCTCCTCTGTCAACTGGGGTAATTTTTAGTGTCCCCACAACTTTAAGTTCAAAAATTTTTTGTTTTTTTGTTGAGAATGTGGACAGTTGCCTCTGTCCTTAAGTGTTTAGTCATTGGAAGGACCTATAAAGTTAGGGACAGGAAAACTGTAGCGTTAGGAATAGGTTTCTACTCCTTACACTGTACTTCCTTTAACACCAGAGTAACTAAACTGCAAGCATTGCTGATTTAGGGAATTTCTCCAGTCTTGCTATTTTGACCTTAAATTTTAAATTCACTATGAATTCTGAAATTAGTGAATAACCTTGCAACTCTAACATTAGGGATCTGGAAGCTCTGAATTCTTGTAATTCCTTTTTATGTTACTCCCATCCCCAGGGCCATACTAAGAGCCCATTGGACCTGGTGCTCACAATTATGATAGGCCTAATTACAGAAACACTAAAACAGTTATACCTCTCAAGTGTCATGTATCTGGCGAAGGTAGTGCTGGAGGGAAGCTCACAGGTTTCAGCTATTGGAAAACACATATCCTATGCTAATCTTTCGTTTTCCTCTTTCAAGTAAATCCATACTCCCTAACAGCAGTGTCCGGTTAAGCAGGATGTCGGTGGGCAGCGTGAAAGGTTGGGCCACTGATACGAAACGTAACCAGAACCGCCAACAAGGGTGAACATGCCCAAAAAGGAGCATGTCTGCCCAAAGAATTGGAAGGGCAGCCTGGCGTGAATGCATGTCAGGCTGCCTACCAATCATGCAGCCTGGTCAACTTAGGACATACTGTGCAGATAGAACTCAGAGCTCGGCATAAATGCATCTCTCCATGCTTTCTAAGGACTGTTCCCTAGCACTTACTTGTCCACTACTGTACTTACATTCTTACTATCAGGAAGAAGCTCCTGTTATATGGTTTGGGACAGAGAAAAAGTGTAGAAAAAAAGGGAACATGCAACACTGTTAGAGAGACTAAAGCAGCAAGAGCATTTGCATAGTGCGCAAAGTCAACCAGTCCACACCAGTTTTGTCCCCCTAAGTTTCCATACCTAAGCAAGAACATGTGAGTAGTAAAAAAAAAATTTAAAAAAAATTATATATATATAAAACTTTTTTTAAAAGCAATGGCCCTATTCCATGGGTATGTGGGTATGGACCTGGAGCTGTAGCTCGATCAGCCCCTATGTTAATCCGGCCCTGCCCGTCCCAGTTTTAAAATACCATGCCGTCTTTTTGCCAATTGACACCATTTCTGTGAATTCCAGGTCCACCCCTTTCAATACACTCCTTCTGCCCTTTTAATGTAACACTCAATACTGTAACACATTCATCCTCACCTTGCCGTGCATCTGCATGAATAACACTTGCGGCCTGTTAATGGACGCCGGTCGCTGCGGATCCACGGCTAATTATATCCGCTCACGTGAGTGACGGTTTCCCTAGTGGTGTCCGAGAGTGCGTTCCTGATTCAAGTTTCTTCTGGTTTTTGACTTTGGCTTTGATTTTGACTTCCCTGTATTCTGGTATCCCTGACCTCTGGCTTTCATTTATCGTTGTGTCCCTTTTCTGTGTCCCCTGACCTCGGCTAGTGCCCTGACTATTCTTTGGTAATAGGTCACCTATTAGTCATCTGTGTGGCACAATACTACGTGTTGGATTATATAGTAATCCTGACAAATACATCTTGCTGTAGTGGTTTTTGTGCCACAAGTGTGCGGGTGCACTCCCAGAGTAAGCGGTCATACTGTTTAATTATAGTGTGACAACTTACCTGCGTCCCTGGGAAACTGGCAGCTTCACTGAATCTGGCTAGCTCCACTGAGGTACAAGGTCATGCTCAATGGCAGAGAGCACTGGCCAGTGAGTGTATCTTGCACCATGTTGTACATAGCTCAGGGGAAACATCCAGGTTTTCTTGCAGTTGGCACTAAACGTAGCACAAGTATCTGATAAACTCAGGTAATTTGTCAAAACATTCTTAAACAGCAGTGATTAGGTTTCTTTGAGCGTTCCTTTAAGAAGAGAAAAAGGAACACTCATTATCACTGATCTACTAAGTACCAGCAAGATGGCAAATTAAATAGGAATAAAATAGGC
>OW240916.1:273533083-273573274 GCA_933207985.1 Pelobates cultripes
AAGAAGGGGGGTAAGAAGAAGAAGGGGGAGCAATAGGAAGAAGGGGGTAAGAAGAACAGGTGGGGGAGTAAGAAGAACAGGTGGGGGAGTAAGACGACCAAGGGAGGAAGTAAGAAGAACACATAGAGGGAGGAGTGAGAAGAACACAGGGAGGGTGGAGGGGGGGATGAGAAGAGCACAGGGAGGGTGGGTGAGTGTGAGAAGAGACCGCTAGGGGAGGGTGGGGAGAGGAGAGACCACTAAGGTGCAGGGGAGAGCTCTACGGGACAGAAGGGGCAGCTCTATAGGACAGGGGCCAAGACAGGGAGCTCTTTCACACTACGCGCACACACACACACACACACACAATGCATCCCTATACATACACAGAAACACAACATGCTTCCCTACACACAGAGAAACACACAATGCATCCATTACACACAAAGACAATGCATCCTTTGCACACATACACAGAAACAGACAATGCAACCCAGACACACATGCAAACACACACACTTCTTTCTGCATACACACAGAAACACACAATGCACTTACACTCAATGCACACACATACAGACACACACACACTTTGCATCCCTTATGCATACAAACACAGATTCACACAATGCATCCCTACACACAACCAGAAACACATAATACATCCCTTATACACAAATACACACTGCTTCCACTACACACAAACACACTACATCACCTGCACAAACTGGTAACCCTATACACTACATACCATAAGCACACATATTAGATCCTCTACAATAACACATAACACATCCCCTACACACTCCACTCCCCGTGAGCGAACTCATGGGTGGGTGGAACTTATGAGTGGGCCTTATGGGCATACTCACCGTCAGGCCCTGGGGCCCAGACCTTGAGCTGTGTAAGGGGCCCCAAAAAATGGAGCTGCTTCCTACCCTCCCAGAACATTGAATTTTGTGACCACAGTTGCAAACAGCCCAGAGATCCTGTTCTACACCAGACCAGTGGAGCCAAAATCTCGCAGCCCATCATCATCCCTTTGCGCATTCCGGTTTGTAAGTAGGCAATCTAGTATATTATTAGTGACACTAATCTATACTGCAATTTCTACATTAAAGGGACACTATAGCTTAATGAAGTGGTTCTGGTGTCTATAGCTGGTCCCTGCAGCCTTTTTAATGTAAACACACACTGTGTGCAGCACTGGCGCGGTTCATATGGGTGGGGCATTGTGATGTTACATGGGGGGGCAGCAAATTTTTATTTTGTCTAGGGCGGCAAAAATCCTTGCACCGGCTCTGATTCTGGGCAGGTGCACCAGTCTACTGGTGACCCACAGGAGGGGAGTGCACTGATTGCACTGCACTCTCCTCCTGTCCAGCCCCATCTTTACCGCAGTGCAAATGCCCTCTGCCCCTAATTTACAGTGGCTCACACTCACAACAAGCAGTGCCTGGAACCGTGAAGGAGCTGGTATGGCAAAGAGCTACTGATTAGCATAACATCAATATCCGTTATAAAACCAGGAAAAGGTGGGCATGGATGGTGAACTGATTTGGTGGTGCAATGGGCCAATTGACTGGTTTTGCCCCCCAGGCCTAAGGCTGCCAGCCCTCCCCTGCTAATAAGGTTGGTGCAATATTGTTTTGTTTAGTTTAACCCTGAGAGATAGGGAACCTAATGTCAGTTAGTGCTCAGACGAGCTAGGTTTTTGTTTATAGGGTTTTCTGTTACATTTGTTTTCATTTACTGCTGTATCCTGTGTGAACTTACAAATAAAGTGCCTGGAGTATTTGCAATTACAAGGACTGTGCATGTTTTTGCCCTAGAGGACCGTGCTACCTGCAAACAAGGATCACAACAGATAATTGCTAACTGTTCATTCACTGTGTAAAATATATAAAATCCTGAAAATGGGTGGAGTCTTGAATGTGATTGGTACCATCTGTAAGTGGGTATAAATTGGGAGTGGATAGAGAATAGGTTTGATCCAGATCAATAATCAGCTCTCAGACTGAAGAGCTCCGGGTCAAAAGTCACTTCCACAGGAATTCAGAATTGAGGACGTAATTGAGTAAAGGAAACATTTAACCACCCTGTGGTTGATAAAACGCATGTTATTCTTATGCTTAGTTAACAGGTCACCAGAGAGAGGTGTGCTCACCACCCCTTCCTTCCCTCCAAGGAGGAAGAAATCAGAAGTCTCCGGTTGACTGAGAAAGAAAGAAAATGTTTATGGTAAGCTAATCAGGAGCACATAAACATATACTGTATGTCTGTACTAAAGGTATTGATGCTCTGCAGACAGTATTTATTTATTTATTTTTTTTAAAGCATCACTCTGTGACAAGGAAATTAAGTTCATTTAGTGAATGTACAAGCTAAAGGCAACAGGAGAGGGTACATTGTACTTATTAAATAAATTAATTTGTAGCTTAGCAATAATGAAACAATTAAAGTAGAGTGAATGCAGAGCAGATTATTAATATACAAATTACCATGTAAATGGGTGGATTTTGTCACAATATCAATCTGACATTCAAAAAAATTATGTGTAATAATATGTCTAAAACAACAATAAGAAACCACATGAAAAAGGTCTCACCTGAAGTGTATAACAAATGTTAGACAGCACAAAGCAAAAAACTCACATCTTTCCTAATTGTCAAAATTCATACTTAGATCTACTGTCAGTAATGTGAATTAGAGCCTTCTTACAGAGAATCGGCTAGATGCCAAAAAAGAAACCACAGAACAAGCAGACAAGGATAGTAAGATGCATTGCCAGTCCTTACTAAAACCAAAAGACTACCCCAAAAATGTTAGAATACTCAATTTATCTACAGCTATCTATGTAGTTAAAGGGACACCATAGCCCAGGACCAGGGGTAGGTATCCTTCGGCACTCTAGATGTTTACATTTCCCCATGATGCTTTGCCAGCATTACGACTATAAGAGCATTATGGGAGATGTAGTCCACAATACTTAAAGTGCCGAAAGTTACCTACCCCTTCTATAGGCACCCAGATCATTTTATCTCAATGAAGTGGTCTGGTGGTGCAGTGCCCCTGTAGTTTTAACCCTGCAACTGAAAACATTGCCATTCTGCAGGGAATACAATGTTTCCATTGAAGGGTCAAAATGCCCCTAGTGACTGCCGAAATAGCGGAGAATAATTCTGCTTTGTATGGGAAAGATTGATGATTTCAGCCAAGGTGGGTCTGACCATGGAGAGAGAGAAAAGGTAAGTAACCTCAACTAGTCAGCAGGTCACTATAGTGTTCCTAACATCAGCATCCAAAGCACAAGCATCATCTGGAAGCATCACATGCAAAACGTTTCGAACTCTGGTTTGATTGACGCGGCCGAAAGAATTATAAAAAAGGAAGAATGCAGCAGAGAGGTGGCTGACCATAGGAACCAGTGGGTAATTATTATAGTGGGGAATTTGTTTTAAAAGAAAAAAAAAAGCTAAAGTGGACAAAAATAAGGGGGGTGTTGGTAAAACTGAAAATGAATGCATGGCAAATAATTGTAACATCTGGAGGCTCTGGTGAAAAACCAGGGCGCTAAGCGGCATTCACACCAATATGTGAACGAGGAATATGTTTTTAGTATGCACAGTATAGTACACATTAGGATAGAAACAGCATGGGTAATGTGACAGTGCTTTCTGTTGTTCTGAGTGTCAGTGAAAGGATATAATCCAGGTGCCTAGAAATATGTAGAAATACATTTTCATTTCCTGCAATTAGTCTCTTGTAGATTGTCCACATATTCTCTACTATTTACAAAGAGGAAGTAAAGAGTTCCCAGTGGTCAGATGGATTCTTCCCAAATTACTAACTGAAATGGATTAGAAGAATGTTCTGGTCTGTTTTTAGATTGATTTTAATTCATTTTTAGCTCAGTGGGCTAATGCATTAACACTTGAATCTGTTCAACCCTTGGTCGCAGGTTAAAATCCCGGCAGGGTCAACTCAGCCCTTCATCCTTCCGAGTTAGATAAAATGAGTACCATTAAATTGGGTAATAGTAACATCCCCTGGATGAAGAGCCAAATTAACATCCCCTGGATGTACTTCAAAACCAGAGAAATCTGAATGTACCTTTCCTGGTTATTTCATGAAATAATAACTTATTATTATTTCAAGTGATAGAGTTGTATTTGGTGAATTTTCACCTACATTTTAAATGCAGCAATGACACCTTTAATAAAGGGATCTGCCTCTTCTCTGGGTGGTACATCTTTGATAAAAAAAAAACAACCAAGAAAAAAAAACAACCGAGAGTTACCAATAACTTGTGTTAACCTTTATTCACAATGTTCAATTTTTCCTTTAAATGGATATAAAAAGGTTTATCCAATGACATCATAATCCTGTTCAGACAAAGCAACGCCAAGGTAAACATTGCAAATGAAAATGGGAAATAGAATCATGTTTTAATTTATTCTCTGTATGCTTTCTCTGTGTCGGACTGGTAGGTGTAAATGATAGACTTTGCAATAATTATTGACAGGCAGCGAAGATGGAGGTGTCAAGTTGCAGGATAACCAGGTGTGGAATTCTACATTTAATAAAAAAAAAATTATTTCTCACAAATCTAATAATACAAATACATATTTGATAAATACCGGGATAATTGAACATAACATTAACAATCCTGGGAAGTAAAGGTTCCCCTAAAATACACACGACTATGATTTGGAATATACAATATTGTCATAAAATAATTGAATTTAATTAGCTACAATTACGGTTAATAAATAGTAATTTTAACTGAAACCAATTTTTCGGAGAAATCCAGCATCAAAAGAGTAAAACCAATTATAACAAAACTCCGTATACAGAAGTGAAAACATCCTGTTATTAACTATTCCAGTGCTGGACCTCCATTCTCAAGGAGGTTGAATGAAACATAGAAACATAGAATGTGACGGCAAATAAGATCCATTTGGCCCATCTAGTCTGCCCAATTTTTATTCCCTGGCCTTATCTTATAGTTAGGATAGCCTTATGCAAAATGATGCAAGTATATCCCAATGGTTACATACAAAACAAGCAATCATTAAAGGAACACTATAGTGTCAGGAATTCAAACATGTATTCCTGACACTATAGTTCTAAAATACCCATTTCGGCCACTGGTCCCCTTATCCCCAGTTAAAAGGTGCATTTACACACCATTTTCTAGCACCACGCAAGTCTTTCTCTGAACTGGCAGTGCTTACATTAAAAAGCCAGCAGGGACAGACTATAGACATGAGAACCACTACATTAAGCTGTAGTTGTTCTAGTGTCCCTTTAAGCAACAGCATGTTATTGCTATGGATTTCCATTGGTTTAAAAAGGCACATGTTATTCAGACCCAAAGCAGATGCCCACAGTAATTTATTTACGCAAGTAGCATTTTCTTCCACAGTTTAGCAGAGACCTCTTTAAATACTTTTTTTGCAGTGCTTAATTAGTGACATAATACGTTACAATTGAAAAATGGGTCACTACGCTCATTTTTAAATTGTAGATTTGGTCGCCAAGAACATGATTAGAGTATCTGTCTACTTACCTATGCCAGTTATGTCTAAATGTGATGCCGAAGATATTTGTAAACAACATTTCTATAACAAGCATCGTGGGAAATGTACATTATCTGCATAATAAAGGTCAGCCATTGTGGACCTTTGCCAAAATAGAAACAGAGACAAATCGTATTAAACAAGAGATTTGCAACATGCTGCTTATTAACTGAACACACTGGGCTCATATACTCACTAATTAATTGCCATTTACTGTTCTATTTAGTTTATTACTGCTTACAGGCATTCTAGTAATTCTAGGTACTGGCTGTGATGCAGCCAATAATAAATACATTGTAAAATTTGCAAGTTGCACTGGTCTAATTTTGACCACAGCAAATTTTCATATTCAAAGATTTGTCACAGTAATTCAATTCTCCACCAGCGACTTGGCCTCAGATAGCATTTGGCCTACTCCGTGCTACAATCAAGCGTCAATTTGAGTAGTTCACACACAACAATGTCTGCACTGCGGATTGTTTTTTTGCCTGCTAGTTATTCAGTTCAGTTCGGTTTGACGTAATGAATACAACAGGCCTTCTCTGGCAAAATATAAGAGAATGAGTTCAGTCGGTTTTTCCTTGTGTGTCCATAGAGTTTTCATGCATCACGCACACTTTTCTGGGTCTGCATCAATAATTCCATGGCAACCAGGGACATGCATTAAAATTTTAAATGCCACTAAAGGCATTTAAAAAAAAACAGCAACCTCTTTCTTCTTTATTAATACGCAGTTATCGTCTAAAACCCTGGTTCTCATTCAGTGGTGCATGTACTCCAGCAGGTACGTGTTCCATGGGCAACGGGTATGCAAAGGGGGTATCCTGCGTCTCCACTGGCCAAGTAGGGAAATCTGTGCGGTCAATCGTGTATATATTATCAACAGAATTACACTATTTGTTCTTTTTCTTTTCTGTATCATATCGCAGTATACAATTGAGACATTATTGCTGAATAGAAGTATATTGATATTTCTGATCGCTTCCTCTTTTTTATTATTATTATTTAACGCTCCACGTTATACTTTCTTTTAATTATTGCTTATTGTGCTTGGAAATTTTTTTGGGGTTTGAGGCACTTAAGTGTGAAGCTGCTTAGTACATTTTCAAACCATTATGTTATTTTATTATTTTAGTTTTTAATTTAAAAGGGGTATTTTTTTTTTTTTTTACTTTTGAATGCCTTTTTAGCGCTCGTCATTTTTTCCCCTTTTTATTTCAATTTATATAAAATACAAATATATTATTATTATTGGTATTTATATAGCACCATTTAATTCCACAGTGCTTTACATTATACTATACTCTAGTAATCTGAGATGATGGATTCAGGTTCTTGTGGTTTTTGAGGGATAGGACCACGAATGCAATATGTTTTTCAAGACTACAACATGCACACGCTATTTGTTTCTAAAATAATATAAGGCATAATTGAGGCTATGCAATTTATAAAATGAGGTACTGATTTTGAGGGAGGTGGGTTGCCATAGCTGGTTGAAAAATTTGTGATTAGGCAATTTCAGAGGCCTCTTGGCAGTTAAGCTGAAATATTGTATTAGAAATACATTCATGGGTGTAGGTTGGATGCCAATGCACATGGCCGAGCTCCATGCTGATTCACAGCCAAATCAGATTGTTGCTTCACTTTCCAACCTAAATGAGGGAAGAATACAAATGCATTGGATTCCTAAAGAATACCCAGCACGTCTAAAGGGGCTCCCACATTGTCCCTCCATCAATATCGACCGACCCCGCCAGACCTAGCATCATAAACCTCTGAGGGCTCGCATGTGTCAGACTGCAGAGAACACAGAACACCTGTCCTCCATCACATGTGAGCTACACATGTTATGGTTGGGTATACACTAAGGCCGCCCACCTTGAAGAGGACTGAGATAACCTCCTGGAAGCGCAGACCTCCACTACTGATACCATATTGCATCAAACAATTCAGCTGCGCAACATGGCCCTCCATATTGAGGACCTGGATAACCAAGGTCAAAGAGGCTTACCGGAGACCGAAGAGTCGGCGGACTATCTACACATAACCCTTACCCTGAGTTAATGAGCTTTTGAACCAACCCAAGGAAGAAAACATAGAATTTGTCATAGCACACAGGGCAATGCACCCCTAGAACACTCCTGACTGCCCTCCCCGAAACGTAATTTTCAATCTTATGAACTAAAGGAAGAAATATTGTGCAAAGCATGCAAATTGACACAGGTCTCATTCCACCCAACCATCCCATCCACTCTGGCTCTACTAAGTAACTCCTTCAAACAACTGCCGCACTGGGTCTTACTGATCAGGCTGTAAGGGACCTCACCTAGAACCAGAAAGCACAATGCAGAGACCTTGCTTTTTACAGAAGAAATTATCTCCACGACTTTGTCATACTTGCCATGGCTTTGTCTGCAGGTGACTTTAGCTCACTCACCTCTCTAAATGGCATGGTGTTCTGCCTTATAATGCTCAGGTCTATTTTACTATATTGTATTAGTCGCTTTTTACTTTCTTTAGGTTTTTATATGTTAGCTTGATCTAGCAAAATGCCTTCCAAACCGGTTATACTTTACCTTAGCTGATCAAATGCCTGATGGTTCAGGGTGGGCTGTGGTGGAAAACCAAATGCCCCCGGGTTGTCGGTGTGGTTGGTAAAAAGTTCCCTACTAAGATTTGGTAATCCCAGGGAGCGGGAAACTGCTGGTGAACCATCACGTCACTCTAGCCTCACCCACCAATGCATTTTCTGTGCGTAATAATTTTGATACTTCCTCTCACTCCTCTATATTACTCAATCTGGCCATTTAGTTAGGCTTAAAACTTACTAGAATCATAATAATCTTCATATGGGAAACACTACTCCAGTAGCCCATACTGTTGGTCACCACAGGTCTACCTTGGTGTGTGTGGTTACATCCTGATAATATAAAGGGGAGTGTCCATTAAGGGGATATGTTGAAGGTTTGTGCCCTCCTGCTCTACTAGTGCCATGCAATAGTTTTGACATACTGGTCGTCTTACTCTCTTACCAGCTGGGTAATAATGTGACTCCACTTGGGGACTGAGATGGGGGAAATGTAGATATTGTATTTATATTTCTTTTTGATATACTTGTACATAGTTATCTACAGCTGTAGTCAAAAGTATCCAAACCCCATTTAAATTAGGTTTATTGTCAAAATTTACAGTCAACCAACAAATCAAACAAAAGCAATTGAAATAGCTCAACACAACAAATACTTCAAGTGGTTTCCCCACATTCAACTGAAAATGCAACTTAGAATGACAATGATGCAACCCCCTGATTAGAATCCCTCACAACAGCACAAATATGCAAAACAGGTGTTGTCTCAAGCACACCTGATGCAACTAATCTAAGGTTTCATTCGTTGCAACAGGTTGCTTGACCTGGAACATTTGAAATACCTGAACTGGATTGGGGTTTGTTGAGTGACTCATTTGACTGTGTGTTAGAAATATGGTTAAGTCAAAAAGATGATCCACAAACTTAAGAGAAGAGATCATCACCCTTCACAAACAAGGAACAGGATACAAAAAGATTTTTTTTAAAGCATCCGAATGTCCAAATCGCATGAAACAAATTGCACATGTCTAGTAAATGGTTGTGCTGGCAATCCTGGCACTGGGAGCCCTACAGATGTGAAAGTGGTTGTGGTGGCAGCCCTGGCACTAGAAGCCCTATAGATGTGTAAATGGTTGTTGTGGCAATCCTGGCACTGGGAGCTCTACAGATGTGTAAGTGGTTGTGGTGGCAGTCCTGGCACTGGGAGCCCTATAGATGTGTTGGTGGTTGTGGTGGCAGTCCTGACACTGGGAGCCTTATAGATGTGTAAGTGGTTGTGCTTGCAATCCTGACACTGGGAGCCCTATAGATGTGTAAGTGGTTGTGGTGGCAGTCCTGGCACCAGGACTGCAACCACAACCACTTACACATCTATAGGGCTCCCAGTGCAAGGAATTATTGGTCAAGATTCCTGTCATCATTCACGCCATTTTTCCTGCCTCTCTCTTGTTTTTTTGACACTTTTCTGAAATCCGAAGCACTTTGGTAATTTGGACAAATGTCATTCGGTTCAGCACGGCACTTCCAAACCTCGGCACTTTGGAACTTCAGACATTCGTAGGCATCCAAATTTCACGAAATTTGTCTGAATGTACATTCCGAACTAAACAAATTGCACATGTCTAGATAGCACTGAACTTACAGCATCCTAATGCACACTCAACTGACTGCCTTGGATACCGATATATTTAGGTATGACTGTTTAAGTGGTGTCAGTCTGATCTAACAGATCCTGTCACAGGCCACCTACCCTGCAAAACCTCTAGATGGCAAGAACATCCTCTACTCCTGTAGCAAACAACTAGATGTAGCACTACTTGAAACCAGGCCCCCTCATCACCACTTACCATAATCTTATTTTATTTATCTTCATTCTAACCCATTTAGTTGTGCTTAGTTTCTTTAACCATGTAAACAGATGGTTGTGTTTCTAACTTACCTTGCATTGTTAAAGCTTACTTCTATTGATGGGCCTGGGGGCTGTTGGATGGGGAAATCCAATTCGATCTACTTTAACATCAATTCCTTGCAGGACCTGTATTTGGGCCCATAGCAAGATACATCTATAGCACTAAAAGTCCCCACAAAATCTCTTTTTTTTAATATTTTTTTTTAAATCTAATATAGACCAATACTGAAGTAGAGAGGCTATCAGACAATGAATGCCCCCGGGAACCTATATCTTTGGCAGTTCCCCAGGGTCTCGAGCTTTGGGATTGAGGCACAGTAGAGCCATACTCCGCCTTCTGTTACACACAGACCTGCCCTAAGTTGAGTCTCCATCTCCATAAATGGGGATGGCTGCTGTTACTTTATCGACACATAATCAGAAGACCGATTTGTTATAATGATTTGTACGGCTTTCATTGAGTCATGCGGGGATACCTGATGGGGGAAACGGCGTAATCTTGGGTTGCATGGTGTGACATTTGGATCACAGGAGGCTTGGGACGGTCATGCCATTCCAAACCACAACCCCCCTTAGCTGTGGTGTTATTTACTTGGTGGGTGGTAGCCTTGGAGGACTAATTCTAACCATCACTTTTAAGCCGAGAACAACCTTCAGGACTGCCTTTTCATCTATCCTGCTTTTTCGATTTTACTGGAAATTACTGTTAAAATTAAGAGTCTGAAGGTCAACAACAACGTTCCAGTTATTTAACCCAATTTAATAATGTTAATATCCGTGAATATCCTCTACATGCCTATATAAGCACCCTTTATTACTGGTTTGTTAAAAATGTTCCTTTTCTCTTCTGTACATTGACAAAATGAATATAAAAAACAAAAAACAAAAGTAAAGAATTAAAATAAATACATTCACACTATTAAAAAGACTTGCAAAAATGGTTTATCGATTAATGTAAATGATGTTTTATAGGTTTGAGGGTAAAACGTTACAAATCCTTTAGCCTGTAGTGTGAATAATGTGATATATTGTTCTTAAACTAATTAAGCATTTTATCGACATGTGATTAATGCAGAAGAAGAGAAAGTAAATATCTTGAGTACATCTACAAGGCTGCATAATGTTATTCTACCTTATTGAACTAAGTGCTTTGCATCTGGAAGAAATCTGGTAGAGTACAGTTTAGACAGAAACCTTATACTGTTATCTTTACAGAATGTAACAGTCTGTTTCCACATCTACCCATTCAGAGACTTGGTGAATGATACATATATAGCTAGCATCGCAGGGTCAAAAACACAATCATTTGGTGTATCGTGAAATTGTTATTCTACTAAAACTCAACAGGAACTCAGCTCTGAAAAAAATATAAGCAAGAGATTACCAGACATTAAAACTGTGAACACAAAATTACTTTTTACCAGATATCATCCTAACATGAACTACACCAAAGCGATTTTATGCGCCTGCATGAACTTGATACCTGTGTTTTGCACAGTCCACACAAATATTTTCACATTCTTGAAAGATATCGTTAACATTTGGCAGAAAGTTAGGGATGGTAGGGGTCATTTGCCTCGAATAGTCACCTGTCTCAGTTTGCGTGTTCTAAGCAGTGATTTGGTCATCATTCAGTGGACCTCTAGAGTCAAAGGATCTAAGCTTTCTTTAAAATGTGAGGAAAGTAATTTTCAATTCGTCATTCCTAGATTTTTAAGTTAGTCCATGAACTCCTCAGGGTCATTATACAACCTAACCCATTGGTTGCAAGTTCAGGGTGCAGGGTTAAAATGCCAGAAAATAAATTGTAATTAATTGATCTCCCATCTATTACTGGTACTGATATTTAAAGGTCCAGACCAGATGAGGTTGTGGAACACTTGGTTTGTGTCAATTACTTGAAAACAGTTTGACAGGATCTAAAGAGAGTGTCAATGACATGCTGGCACCATGACCATTATAGAGCCTGTAGTGGTTATGGTATCCAGAGTACATCTTAAAATGCCTAAAATTGTTATGATTAGAATGTATTATTTATTTTTTCAGTGCAATTTCCAGAGCCAATTTTTAAGGTTTTCTGCAATTAACTCATTCCCTGAACTATCCACATACAGTATAGAAAGTGATATTTCCAGTACTTTTAAGTGGCTCTTAAATATATTTAGAAGCATGGTGTAGATACTTCATGCAGTGTAAAGTACATTGGGTTCGTTCCAGGGACAGTAACAAGCTGTGGGAAAAACATTAAGTTGACAGATTATACAGTGAGATTGCAATAAAACTCCATACATTGCTACTTGTGTTAAGGAATTCCCACCACATGTAGAAAATGTAAACAGGATGTTTTATAGGCCTGCATTGACCTGAAAAAGGAATCTGCTAGACTAGAGAAAAGCTTCCCAGAGCAACAAGTTTATAATTAAGGTAGTCATGGCCTTAATAATATGGTCGTGACCTATGAACCGGATTTGTGTATAAGCTAGTAGAACGTGAGTTAAACCATCCTGTCACTGGATTACTGAAGCTGCTGTCAGCTATGTACTGTTTTTACTACACCATAAAGCAGTTTTCCTCTCATTAAACTGTCCTGTGGTGTAAAAGACAAACTCTTTATTACTGCTGCACTTAAAATGGCCAGTTTGAGGCCGTAAAGTCTGTTTTGCGCTATGGTTCATTAAAAGAAAGGGTATTATTACTTGGCAAGAGGCCGAAGGATCCATACCTCTATCCACATGTTACAGATAATTGTTCCAAGCAGAATATGTGAATGAGGCCACCTCACATAGTATTAGGGAGGCCTCTAGACTTGCCATGTCTTCCTTGAAAGCTGCAAGTTTCATATGATGATAGGCTGCTCATGATTAGTAACTCTAGAAGCCTGTAATTTAATGGTTCTGAACAATCGTGAATTCTGAAGGAGAGTCCTGATTGTGGGCATCTGGCTAGGTTTTCCTCTGCTGTGCCACTTCCACCATAAAGAGCAAAACAAACATTATTACAATGTTACTCCAAGCATCATAACTGCCCGCTGTACTGGTTATGATGCCAGGAGTAGCCTGGCGTGGTTTACCCAGTAATGGGGTAAACAATATAGCAAACATTTACCCTTTTACCGGCGTCCCTGGTGGGCTCTGATACGCCTATCATGCCATGTGACACACTTCCGACTTCAGCAGAAGTGGTCAGCCAATTTAGCCACAAAACATTTACTGTGTATGAAAAGTTACACAGACTTTACATTAGCCAGCCCGTATCTCTTGTCCCAGGCTGGCTTATGACACCCCATTATACTGTCAGAACTTCAGAGGGGGCTCATTCAACTGGGTCTCATTCAATCTTTCCAAGTGAACAAGGTGCTGCCCTAAACTCTACTGAGCATGTGAAATGGCAAAGCTAGAATGTCTATGAGAGGAAATACCAAGAAAGAATTTAAATAATTTGTCCTTGTATGTGCAGCTTACAAAAACAAAAAAATCAGAATGGAAAGTAATTTTACTTTGAAATAGTAACAACCTGAGAAGACAGCATTTTTTTTATCTTTCAAAACATCTTAGCACACAATAGGAAGGGAAGAACCCCATGGGAACCTTACTTCCTCCATGCCTTTAAGGGGGAACTGCCACTTCATCGAGAAGCACATTATACTAGTTAAACAATAAAAGATAAAGTGGCGCTGTCAGTAGAAGAAGTGGATGCACCATCATAATTTTTAAAGGAAGACTCTAGCCCCCATAACAGCTTAAGCTCATTTATGTTTTTATGGAGCGCTGATATCTTCCTACCTTCAGGGGTTAAACCATTTGGCAACAGCTGAATTTCAAAGTTGGGCTCTGGTGCCTGGCACTTCTAAATCCCGACATCCATTCCTCTCTGCACTGCAGTATGAGCAAATGTTAGCCGAGTGGCAGGTGATAAGGTGAGAGTGTTCATTTTAACAAGGTATTCTACAAGTGTTCAAATTGGGTGGAATTAACACTCCTAACAAAACTGACCGCAAACAGATCACATAAACCTAAATAGCAAATAAATACTTATATAAATTCAACAAGATGCCTTTATGCACATTTTCTTTAATAGAACATTCCAAGCACCATAACCACTACATCCTGCTGCAGTGGTTTTAGTGCCAGAAATGCCCTGGCACCATCACACACTAAAATGTTAAACCATTTCAATACATTGGCTTGAACAGGGGTTGTGCAACTTACAAGGGGCCAGGAACGGGACCGGATTCTTTGCATTCCATAAAGTGGAATGTCTCTATAGATTAACACAAGGCTGATGCAGGACCTTGTTGATTGTCTACGAGTTCTAAGTTGACGCTCTCAGCCAATGAGCGTGAACCTCTGTGGCCCTGCTTGGCGCTAAACCGCAGTCTGAATTCTCCGCCTAGAAAAGAACTGATGTAGCTGCGGGTGCCCGACACAGGTACTGCACTAAACTGTACTAAAATGGTTTGACATCTTACTGTGGGATGGCACCCGGGAACTCCTGGCATCGTAAACATAACAGAAGGTTGTAAAAACAGACCCATGCTCACAAAGTCTAGGCCAGGGGTAGGCAATCGTTGACACTCCAGATGCTGTGGATTACAACTCCCAATTCTTTGCCAGGCTTATGGCTCAAAGAGAATTATGGGAGATGTAGTCCACAACATCTAGAATGTCAAAAGTTGACTACCCCTGTTCTAGGCCATAACCTAAAAAGGAAATGGAGGCAAGACTGCTGTATAAGGATTGGTAAATGTTACAGACCTGCATTATTCCAGTATTGAGACTGATTCATCTGTCCAGATACTACCAAATACTACCAGATACAACCAGAGTTGGAATAAAATGGGCAATGACTGGTTGCTTTTATTTTCAGATTTGACAATAGAAGCAACCAACCAGTCATTGCCTGTTTTATGTCAAACTAAGGGCCATAGAGAAGAGTATGTGGTAGCATAGCATATCAATACCTTAGTTAGATATGGCAGCTAAGTAAGCTTCATATTAAAAATCCTGGAATATCTACTCAAGATACTCCAATCATCTATCAGGAAATGCATTTGAAGATTGTACATCACACACATCATAAACAATTCTCTCTAAAATAAAGGAACTCAGCCACCTGTTTGAAATGTGGGACAGACAGAGCAGACCTTTATCACTGTTTCTGGGGATGTATGGGGAATGGGGCATTCTGGAGACAAATTGAAAATTATATATCTCGACTATTGGGTACATCATTTAGTATTTCTCCATTACTAGCAACAGTGGAGGTAACAATGGAAAAGTTAGGTCATGTTTCTAAACTGGTCCACATGATCTTGGCTGTGGAATGTAAAAGTAATACATCACTGGATTACTGGAAAGCTCTATTCAATCCAAAATTAAATCTACTTTTGAATTTACAGATTGGTACCTAACTAGTGTAAAAGCGGCCCAACCCCCACCCAACAGTTTAATATAACAAACCTCTTAAAGATGGGCAATTCAAATTTGCTACCCTCGGTGTTGCTTCAACTTGACTCTACCAAATCTGTAGACCCTATTTACTGTGCCTTCATATGCATGACTGGTAAAAGAGAGCATATTCTGATTTTGTGTTATATTTCCTTTATTTTCCTTTTAAACAAAAATGTCATGTAAGATATATAAATATGTGACATTTGTGACTGTCCTGCTTATTACTTATCTCCTTGACTAATGACAAAAAAAAGTTTAAAAGTAAAAAAAAAAAATCCTGGAATTTTGCATTTCATTTAAGACCATTTTAAGGTAAATGATAAGGACCATACCTATTACAGCTCAGTGTAGTGGTTTCAGTACAAAAATAGTCTAATGTCCATACCCTGTTAAAATTGGCTAAAACAAATTTCCAAAAATGGTCCTGCCTATCCATTTCATTGGTGGGCAAAACAATTTCAAACAACTTCATAACCTACCTACTTCCGAATGTCCAAAGTGCCTAATTACCGAGGTCCCGAAGTTACCGAATTTCCGAAGTGTCGAAGTACAGTTTTGCCTAAGTACGAATATACTTACCCAGTGGAAGAAGAAGAATGGTACACTGTATACAATTGTAAATAAAAAGTATACAAACATAGCCAGAATTCAGCTGTAAGCATTTGCAACACTTACAACAATCAAGTAACATACATTCATATAAATTGTAAGTTACTTGACCTGTCAATGGAATGACAGGAATGAATAGGTAAATAACTCCCTAATTCCCACGATATTAGGAAGTTATCTACTAAAAGGCTGAAAGACCTAAATTGGTCTTTCAGACAAATTTACTAATACTAAGTAAAGATTATATACTGCGAGTAGGGGCATGTGTATTAAACAGTGAGCAGCCCGTTCTTCAGAATTTTCCCATGCTGTGTAATTTGACTCTTAACACTCTGATTGGTGGATTAAGTAACCAATCAGAGCATTATTAGTCAAATTACACAGCGTGGGAAAATTCCAAAGAACTTTCCCACGCTTTGTAAAATGACACAGAGCGCTCTGGTGGATTTCAAACCAACCAATCAGAGTGCTGTGACAGGTAAATGTAGAGACTTACCTGTCAGTCTCTTAATTTATCTGTCAGAGCACTCTGATTGGATGGCTTAAACCCACCAATCAGAGTGCTCTGTGCCTAATTGCAGGGCGGGGAAAGGCTTTATAAGCCTTCCCCAGCCCTGCAAGAGCTCAGTCTGCGCGGAGCCCTCGCCGTGTGAAGATGGATTTTTTTTTTTTTTTATTGCATCCGTTATTATGGCTTTTTATTTGGCCTTTTTTGGGGCTGAAAAAAATAAGATTTTAGAAGAAAGAAAACATCAAATGGTAAGTTTATTTTTATTTTTTATAGGTACTTAGTTAAATGGTCCCCCCTCATTGTTTTTAGAGTGAGGGGGGGAGGGGGTAACTAGGGGTTTGGGGACCCCATGTCCCCCCTAATTAGTATTTAGGGCCCCCACCCACCGCTCAGGGCTGGGAGCCAGGGGGGTGGGACATTAGGTCCCCCCCATTATTTTATGGCCCCCACCCACTGCTCAGGGGTGGGGGGCGGGGGGGGCAATAGGTCCCCCCTTATTCTAATTTAGGGCCCCCACCCTCCATTCAGGGGTGGGGGCTCAAGAGGGGGGACCCTTTTATTTATTTTTAACAGTGAGCAGCCATTGGCTGCTCACTGTTTACTAGAGATACCCCTACTCGTGGTATAGCGAGTAGGGGCACCATTTACTCATACTATGTAATCTTTACTTCGTATTCGTAAATTTGGCTGAAAGACCAATTTAGGTCTTTCAGACTTTTGGTAGATAACTCCCTAATACCATGGGAAATAGGGAATTATCTACCAAGCGGCTGCAATACAAGTTCTGAAATTCCGAAGTGGCCGAAGTTCCAAAGTGTTGAATTGCCGAAGTCCCAAATTTCGGAATGCCGAACCGAACCAAAACTTTTTTCCATGCACATGCCTAATAAACAATCATTTGGTTCTGAACTTGGAGCCCTTCTTAAAAGGACAATTCTAAGAAACGTAACATGGCCAACAGAGTTCAGACTCCCACTGTCGTCCAAGTTTATAAGCTTTGAACGATACTAGGAAGTGTGTCTTCTTCATTATCAGTGTGCCTGTGTAGGTGACAGGCATTGTGGGTCAGTGGGAGGCCCAGTTTTGTCCATCCACTCCCAACCAATTTGACTGAAAGGAGGGAACAGCACTCAAACATTGCTAGCACCGTAAACACTACAATGAACTGTAACAGTATGGTGCCCAGAGTGCTTTTAAGATATGCCAGAGAGTGATTTGGACAATTAGATATTTATACAGAAAGATTGCCAGATGCCCTATTTGCATTCACTTTCCCAGGCCAGATAGCCACCACAAACAACTTACGGATGGGACTATTTTTATTTTTATTTCCTGTACAATGATAGTAACATCAGTCTTTCCATCTGCTCAGTGTTTTGCCTCAAGAGATGGATATGATGCGTGTCGCATTTGGTATGTTTATATTCTGGAATGCTCCTGTCTCAAGTCTAAAATTCAGGAGTTATCTGTAAAATAATAGGAATGAGTAAAAACTCACCCATTAGAGTTTCTTGTGAAAGTTCCATTACCTCCCTCAATAAAAAAAAAACAGGAAATGGTTTGTTACATTGGTTGTTCTGTGAGCATTGATACAAATATAAAAAAGTATCTTCTGATCATGACCTCATAAGTGAAGTAAATGTGATAATAATTGTAAAATTGAGAGAGTAATTTTTGTTTCAATGTTTCAAAACAACGCTTTGTTCATCACTTTAAAGGGACTCTATATGCACCCAGGCAACTTTCTCTCAATTAAGTGGTTTGGTGCCATGTCCCTGCAGTTTGAACCCTGCAATGGAAAACATTGCCATTCTGTAGTAAAGGCATGTTTATTTTGCAGGGTTAACATGCTTCTAGTGGTTGTCTCGCCGACAGCCATTATAGGCGGTTTTGCCCAATAGCGGAGTAAAACTTGGCTATTCAACCAGATGGACTCATAGAACCCATTTGATAGACACAACACAGTGTTTTGCTGTGCATGCGCACTAGCCTCACGCTGTTTCCCTATTGGGAAACATTGGATTGGCTGAGATCATCTACAGCTAGGGTTGCAAGGTAAGTAAATCTCACCTTCCAGACCCTCACATTGGAAAGGACACAAACATTGGACACTATAGTGTTCCTTTAATAATTTTATGATCACAAAAGTACTTTAATTATTTTATATATTCTCCTGCTTAAATGTGTATGCTACTTTTCAGTTGTTCCTAGTCCTAGAGAAAGAAATCCCACTGTTTGTCCAAAGAGCTCTCCAGGAACCAGGAGATGAATGAAAACTTTTCAGCCAATCCTGCTTCCATAATGTTTACAGGATATACTTAGATATCCCAGAAACCACATGAAGAAGATATGTGGATAGGGTATTTATTACTTTCAACTAAAAAATACAATTAAAAAACCATATGCCAAACATTAACTTCTTAATTACCCAGGTCTGGTACAAATATCTACAGTATCCATTAATGCATTAAATACAAACATAACATTCCTTAAAAAAAAGTTCTCACTCCTTAAAAAACACTCTTACATATAGAAAGCAACATGTTTCTGTAGGGTGGGATGGGGGGGAGTGGGTCGGGGTTTCCAATCAAACTCTTTACATTATACTGCAGAGATTTATGGGAAAACATAGAAATGCCTTTTTCCTGCTATAATATTTATTTTTACACTTTAAAAAAAAAAAAAGAACTTTTAGAAAATGGAAAGTGGAATGGTGGGATCAAGCAAGTGGCTTTGCACTAGTATGCATGATGTGATACCTGATGTACTCTTACGCCATAAACAATATAAGTATCCTTTTAAAGGGACAGTAAGCATTTCCTCTTTGTCCATACAAATACAGCCAAGGCAATCACTGCCACTCAAACTCACGCTGATTTATACAGATAGCAAGGAAGTGAAATGCCTGCATTGTCTTGGCAACAGTGAAGGGTCTAGGGCTTGAGTACCAGGATCCTTGTTTGTTTTTTGTAAATAGTTGTAAAAAAAAAAAAATAGGCATTGAACCCAGAAACATGCACCACAACCATCTATGTTTCTATAAAATCATACAAACAATGGTCCTTATCTGCTACTAAAATCTACGTTCTTGTGTACCATTCCCACTAAATATATTAAAATAATATTTGGTGGGGACTTGTCTAAAATCTGGTGGCAGCTGAGGTCTAGTCTGTATGAAGCTACCCGGCAATAAAGATGGTTTCCACATGAAAGTATTTGATAAACTCACTTGAACTTCACATGATGTAACTAATTCAGAAAGGGAACAGATGGCTTCCATTCCCAAGCAGACACATGGCTTATTCAGTCTTGGAGGAAAGAAGAGGGATGACATGATCAAAATGTTGAAAAATATGAAAGGGACGTAAAAGAAGTCAGATGGGGTTTACAGTAAGAGGACTGTAAATTATGATGTTTTGGGGTGGAAAACAGCAGAAACTGTAATTTTATAAAAAAGAATGGTGGATGTCACATGAAAGATCAGTAATTGTGCTGGTATACGATAATTGTAGTTTATAATATACTCCAATTTCTGCTGCAGTCTAAGCTTTAAACAAAGTATTTACAGGGGAGAGAATTAAAAATAATATACTAGAATTTTCAGGATCGCACTGTGAATCTGAGATCATGTCAGTTGTGATGTGAAACCAGCTATAGAAAAACAGGTTAACTATCATACTACCGTTTTATTTATTTTAAAAAAATTCACACTCCCATTTACACCATCAATGCATGCAGCTCGCTCCCAGAATATTGGGCACCTTGTTATGTAGCACACATTCAGCTCACTCCCAGAATGCTAAGCTCAATTTGAGATGAATGTGTGCTACATAACAAGGTGCCCAATATTCTGGGAGGAAGCTGCATGCATTGATGGTGTAAATGTGAGTGTGAATTTTTTTAAATAAATAAATAAAACGGTAGTATGATACCACTTAAGTCATGGTAACCCCTTTTTATTGATATGATATATCACATTTAGCGGTTTGTCGATTTTACTAAGATTACACTGGAAAGAACAGGTAAATTGGATGGAGGGACAAGAATCTAAAATTGCAATGGTCTTGCTCAAAGGGGGTTGGTGTGTGTGTGTGTGTGTGTGTGTGTGTGTTCGTTCTTTTCTGTTTTTTTTTTTCTTAATCTGTATTTGGTTAGATTAATCTGTGGCCACTTTATGCTTCAATTACAAACATTTAAAACATTTCAGTAGATTTAGATATGTAATGAGAATCTGAAATTTATGGAAGACATGGCTCATATGAGGAGTGGTTAATAAGATATTTTTCATCCCACCAATGCAAATAAACTTCTAATGAGCTACTTGGCTGACTGAGTGGTCTTTAATTAGCATGTTGGCTGTGCCGACCTCAGACAAATCTACCCATATGACAAACTGAAAATTCTGGTATGGTTGATGTCACCGCTGACAAAAGCAGACAAGTATCCATCTTCATGTCACCATGTCAAATGGGTTGTTGGATAAAATGGCAGGTCCTACTTTTCCCAGGGACATTTTCCCCAAAGTAAATGTAGCCTGGAAAGTATTAAATATATACATAAATATAAAAATCAGATTTACATACCTATATTTGGCTAGCACTAGACGTGTATCACGTTCTGCTGAAACTTTGTTTTTGCTAGTTTAACTGACACGTCCACTTATGTAGAAGGAATAAATATGTATTATTTGCCAAGAAGTCAAAATAAATAGTTAAACTAAAGCATACAATGCAGAACAAAAATTCAGAAAAACAATCTTGACCTTGGAGTCAACACACGATACAGCCAGCAAGTCAAAAAAAAAATTCTATTCTTGGAATCATTCATGGAATTTTATTTATTTTTTAATATTTTATGTAATTGTGCTTCATGCACTTCCCCTTCCCTAGACTGTCCATCTGTTCTATACAGACATTAAAACCGTGACATTTCCCCGCTGGCTTGTAATCAACACATTCGTCTTCATATTCCAACAATCCCTGAATAACTTCATAGAGCAGGCAAGTGTATGACTGCCTACTTACTTTAATCTCTAATTACATCAAGAAACAATCGCTAAGTTAGAATATAGCTCCTCCTTGTGCAGCTCTGATCATAGTGGAACCAAATAAACTTCTAATGAGCTACTTGGCTGACTGAGTGGTCTTTAATTAGCATGTTGGCTGGGCCGAACTCAGACAGATCTCCCCATATGACAAACTAAAAATTGTGATATGGTTGATGTCACCACTGAAAAGCAGACAAATTTATAGATGCCATCAAAGGGTTACACACATACCAAAATGTTTGTCTTAACCACTCCATCCAAAAATGTAAAAAAAAATAACTGCTCTTCCTTTTTCCTCCCACCCCTATTGGTCACTTCTCACATGATTGGTAAAATAAGTCAACATTTAGTGGCTGTCCGCTAGCCATTAGTAATATTTTTTCCAACAATCATCTCCTTTTGTGGCCCCACGGGCAGAATTCCATATCTGTTATAAAAAAAAATAACCATGCTAGTCAATTTTGTGATTAATTTAATTTGTGATTAGGCTACATTTTGATTTGAAGTCCTGGAATTTGTACGATCACCTGATCATAGAAGGAAGGCAGTGACAAGGTACTCGGACATTGGCAATATTTATATTTTTGGCCATTTTAGTGAAAAATTTAGGGGAAGTAAGAAGAGGAAAGTACAAAATGGGCCAGTGCTTTTTTAAATACATCAAAAGCACCACTATTTTTGTCTGATTAAATTATAAAAGATATTCAAGATGAAACTGTCGGGAAGGGTGCAAACAGGAAAAATGTGGTACAAACAAAGAAAAATATTGAACAGAAAACAGGATAAAATGTTGGCATGAGAACAGCCACACCACTTTTTATAGCTCAAAAAAAAAAATCTATGTTTCTTTTTCACCTCCATTCACAATGCATGGCTCCCTACTTTCCCGCTATTGGGGTCCTGGGACAGCACAGCGCCCAACATATGTAGTGGGAACTAGGACAAAGCAGAGAGTGAGCGCGTCTAACGCTCTCTATATGGTCCTGTATGTTGTGGCCGGCTGGCAGGCTGCCTGTCATGCTTCACTCCAGGATTACACACCTCTTCAGTGGGCAGAGATGCCTACTTCCCTGGCAGGCCCACCCATTGTGGGCATTAACAGTGATGCAAGTTGCACCACCGGTTACGACCATTTGAAAGTCCTTCCATCACAATTCCACACCTCCCATAGATCACATGTTGGGCGATATGACAATGCGTGTCCTGGCTATTCCGGCACTTAACCATACTGTGATGTTATTTTTTTAAGCTTTAACATAAGTTTTAACTCTCTCATTAACTCTCTATGCCATCTCATACAAATTCGTCTGCTACCTATTGTCTCATCTCCACAGTTTAACCTTTAGATTGTAAGCTCACGGGCTTGGACCTCCACAGGACAGGACATATTGTATTGTCTTTTTCCCAATTCTACAGGGCTGCGGAATATGTTTGGCTCTTTATAAATACCATTAATAAATACATAAGATTATAAGAAAACAAAGCATTACATGAAAAAGAAAAAAGGAAGATTATTTGCTTAACATTTATTGTAGAGTGTAATTTCCTGAGAAGTGACGGTTCCCTTTTAAGAGACCCATTCAAGACACCTGCTGAAAAAGAGTCCATTTGTCCAAAGGCAACACGAAGGCTGTTGAAATCCATTCCTTTACCGGGGCCCCATTATCACGAATGGTTAGCCTGAGTCAGACTGGATCTTTCTTTGATATTTACAGACACTGAACAGAAATGCAGAAACAGAGACTGCGAAAGAACAATGACCTAAGATAAGCAGGTATGGGACAGAAAAACAATATTTTTATGCCAAATTGTAATTAATATTAGAAAGTGAACTCATTTAAAGAAGAAGTAATTATGTTTCTTTCTAAGTTTCCTACATAAATAGGTATGTTATTTAATGTGTATTATGTCAGAAAAAAAATATATAGTTTGAAGTGCTTGCTCCTGCTTAACATGGAGCTCTGTAGCTAGTACTATGTCAGATTAGATTGCCTTTTGGGTTTTATTTGTTTAATGCCATCACTGTTTTATGTGGTTTGGTCCCTGAGGAAGTTCTTTGTAAGAACGAAACGCATAGGACCTGTGGACCTTTTATATATTTGTTGTTTATGTATTCTTTTTTTTTACCTCACATGTGAATAAATACCCGTTTTGGATCATCCTTTTGTTTGGAAATTTCTGAACCATCATACCGGCCCAGATGTCGGACGGCTATTACTAAAGGAGGAAACCCAAGCCCCCTAATTACATCGAGGTGGTCCTTATAAAACGCTCTGACCATCTGAAATTTGTGAGTGCAATATAATACCAGATTGTTGATTATTTTCAGGCAATATTGCACTATTTTATCCTTTATTCTAAGTACATTAGCAGAATCCCTAAACTACCTACCTTTTATATCTATGCTGTATGGTTATCATCTGGGAGATAACCGTGGAAAGCTGTGTACTTATAAGTTAAGTTTTTGTATTTTATTTTATTTGCACATTCACTTAGAAATCACAGGTGGATTTGCAGTCTCTTTGAGATAGTACCGTGTCAGTGCCAGATATCACCACAGAGAGATGTTTAATGTTATTTACAAAAAAAAAGAAGAAGAATTGTCAGGAATTCAAAGTGATATTTAAACTTAAGGCAAAAGTTATGAAACTGGAAATCTAGCAGACTTGGAGAATTTTTCAGTTCGGCTATTTTGCCCTTTATTTTTAAAATCACTTTAAATTCTAACATTAGTGTATAAACCTTATTCATTTATTCTGTTTGTTTCAACAGGAACATAGAAAGTAGCAGGAAAAGATGTGTTACATTACAGCAACAAGACTTATACAATAGATAAGTGCATCTTCCCATGTTTACTTTTTGTATTCTATTCCTTCCTCCATTTTTTCGTTTCTCGCTCCCCCTCCCCTACCGTCCTCTACTTTTAATAAAAAAATGTTTTAATCCTTTTCACGTTTTCTGTACCTTACAACAGATGCAACCCACAGCATTTATGGTACCACTTGGTTAATCTCGTATTATAGAAAAGAACAAAAATAAAAAACCAAAACTAAAATTAGAATAAAATAAATAAAATTGGTACAAATGTTAAAGGGAAATGTCTTTGGGCAATTCAACTATATGAAAAATTAAAATGTCAGAAGCCTGATAAGGAGGTATGCATGCTTGCATTGAAATTGTGGTGAAACAGCTGATTCCGCGTCACCGGAAGTCCATACTTCGGACGAGTCCAGGAAAATTATATAACACACCGGTGCCTGTACTCTGACTCCTTCACAGCGCGCCAGAACCACAAGGGAGTGCAGCAGAACCACGGACCACCAGAGAGTAATTTTTAAAGGGCTGTGTAGGGAGATCTTTTGATTTCCCTGCCGGCTCGAGTGGAGTCCAAGAATTTAGCACCCAACTATCTTTATACTGCTGTAGCTACCATTGAGCAAATGGTTATTTAGATTTCATATACAGATTTAGATGCAATCTGAGCATTTCACACAGAATGAGCACTGAGTGAAGGCATGTCACCAAGTTCAATTCCTGTTAATTTTGTGTACAGCTAAACAGAAAATTGGGATTCTCAAAACCTACATAGTTTTTTTTTTTTTATTTAACTAAATTATGGGACTGTGCGGTTAGCCATGGTAAAAGAAACAAAAGTTATTCAGATTAATGTGTCATTAATATCTTATACTCCATGATTTTGCACTTTGATAAGCAGCACCATGGATAACGTGTTGGCTTTTGCAATAAAAGCCTCATTTAAAATGTAAATGTTTCATTTCTAGAAGATCCTATGAATATATTTCAAAAATCTCTTAGTTTTTGAGTAGAAATCATGTCCTACTATCCAAAGAAACCACAACCATCTTAAAATACATTCTCATGTAGAACAGATGTTGGGAAAAAAGATCATAAGAAACAAATGTGTAAGCTACATTATGTTTCTAACACTACATTCCCTGACCCACTAACCACAGCCAGCCATAAGGGACATAGGGAAAGGTATGTCTCATAGCACAACCAATATGAATTTTACCACATGACAGGAGGCTTCATATTTTGCATATAACTCTCTTTACTAACTCCACATAGCAGTAAAGAAAAGTGAAAACATTAACCAATCAAAAATGCAGTAGGAGGTATAGTATTCACAGTGATGAGGCTCCTCCCCCTCTTTCTTTACTGCTCCATCAGCAGACAGGTCAGAGTTTCAGGCTCTTCCCTTTATATTTACTGTATTCCTGTATTATATGTTATTTGATTTTACTTTATACTGTTTTCTTCTGGGGGACTTCTCCCTCCTGTCCTGGGGGGGTTTTTATTCTTATTATTATGTCTCTCTATGTGATTTTGTTCTTTTTTGCCTCTACTCGTTCTTCTTAGGGGTTCCTGTCATCCCTTTTCTCCCTCCGTTTTTCCCCCCGTTTTTGCCGCTGGCCTCCCAGCTTATTTCCCTCAGGGTAACGCTCACCCTGTTCCCTATACTCCCTTGCGGCTCCCCAGCCGCTTTCTAGATCGCCGGCACGCCGGGAAACCTCTTTCCCGGCTCCCCGGCGGCCATCTTGGATCTCGCGTCTCGCGAGATTCTCGGCCGCCATTTTGGGAGTACCGCGGACTGCGCAGTGCCGACCGCGCCGCAACCCGCTCGTTCCCAGACACCCACACACACATCCCGGCTGTCTGGGGTGTGTTATACTGTTTTGTACTGACGGCTTGCAGACTGCAAAGGAGTACAGCTGGCAGGGGTCACTGGCATTCTTATTATTGGATTCAGAGGCTGCTGGCCCTTTTGAGTGGTGAGTCCACTATTATTGATTTACTGGGTGGATTTTGTGCCACCTACAATTCTAACAGGGTGAGGCCCTTATTTCACTGCTGCCATCAGGTGGATTTTGTGCCACCTATGTATATGTATATGGTAAGGGGCATCCCAACCCCATCTTAACACCAGATTGAGCGGATTTCGTGCCACTCTCACTGTCATATACATTTCTGGGTGAGGCCCAGCAAGAAAACCCAATTTACCCTGCTGGGGTCTCTGGTGCTTATTGTACCTGTGCTATCACACACTCTGCTGGGGTGTTGTCATTATTATTACTGAATCCATACTCTACTACCTGACCCCTAGCCCATCTACCCTGTGCCAACTCAAAATCACTATGGAAGCATCCCAAACCCCTGCAGACTTCCAGTCTATGATTGCGGACGCCATCTCCGCTTCTATGGAGAAAGCGCTGTCCAGGGTTATGTCGGCATCTACCGACAAATCTAAAAAAGCCACGCTGACCCAACCTCAGGATGAAGACTCTGAGGCCTCTGAGTCACATGTACAGGCGGATCCACGCCCCACCAAACGTCACTGGAAAGGTGAGAAAGCGGGCGATACTCCAGGCAAGGGTAAGGCACCCTCTAAACGCCACAGACCAACCCCACCTACTCCTGCCCACTACTCCTCGGATGAGGGGGACGAACACACGCGCTCTATGGCCGTGTTAGACGAGTGGCAAGCCGCGGACTCTGATTCGCAGGATGACAATGGGGACTCGGACCCCGGCTCCCATTCTGGCTTCTTACGAGGCACCTTCCTGGACGACATCCAGTTGCCTGACGACCTCGCATCTACTCAAGAAGGGGATACCATCCTAGACCCCACGGGGCAACGTCTATTTGACCCTCGTAATATCCGCCATCCACGCTCTGGAGATTGGAACCCCCCCGACCACCTCTCCAAATTTATGCACCGCTGGCTACGCAAACCACTGGACAAAACGGTGCGCAACCGTCTACGCTCTGAATGCCCGCGCCCCTCGCTCCCCGACCACGTAACACAGACCCCGGAGTTTGATCAGGTGATGAACACCTTTATGTCCCGAGGTGGCCGCGACCCTCGGCGGGGCGTGGAGAAAGGATTCCACGGGGTCCAGGATAAACTGCTGGACTCAATTGGCCCACTCTCCCGCATATTGTACCTGGCGGATGATGCGTTCACTAGGGCCGATCAATTTGACTCTAGCATGGTCAAAGAGTGGGCACATGATATTAGGGAATGGGCACAACGGTGCTTCTGTTTTGTTGGTAACACCAACATAGCCCTCTCCTCTGAGAGGCGCAAGGCAGCTTTACTCCGTATTGACGGAAAACTGGTGGATTTGGGCACCAAAGAGTTGGGACCGTTGGCACAGGGCAAATTGTTCGGAGAACCTTTCTTAAAAGAGCTGAACAAGCATGTTAACATCTTTACGTCCCTCAATAAGGCTCAGACGTCTATGAAACGAGTCTTCCGAGGCTACCCCAGTCGGGGTGTTTTTGGACGGGCTGGCCGCTACAGGGGCCGAGCAGCCAGCCGATTCTGGCCTTCTGGCCCCCGGTCACACAGACCACAGCCTTTCTACCCGGAAGTGGGCTTCAGGCAACCCTTCTCCTACACCCGAGGAGCAGACCGAGGCAGAGGACCTCGTAACCGTGGCAGAGCACGCTTCCCCACAGGTAAGCAGTCTAGTGTCTCTAGTTTCACCTACCCCTTACACTGCAGGCCGTATTGCTCTGTCTTTTCAGAACTGGACGACCATCTCCACGGACGCATGGATCCTCCAGACAGTTCGGGGCTACGTCATCGACTTCGTAGAAGCCCCTTACCAGCTCGCTCCCCCGCATCCCATTCAATGCTCCGAGGAGGACCGCCGCCTAATCGACGGCGAACTACGGGAGCTCAAGTCGAAAGGAGCGATAGAACCGGCTCACGACGGAAAGGGCTTCTTCAGCAACATTTTCCTAGTAAAAAAGAAATCAGGAGAATTCCGTCCGGTTATAAACTTGAGGGGACTCAACGCTTTTGTAACGTACAGGCACTTCAAGATGGAAGGCATTCACCTGCTGAGAGATCTACTCCAAGACAGGGACTGGTTTACGAGACTGGACCTCAAAGATGCTTACCTGTCGGTCCCCGTCCATGGGTCTTGCCGCCAATTTCTCAGATTCCTATGGCAAGATCAACCCTGGCAGTTCACATGCCTCCCCTTCGGCCTCAGCTCAGCGCCGTGGTGCTTCACCAAGCTCCTCAAGCCGGTAGTATCACAACTACGAACTCAAGGAATTCGTTGCATTATCTACCTGGACGACCTGCTACTATTTTCCTCAGACAGGTACAGTCTAACACAACACACACGATATACCATTCAACTCCTGACGTCCCTAGGCTTCGTGGTGAACTACCAGAAATCAGAGCTGCTCCCAGCCCAGACGATACACTTCCTGGGCTTCGAGATAGATTCCAAGACCAGCACCTTACGGCTCCCAATCTCAAAGATCACAGCCATAAAAAAGGAACTACGCAGAGTCATCCGCTGCAACACCATTCCACTCCGCAGCCTGGCTCGAATCGTGGGACTACTGTCCGCATCTATACAGGCAATCTTCCCGGGCCCACTACACTACAGGGCGATGCAACGGCTGAAGGCCTCCTTCCTCCGTCAGAACCCTTCCTACGACCAAACCATCCCGGTAACGGAAGAAGTCAGGGAAGAACTCGGATGGTGGTTGGACAGCATGGAAGCTTGGAACGGCCGAGCCATCTTCGGGAATGCACCCGACATAGTTCTGGAATCAGACGCCAGCCTGTGGGGCTGGGGCGCCACAAGCGAGGGCAGATCAACAGGAGGCACTTGGACTTCCCAGGAAACCAACCTTCACATAAACTGCCTAGAACTCCTAGCGGGGTCGTTTGCGATCCGCAGCTTAGCGAGAGACCGGACAGACTGCTGCATCCTCCTCCGGATGGACAACATCTCAGCGGTCCGCTACATCAATCGCCTGGGAGGAGCCCGATCCAGGCTCCTCTCAGAGATCACGAAGGAAATTTTCGACTTTTGTCTACCCCGGAAAATCTCCCTCATGGCAGAATACCTCCCGGGAGAAACGAACCTGACAGCGGACTGGTTTTCACGCCACTGGCGAGACAGCAGCGACTGGAGACTGGACCCAGCAATCTTCCAGCGCCTCTCGGTCAGGAGGGGTCCCCTCCACCTGGACCTCTTTGCGTCACGCAACAACAGGCAGACAGACGAGTACTTCAGCTGGCTCCCAGACCCAGAGAGCAAGGCAGTAGATGCGTTTCTCCAGCCTTGGCCACCCTTGGGGGCGTACGCCTTTCCCCCATTCGCCATGGTAGCCAGGACGATGCAATACCTGAAGACCCAACGCGGATCCCTGCTCCTCATCTCACCCCTGTGGCAGGGTCAACCATGGTTTCCGGATCTCCTAGCGTCATCCTACAGAGATCCCCTCCTCATACCGTCCTATCCGATGCTCCTTACGGACCCGAGAGGGAATCAACACCCGCTCATCCTGGAAGACCGTCTCACGCTGGTGGCTTGGACGCCTTCAGGGGAGCCTGGCAAACCGAAGAGTTATCGCAAACATCTCGAGATCTCCTATGGGACTCATGGGCACCAGGAACCAGACGATGTTACTTATCGGCATGGAGCTCCTGGTCTACTTGGTGCAGTGAGCGGAATTTCGATCCCTTTACTGCACCTATAACAGCCATCATGAATTTTCTCTCTCATCTCTTCTCCAAGGGCCGATCTTATCGATCCCTCAACGTTGTGCGCTCCGCAATTTCAGCGGCCCACGTTCCGGCCCAGGGGATCCCCGTCGGGAAAGACCCGTTGATATGCCGCCTCCTCAGGGGCATCAGACTTCAGAGGCCTCCGAAACCTAAATATTCCCGACTATGGGACGTCGAAAACGTCCTACAGTTCCTGAGGGACTGGCCAGACAACGACAGACTCTCGCTCCGACAACTATCAGCCAAACTGACGCTCCTACTTTGTTTGGTCTCGTTCCGCAGAGTTTCGGACGTACGAGCTTTCGACATCGATGCCTTTTCGGTCTCCCCGGAGGGAGTTACCTTCCAAGTTTCACGCCGTACGAAATCCGACTCCACATCGGTCTTCTACCCCTTTTTTCCTACAGAACCGCTTCTCTGCGTGGTATCTACCCTACATCGGTACGTAGAGGTCACATCCCGTTTGCGGGTCTCCCCTACGGGCCAACTCTTGGTGTCCTACGTTAGACCACACGTTCCCGTCTCTACCACCACCTTGGCCAGATGGGTAAGATGGATTCTGTCCCTGGCGGGCGTAGAGGAAACCTTCGGAGCCCACTCCGTCCGCGGGGCGGCAGCTTCTTCGGCTTTCACCGCAGGCGCATCCCTGGCAGACATCCTACGAGCTGCAGATTGGTCACGAGAATCGACCTTTCGGACCTTCTACTTCCGACCGAACTCGGGGGCAGCCACGTCTCTCCTGCTTCAGCGTTAAAAATGCAAAATATGAAGCCTCCTGTCATGTGGTAAAATTGAAGATTATGCTAGCGCTAGTGTACTTATAATCTTAATTTTATGACAGGAGGCGAGTATTTTCCCACCCTCCGCACCCTTGGGGGATACGGATCCAAGTAAGTATACTTACTCTGTGTATTTCCTTACTTCTTCTATCTTCCTACTCATCTTGTATGACTCAGGCTTGTACCTTGTTTAGTTAAATCTTTGTTATTGTTTACTGTCATATTTATACTAGTTTTCATCTAGTTTTACATCAGTTCGGTGGAAATTGTGTTGGGTTTATTACATTACCACAAACAGTTGCCAGATCGGTACCTAACCTTCTCCACGTTCTTTTTCAGCATAACTTCGGGACATTACATCTTATGCTCAGGATGGACACGTTTGGGCCGTCCTTCAACCACTAGGACTTCGTATTTGGAAAGTCACCCGTTGGTGCATGTTTCAAGACTTTATGTTTCAAGACTTTATCCGTTTTTCAATATTTGTCTCTGATGTCGCTTTCGAAAGAGGGGGAGGAGCCTCATCACTGTGAATACTATACCTCCTACTGCATTTTTGACTGGTTAATGTTTTCACTTTTCTTTACTGCTATGTGGAGTTAGTAAAGAGAGTTATATGCAAAATACTCGCCTCCTGTCATTACTAAAATTAAGATTATAAGTACACTAGCGCTAGCATAATCTTCAATTATATAGTGCAAGAACAGGCAAGCAGCTTCAGTCCAGCAGCTGTTCTAGAATGTGTTTAAGACTATATTCATTTTATCCTATTTCTACACTACTGAAGTACTTTATTTCACTTTCCAGTGGAAAACAAATTATTTTAAAAATGCTCCACTTGACATTTACCATTCAATTTCTGAGATTAAACAGCAACAAAGCATACCTCCCAAGTGTCCTTATTTAGGAGGGACAGTCCCGATTATGGGCCCAAATCCCAATTTTCTTTCCGAATATCCCTCTTTTCTAGGAGCTTCATATTCTTTGCGTGTATAATAGAGCTCTTTTACATTACACCCAGTGATGTTTCTTTAAACTACAATAAATTGTAAAATCAATCTGTGCATATAAGATAACATTACTTGTTTTCAATTACATTTTGATTGTGTACATTTTTATTAGTAAGTCACCTCACATTTCTCTGACCACAAAAGTTTCCTTGGCCACACCCCCACTTACACCCCTAAAATGAAAGTTTCCCTCTTTGGCCATAGGAGGGATGAGACAGATATACAACTTCTCTATAAATGTTATCTCTTGGATTCTACTCTAACCAGTATTCAAACTCGTTGTTGTTCTCCTACTAACTGCATCTTAAATAGTACAAGACAGGTTTGGTACCTTTCTATTTACTCTGCTTTGGTGAAACATTAAGGCTGAATACAAATAGCTTAGGCATTTACGCACCTCTCAACATTTCAAACTGACAAAAGGTTCCTCAATTTTAGGGGTGTGAGAGGGGTGTGGCCAGGGGCAGGCTGTTTGAGAAATATTAGGAGACTTACGAATAATTTAGACTACAACATTTGTGATTTCGAACAAGAACAGTGTACCCCATTTACACAGACTGATTTGTAAATATATTTTATTGTAATTTAAAGACACATTACTGGGAGTATTATTTCTATGGAGCTCTGGTGTAAATTCCGACACCAAAAATTCTGAGCTTCTACAAAATAGGGACATAGGGATTTGAGTTCAACCTGCCCCCACTCTGGTTTGTAGAAAGAATAAACTACTTTTGTTAACTACAAATTCCAGGTTGTCAGTGTCCTGGCTCAATTTGTATATTTACCATCATGCTACTCTGCCTGTACATTTTTTTGTACAAAATTCTTTTTTTTTTTTTTTTTTTTATAAACTGTGGATTTAAAAAATGAAAAAAAATAAAAAAATAAATAAACCCAAACCAAAATGAAGCTGTTCTAGAAGTACATACGATTACTACCCTGAACAGTAGGTAGGTTATGGTTGAAATACAAACCCTGCTGTGGCCCAAGGAGAAGAAACTACGAACATCCTGTGAAACAGACAGTTGACCCCCAAGGAAGGACATAGCACAAAGCACTGTATTTCTTTCTTCATAATATTGGCAGGATACGTACAGGCTGACAGTGCCTGGATTTGCTTCTTCATTTTTTGACCCTTAGATTATAAAAGAATTAGAGTAGGATGTTTAAAAGTGAAGTATAATTACCAGAACTGTAGTTCTAGAATACGGATTACTCACAGCTGATATAAACAACATCGGACAAATCATGAATTGCAATCACTGATTAAGCATTTACTCCTACACATACAAACCAGCATGCAGCCAGATCCACAGTAGCCAGAGCCTTTTTTCTAAGCATGTTCCAATGGTCTGATTGGCTACCCAGAGATTACATAACAGGAAAAAATGATCTATTGTACTGTGGATCAATCATCTTAAACTTTTATCCATACTTCCCAAATGTCCCTATTTAGGAGAGACAGACCCAATTTTGGGTTCAAATCTCTCTGCCCCTCTTTGCTATCCTAATTTTCTTTTTAGGAGAACTCTATTCTACGAGTGTTTGAGTGTATAAAAGAGCTCCACAGTAATAATACTCATAGGTATGTGTCTTTAAACTACAATACATGGATTTAGAAATCAGTCCGTGCAAATAATATACATTGTTTTTCTTCTAAATTAAATTTTAGCTGCAAAATTGGCATTAGTAATTCACCGAAACATTCTCAGAACAGCCCCGCCTCTGGTCACACCCCCAATCACACTCCTAAAACTAAAGTGTCGCTCTTTGTCCATTTTAAATGTTGGGAGGTATGGTAACCTGTGCAAATCCATCCATTTCGTATACATGCCAACTTTTTTTTTTTGACAATCTTTATTTTCATTTTATAGTAGTTGCACAAGGCAGTATAAAAGTGAAGCGAAAAAAGTTTTGACATTGCGTAATAATAAACAAAATTCCATTGCTAACAATCTCTATTTAGTTTTATTATACAGTGGTACATGCCAACTTTAAAACCCACAAAGAACGTGTCTAATAAGCTTTCTTACGTTGTACCAGCACAATATCCTAAAATATAGGGGGCTTTGGCAAGTATAACTAAACCTGACCTGATAGACACTATTTTAATTTCTCATTATTCACTCTACAGGATTCAAAAGCAGATGTGCGAAGAGGTGAGTTTGGGACAAGTGAGTGAAAATTATGCAGAATGTGCTACGCATTCCACTGGATTTAGTAATCCTGATGATAAATATGTATTTACACAGATCAAACACTTCACTGTCAGATGGATCTGTCATGTTGAATCAAGAAGTCACTTTGCCAAGGTTGGTCAAATCGTGCACCATTTAACTAAAGCAAGAAGGGCATTTATTTAATTTAGCAGCGGAGGAGAGGAAAGGAAGAATTAATGCAGATTACAAACACAGTCATGGGAAAACTTCAAAACAAAGCAAACAAAACAGCCTTTTTCTATTGTACGGACTTGCGACTGTTTGTTTTTAAATGGTGCATGTGTGAATTGTACAAGAACATGTTTCTCTCTCCCAGATGCACAACATAATGGTCCTGGAAGAAGATCTGTCACTAAAGGAAATTATAACGTCATGTGAAATCATAGGCAAAATTTTCACAGCAGAGTTTCGTTAGCACCAAGTAACTAACAGCTTTTATTCAAATGAGACAAATTTATAAAGAAATAAATGGAACTCCTTGTGTCTTTATTTCTCACCCAAGGCTAATCACAGAGCTCTACGGCAATACGACTTATAATAATGTGTACGGCAGTGCATCGTTGAATCTCACAGCAGTAAAACCCGCAATGATGTGAATTTATAATGTAGTAAATATATACGATCATTTGTGCATATTAAATCCATTAAACCAGGCTCTGCATCCAAGTTATATAAACCACAATACCTTAATACTTATTGTGTTAAAAAAGGGTAATGGACAGTGTGGCTGACATTGTGCAGTACAGATCCCCTAATCTCGGCCTGCCTGAGATGAGTGGGAGTTATACTCGGGAGGCACAGTTGCCACATTTAAAGGATTGAAATATATAGTGCAACTCTCTCTCCCCAGCCCAAATCTCAGCAAATCACTAAAGGAAACAGCAGCCACGCAGGACTGCAACTCTCATCAATCCAGGTCAGACTGGGACATAGATTCTAGCTAATGCAAAGATCTCAACTCACATAATTCTTTAGGGAGGCAACAGAGATGTGTGAGCCGAAGGGCTTAGAAAAGGGAATAGAGGCTACAGTGAGCACAGACACATCAAAGCTGTACAGCAGAGTATATGATAAATGTTGCCTGGTTTGACAAATCTCTTTTTTCATAGCTTAATTTAGAGTCAGATTACTGTACAAGTAAACAAGATGCATCCATCCTACCTTGTGTTAAACATTTCAGATTGTTTTTATGGTGTAATTGTTTGGCTCATCTCAGGCTGCTTAATACTAACTGACAGTGGCGTACACACAACCCATGGGGTCCCGGTGCAAAAACTGATCCGTGGCCCCCCTCCCCGCGCGCTTACTCTGAGCGGGCTGGGGCCGCAACACATGGCAGCGGGCACCTGATCGCCGGGCTGCGACCCCTGCGACTTGGGTATGTACGCCAGTGCATGCAGATACACATACACTTAAAGGACAACTACAGACACCCAGATCACATTAGCTCAATTAAGTGGTCTGGGTGCCAGGTCCCTCTAATTTTAACCCTGCAGCTGAAAACATAGCAGTTTCAGAGAAACTGCTATGTTTCACTGAGGGTTAATCCAGCCTCTAGTGGCTGTCTCATTCACAGCCGCTAGAGGAGCTTCTGCGATGTGTATGAGTCTGTTCATGAGAGTGTGTGTGTGTCTTAAGCACTTACCTTTCTCCAGCGCTGGGGATCTCTCCGCCCCGATCCGCCTCTCGGCTCCAAAGGGCCCTGATGTGGCTGGCTCCTGGGTCCCCCAGGAGAAGAGGCTGGCCACAGTGGGTACATACCGGTCGCAGGGTGGCCGGGACTGGTCACAGCCGCGACCCCGGTATGTACGCCACTGCAAACTGAAGATCAGATAAATCCCACAGCCTGACTTTTTGTTGGCCATCCATTTATGACTAGTTTAAAAGGACACTATAGGCACCCATATCTCATCTCATATAAGTCTAGCAGAAACTAGAGGTGCTTCCTGCTGTTTAAAGAAGTTTAACTCCATGAAACAATGTTGAACATCCTCACACTTTACATGAAGATGCCGAGCGTCTTGAAAATTACCATAGGAAAGCATTGAGTCTGTGCTTTCCTATGGGGAAGGCCTAGCGTGCGCACAGTGCTTGCTTCCCCCTCACAATGACATTGGAGGAGCCATAGATGGAGCCAGCGCCCTGGGACTTCGGCAACTGAATCAGGTAAGTCTTTGAAAGGTTTAAAACTCTTTGAGTGCCACAGTGGGAGAGGCCCAGGGGGGCAGAGTGACACTATAGTGTTATGAATACAGCTTTGTATTCCTAAGACTATAGTGCTCCTTTAACCATCTGCTAAATGGCTACTTCCAGTAGAAGAGTGTGCCATGTCAAAAGGCACATGTCATCTCAAGCTATTTCTCTCATGTGAGAACGCATTCAGTAGGGTTTAAAATGACTATTAGCTAGGCCCTAAAGGTTATTTTCCACTGCAAGCCTGTGGCTAGTGGCAGGTGGAAATGTTGAGCCTTGAATTCAGTGTACCCAAGTGGCCACTAGATCTCAGTCAAATAAAGAATCTTTAAGTTGTACTGGAACAGGAGACCTAGAACATAAATTTGCAGACAACAAATCTGCAGCAACCACATAATTCCATTGCATCTACATGGACCAGAATGTAAGGAATGTTTTCTCCTCTTTGTAGAAACGACAAAAGAAAATGTATGTATCTAATCCATAGACAGGAATGCTTCAGTCCTATCCACAGGACCTTTATCGCGCTTGATAAAGGTGTGTAATAAAGGTCCTGAGGTTAGGATGGATAGGACCGAAACTGCGCTGCCTGTGGATTAATAGATTTATTTTTTGTTTGCATACAAGTCCCTTTCGTGACGGCAGTTTTGTTCCAGGTTGTATTTTTGTGGGCAGGAGTTGGCACCTTGAGTAAAGATCCACAGTGCTGCCAGTTTGAGATTTTTTATAAATACCTATTTATATAAACACCATAACAAACATCCCATGGCAAGAGTGCCCTGTCGCTCCCCCAGATTAAAGAGTAAGTAGTTGAACCATTAAAGAATGATTTGACAACTTACATATGACTCCACTGAGCTAAACCCTGCAGCGTTTGCATTGTGGCACTATAACAAGCTCTGCAATTACAGTGTGCCCTTTACCATTGTAGAGTTACAATAAAAAAAAAAACCTTAACATTGTGAATTTACCATTACAGCCAAATCAGTACCTGATTTTTTTTATTTTTTTTTAAATCTTTTTTATTGCTGTTGTAAGAAGGCAAATGGTAAAGTATACCAAAATATCAAAAAACAAACAGTGAGACAGGCAGGTCCCATTCGCAGTAATGACATAAGTATAAAACATAAGTAATAAGTCATAAGTCAGACAATGTAATAGAGCAGCATGAAATGCTAGCAGAATGCTTGGTTGTATAGGGAGAGGTATTAGCAGTAGAAAGAGAGAAGTGCTCATGCCATTGTACAGAACACTGGTGAGACCTCATTCGGAGTATTGTACGCAGTACTGGAGACCGTATCTTCAGAAGGATATTGATACTTTAGAGAAAGTTCAGAGAAGGGCTACTAAACGTGTTCATGGACTACAGGATAAAACTTACCAGGAAAGGTTAAAGGATCTTAACATATATAGCTTGGAGGAAAGACGAGACAGGGGGGATATGATAGAAACATTTAAATACATAAAGGGAATCAACACAGTAAAGGAGGAGACCATATTTAAAAAAAAGACAAACTACCACAACAAGAGGACATAGTCTTAAATTAGAGGGGCAAAGGTTTAAAAATAATATCAGGAAGTATTACTTTACTGACAGGGTAGTGGATGCATGGAATAGCCTTCCAGCTGAAGTTTTAGAGGTTAACACAGTAAAGGAGTTTAAGCATGTGTGCGATAGGCATAAGGCTATCCTAACTATAAGATAAGGCCAGGGACTAATGAAAGTATTTAGAAAATTGGGCAGACTAGATGGGCCAAATGGTTCTTATATCCAGTCACATTCTATGTTTCTATGTTATGTATGGTAACATCCGTGTGGTATTCAACAGGTACATTTCAATTGTTAATTCACAGTACAAAGATATCCTGATCGTTATAGATGCACCTGAATGAAGCTCTATATTGGCGCAACATTGATCTCTACCTATCATAATGTGCCCATTTACGCCACGTCATGGGTTCACCCCCTATCACCTTACTCTCGTGAGCGTGTTGTTCCAACTTAAAGCTCTGTTTCGTGGGGCGCTGCTATTCTCACGTGGCTTAACAATGGTGGCAGATTGTTGAAACAGTGCTAGGATCAGGACTTAGTTACAATGTGTTGAGCCCTATTGTGTGTCCCCATTGTCTATGCTGTTGATCAGATTCGGATCATGGTATGAGGCAGACATGAAGGATTTGTCTCCCCTTTTAATCCTTTGTATGTGTCCCGACAGTGTGTTCCTGTGTTCCTTTCCCATTTGTGCATTCTAGTATGTATAACCAGCTCATGAAAGGTGCCTTGTGTGCCCGGTGCTTCATTGTTGTTTATGGAAGGTGATTGCTGCCATTATGTGTGTACGCATGTGGTAGGTACCAGAGATTTATCAGGTTGCATAAGGGTGCATGGTCGAAGGAATGGAAATAAGAGGAAGGAGAGGAAAGAATAGTACAGTACTCCACCCTGCCTCCCACGGGCATATCAGTACCTGATGTATACCAAGATAAAACCACATACCTCCTTGTAATTGGTCATCTAACTGTTGAGAAAAAACTCTTTATAGCATCATGCAACAAATAATGAACACATGAAATATATGACCAGCTTCCTTCTGTCATGTTTATTAGAACCACCCTCCCTCCCCCCCATACACCTAGCACCTTAGACACTGAATGTGTAATGACTGAAACGAAAGAGACCACTATATGAGATATGCAGCCAACAAACTGTGACACCTGTATAAGAACATTAACCTACCAACAGGAAGACCCCTGTATAAAAATAACAGCAGGGTAAGTCCAACCCTGATATAATGTTATCATACAAAATAAGAGAACCCGGATAGTTTTATTATAATGTTACATTGAAGAAGCTTTGATTTGTTTAATAGGCAAAGCATCTTCACTGCTAGACTGTTATATTGCTGACACATGAGATTTTCACCCTATTAACACTTGCATAATATCACATTCATCAGTATAAAATCAATAGACTTATCAGAATGACTCAGTATGAGATCAGATAGCCCAACCTGTTAGCCTGTTATAATGACTCATTCTAAGATCAGGTATTCTAATATAAGACTATTAGATGCTACAAACAGGATAAGATCATTTTGTATTAAATCGCCAGCTAAATATTGGACAGACTGTATGTGATCACTTTAAAATGAGTGGGCAGTGGGTACAGAACTCTGCAAGCTTTGATCAAATTCTCTATATGTGCAGATATAGATATAGGTATGAAGATATTATGATATATATGGTTAGGAATACAGAAATATACAATAATATACAATGACAAAAATACTCATAATTATAATAATACACACATGATAATTCTAAAACAATCCTCTCTACATTCAGTCTTTAAACTATGAGCAAATGACAGGCAGATAACTGAAATGATAAAAGCCTCAATAATATAATTAGCAATTTAAAAAAAAAAGTCATACCTGTAGCTTTTTAATTCACCTTCAGGGCTTCCCCCTATTTTGTATATGTCTCTTTTCTTGGGATTCCTCTCTGGAGCAGAGCTGGTCTCTGGACTAAGCCATGATCAGATGGTTTAGAAATCCCATGAGTCTGCTAATTAGTTTAATCACCTGCTGGCATACTCAGTGTGTGACCATGAAACTGCATCCAGCTACTGATTAAGAGACATGCACAGTGTGTTTAACTAGTGTTTGATTGTCTGTGTGCAAAGTCTCCTGGACCAGATCTGAGCACCCAATTCTAAAGCACTCAAATAAATATCTGCAGCAAAGCTGACTT
>OW240916.1:273573374-273675485 GCA_933207985.1 Pelobates cultripes
CCCACACACAGTACCCCTTCCCCCCTAGCAGTACCCCTACCCTCCCAGCAGTACCCCTACCCCCCACACACAGTACCCTTACATATACAACACACACACACACACAGCACCCCCCCACACACACACACACAGCACCCACACACACAGCACTCACACACACACACAGCACTCACACACACACAGCACCCACACACACAGCACTCACACACACACGCACCCCCCCACACACACAGCACCCCCCACCTCAATGCAGTATGTGTGTATTCAGCAGTGTGTGTGTGTGTGTGTGTATTCAGCAGTCTGTGTGTGTTTGCGTGTACTCAGCGGACTGTGTGTGTGTACTCAGCAGTCTGTGTGTGTGTGTGTATTCATCAGTCTCTGTATTCAGCAGTCTTGTGTGTGTGTATTCAGCAGACTGTGTGTATGTATTCAGCAGTCTGTGTGTGTATGTATTGCATTTGTTGGAGATACTAATAAATATAAGCTTAATTTTATCTATTTATATCATTTAAAATTTGTATCATTGAACTCTCTGTGTTCTTTTAAAACAAAAGTTATTAGTTCGGACAACAGTACGAGTTGTTTTTTCTAAACTTAAACCTCAGTATTTGGGTTTAATTGCCGTGTTGGCACTTTAAGGAGAAAAAAAGTTGGCATGTATTGTGATTTGGGCACTCGGGCTCAAAAAGGTTCGCCATCACTGTCCTAAGTTGACCAGGCTGCATGATTGGTAGGCAGCCTGACATGCATTCACGCCAGGCTGCCCTTCCAATTCTTTGGGCAGACATGCTCCTTTTTGGGCATGTTCACCATTGTTGGCGGTTCTGGTTACGTTTCGTATCAGTGGCCCAACCTTTCACGCTGCCCACCGACATCCTGCTTAACCGGACACTGCTGTTAGGGAGTATGGATTTACTTGAAAGAGGAAAGCGAAAGATTAGCATAGGATATGTGTTTTCCAATAGCTGAAACCTGTGAGCTTCCCTCCAGCACTACCTTCGCCAGATACATGACACTTGAGAGGTATAACTGTTTTAGTGTTTCTGTAATTAGGCCTATCATAATTGTGAGCACCAGGTCCAATGGGCTCTTAGTATGGCCCTGGGGATGGGAGTAACATAAAAAGGAATTACAAGAATTCAGAGCTTCCAGATCCCTAATGTTAGAGTTGCAAGGTTATTCACTAATTTCAGAATTCATAGTGAATTTAAAATTTAAGGTCAAAATAGCAGGACTGGAGAAATTCCCTAAATCAGCAATGCTTGCAGTTTAGTTACTCTGGTGTTAAAGGAAGTACAGTGTAAGGAGTAGAAACCTATTCCTAACGCTACAGTTTTCCTGTCCCTAACTTTATAGGTCCTTCCAATGACTAAACACTTAAGGACAGAGGCAACTGTCCACATTCTCAACAAAAAAACAAAATTTTTTTGAACTTAAAGTTGTGGGGACACTAAAAATTACCCCAGTTGACAGAGGAGAGCGACATGTATCAATGGTTTTAATCCTGTTTACACCAAATGTGCAGGGCATTATGTGTTGTCCTATAGGCATTTAAAGGACCACTAGGCACCCAGACCACTTCAGCTTAATGAAGTGGTGTGGGTGCCAGGTCCAGCTAGGCTTAACCCATTCTTTTATAAACATAGCAGTTTCAGAGAAACTGCTATGTTTATGAATGAATGGGTTAAGCCTTCCCCCAAATCCTCTAGTGGCTGTCTCATTGACAGCCGCTAGAGGCGCTTGCGTGATTCTCACTGTGAAAATCACAGTGAGAGCACGCAAGCGTCCATAGGAAAACATTGATAATGCTTTCCTATGCGACCGGCTGAATGCGCGGGCATTCAGCCGACGGGGAGGAGAGGAGGAGGATCAGAGGAGGAGAGCTCCCCGCCCAGCGCTGGAAAAAGGTAAGTTTTTACCCCTTTCCCCCTTCTAGAGCCGGGCGGGAGTGGGACCCTGAGGGTGGGGGCACCCTCAGGGCACTATAGTGCCAGGAAAACGAGTATGTTTTCCTGGCACTACAGTGGTCCTTTAAGCCCACTTTGTGAAGGACGGCATAGAATCCCATTACAGCAAGCAAACCTCTTTTTATTTACCTTTTTTTTCCCCTAATGTCGCGGTTCCTTTGGTGGTGGATTGATCTCCTCCTCCCACAATGTCATGGTGATTGTGGGACCTAATACTCAGAGGACGTATTAAAGCTTTTTAATAGAAATTCAATAGGGAATTTGAACATGCAAAGTGTGAGGATGTCCAATGTTGTTTAACAGAGTAAAACTCTGTTGGGAACCCAGAAGTCACTGCCTGCTCTAGAGGCTGTCTAGTAGACAGTGAGTAGAGGTGTAGTTAACCCTGCATTGCAGGGTTAAATAGATAGATGTACTGCACCTAGATCACATCCCTTTACATTTGAAATTGACTTTGCGTTCACTTTGTATTATCACTGTAAGAAATAACCTTGGCCCAACCCACTTATGGTCAACAGACAGCTCTTCAACATTTCGATGATTACCCTATTTTTTTGGATTGCATTGTGCTTGAGACTGCACCACTATAAAATATATTATAATATTCCGCTATTGCCAAATGACTCTATTTAGAATAATTGTTGAAGTATCCACTTTTTATAAGTAATGTATGCAGCTGCAGATGATTGGTAATTCACAGTAGTGTGAGAACGTAATGAACCATTTTATGTAATACAGATGTTTTATTTTATGAATACTTTTATAAACTTCATTATTTTAAACATTTGGATTCTTTTCTATTCCTTTAAAAAAAAAAATTTCAACATTCGTTGGTGTGACTTTGAAGAACTGCTTTTTGGTTAGATACATTGTATTTGTAATATGGAAAATTGGGCTTTTACTTCATCTGTAAATTTTATTTTAGCTGAACAAAAAAATAATCAGGGTTTAGTTACAGTATATGATCATACATAATATTTACATTATATTATATTGATGAACAAAATACAAAGTGAGTGAACAGAAGAGAAATCTACTTAATCAACATTTTGTGTGATCACCCTATGCCTTGAAAACAATAATACAGAAGAGTCTGCCGCATTGCTTTTATTTTAAGGTTTTAGTAACATAATAATAATAAATGATGTTGAGGGTTACTTGGGTGTAAGAGAAGAGTCGAACCTTTGAGACATCGCTGTACCTGGGAACATTTCTAGTTATGAAAGTTTTTGATGAATAGTAACATGTTGGGACAATGTGTCTGATTTATGCCAACACTGCCTGACTTCACATGTATACTGCACCCTACTAGGGTGTACAATAAATAAAACCTAAAATTAATAAAATAATAAATAACAAATATACAACAAACAATGCATATTTATTTATAAAATATTTATTTATTTATAAAATATTTTACCAGGAAAGATACATTGACTTTGTCCTTGGAGTAGTTATACTGTTTTAAAACAAAACCAGAGCAAATAATACCATATACAAGTGTGTAAAGCAATTCCATAGAGGCTTTCTGATTAGTATCTCCTAGGTAGCATTAGGAGCATGTTGATACAACTTAGAAGATTAAATGTTTTAATGGTATTGAGATGCCTTTCAGCACTCCAGATGTTGTGGACTATATCTCTCCTGATGCTTTGCCAGCATTATTGCTTTAAGAGCATTATGGGAGATGTAGTCCACAGCATCTGGAGTGCCGAAGGTTGCCTATCCCGGCTCTAGGAAGTGTCAGTGGACGTAGCTGTCTGCCAACATGAGGAAGTAGAGGCAAGGCTTTGGACTAACGTGGATAGGTTTGCTTAGGATATAATCTCAACAGCCAGGTTTGAGATAAGGTTATTTTTAAGTAGGACAGCATAAAAGGTTACTTGTCTACATTTTTCTTAAAATTATAATTTCATGTATTATCACTTCTGATGATCCTTGTTACCATTTCGCTGAGTCTTACAAGTCTTGACTTCAAGGAGAACACTGCCATGAGCAAAACTTGTATACATTTTTGTTAGTGAGATCCATTGTGAACTGGCAAACATGGGCACTACCCAACACATTGTACGAGACAATAGAAATTTTAATTTCTATTGTGATTTTATTTTTCTTCTTATGCACTTGCCTTCTATAATGTCTCTTAAACAGTGCTAGTGCAGTCACCCACTATAGTTCACCAACTTTTATTTTTTACAGTAAACATCAGCCAGGATAATTTATATCAACAGGCGACACCGATTTCATGTTCTAACAAAACAAAGACATTGCAATTAAATTTACCAATTCTTGGAGTGCTCTTTGTTTTCCCCAGATAGTGCAACATAATTTGTAGCTCTAACCAACCCGTACTTTGCCCTCTTTACACCCTGTTCCCATGACACCAGACTAGAATAACCACCTTCTTTACAAGGAACGGTATCCAAAAAGTGTAGAGTGAGTACATCATTAGACTTTCTTGTGCTACACTCAGGGCCCTACAGAGAGCAATGAAACAGGGCTCGTTTCATGCCCCCTTGTCCTGCTCCCACGGACATCCCACTTCTTAGGGTGCCAGTGATGCTGATGTGTATGTTTACATATTGACACTACTCTTATGTAGAAGAGGTACAACAAATGACACATAACAGATAACTTACATAACTCCAGTGTCGTTATAAATTTGTGAAACTAAGTGTCTTTTGGTTAAATCATGAAAATCTTGTGAGATAGAAAAATGCAGACACCCTATTGAGCTATGTGAGTTAAATTAATGGTTAGTAATTTACCACTTTTTAGACAAAGATCAAATTATATTGCAGCTACATCTTATCATTGGAGCAATATATCCGCTTTGAGCAAAACTGTAAATTAGAAAGTTAACATACCCAACAACCTTTGCAAAATACAGTATGTTATCAATGAAGGTTCACCGACTTAAATTTTGTGAAATGGTTTTGAAAGCAGTTTATTTTTGGGAATTACATACATACAATGTATTTGGTTCATTGTATACTTCATCTAATGATACATAGAATGTTTGTGATTCGGTTTCAGTGCCAACCCAGAATTATATTGGATTATAATTTTCTTCAGCAAACACTGGGACACAAAATACTGTTACTGTGCTAGGACATTGAGTACTTTTTGTTTTTCTGTTAATCTCTCCCTTTTTACTTTGTCCGTTCACTTAGTGTCATTGTCAATGTCTCTTTTTAAATGTATGAACTTTGACAATTTTTTTTCGTTATGAATGTTTCTTCATCAGGTTCTTCCTTTGTCTGGTATTTATTTAGTATTAACTGAAGAGAAATGTGTGATAATGTTTTGTTTTTATATAACATTTACAATATATTAATGCTAAATTGGGTAATGGGATTTTAATCTAAAATAGATTAGTACCTAGAGTACCCTCTAACAGTCCAGGATTTATTTAGGGATTGCCCAGTTGTGTCTAAGGTGTTTTTTGCAAAATAATTAAAAAATTAAAAAAAAAAACACTTTAGACACAACAGTGTAATCCCTAAATCCTGGACTGGTAGGGGGTACTTAAGGACTGGGTTGGTAACCCCTGATCTAAGATGGCGGGGGGAACTAGAACTTCCCATATTTAAATTGCCCTAGTAGAGGCAGCTTTTGAAGCAGAATATGTGTGGCCATGTTAACAGGAGTATTTTTTTAAATCATTTTTTTGGGTCTGGTGCAGACAAATTGGGACTTCTTATTGTGACATCCACGACATGGAATATAAAAAGAACACCGCTATTGCTGACCAATCCAAAACAATATATTGTTTATCTATACCTCAAAGGGTTCTGGAAAATTTCCTGAAAGTCTACAAAGGTTTGCATGGCAAAGGATAGTATGCTTGAGAAGACAGCAGGAACTTGCATAGCTGGTGCATTTTAAAAGGTTTACAAGATTTCTGCCCTATACATAATTGATATCCGCTGCGGGATGGTATTCCAATGAGGCATCAAGATGAACAGTTACATAAACTGCTCTGTTTGCATGAAAATAGCTCAATAAAGATGACATCCATTGCTGTATTTATCATGACACCTTCATGTACAATAGGCCCTTCAGTAACCTTGGAAACAGTCTTTTTGAGGATGTAGGTGGATGACGATCTTTTGTACATGTCCTGTCTTTCATTGTTTAGTATCGGTGTCAGATTTTATCCACTTAAGGCTTAGATTTAATATTGTTTGATAACCTTTTAAAATGATTTGAATGTTTTTGAATAAAGTTTTCAAATAATGTTTTCAGAATTTTAGAATATTAGAAAAATATGCAAAATACATCAATATATAAACAAACAAAAACAAATTTTTCATAGTATTAAAGGGATCCTATAGTCATCAGAACAACCACAGCTTATTGCATTTGTTCTGGTGAGTAGAATCCTTCAGACTTTTTGCTGTAAACACTGTCTTTTCAGAGAAAATGCAGTGTTTACATTACAGCTTAGTGATAACTCCACTGGCCACTCCTCAGGTGGCTGCTAGAGGTGCTTCCTGGGGAAGTGCTGCAGAGGGAGCAGTGCTGCCATTCAGTATCTCTTCCCTCTGCATGCAGGCACTGAACTTTCCTCATAGAGTTGCATTGATTCACTTCATCTCTGTGAGGAGATGCTGATTGGCATGGGGTGTGTTTGGCTTGTGCTGGCTCTGCCCCTGATCTACCTCCTTGACTGTCTCAGCCAATCCTATGGGAAAGCATTGTGATTGGCTCAGACCACCACTTCTGATGTCAGCAGACAGAGGCAGTTCAGGGGCAAAGGCAGCAGCTTCAGAGTTGCCATGGCGCCTAGGATATGCGAGCCCCTTTACTCTAAGGTGGGCGGGCGGCCAGCGGCATGTTGGGGAATTTTGTAGGAATGCGACTTGCTGGGTGGTTGTGGAGGCGGGCGGTTAGCTGCGCAAATAGGAAGGTCTCACTAAGCGGTGCGTGGGGGAGCAGAGCAAGGACATCATAACTCCCTCGCTGCCAGCAACAATATGCGCAGCTAGCCGCTCGCCTCCGCGACCACCCATTAAGCAGCCTTCCTACAAAATCCCCCAACTTGCTGCTCACCTGCATAATCCCCCAGCATGCAGCCCGCCTCCATAATTCTCTAGCATGCCCAAGACCATCTTTAACAAGGGGGAAACGGGGCAGCTGCCCTGGGCCTAGTTACTATTTTGGGGCCCAAAGCAGCTGCCCTGTGGGCCCCACTGCCCTCAACTATTTTTTTCCCCCTATGGGCCTTCGGACACAACCGGTGGCCCGCACACTGAGGTGGCCCACCGGTTGGCCCATCCACTAAGGGCCACCCGATAGGCATTTGTAAGCATGGGCCTGGTCACACCCTGTGGCACTTTAACAGCGCGACCGGGCCCCTTGATTTTTGGCAGCGCTTGGAGGAAGTGACAACTGCGAGTCACTTCCTCCCACTAAGGAAAGGAGACGCACAGAAGACGGACAAGGTAGGGAGGAGGGGGGCTGGGACGAGAGAGGAATACCCCAACTACCAATAGCCTCAGCCTCCAGAGTGGACACTGGGGAAACCACTCTCCAAGGTAGGAAACTGGTGTGTTTAAAAATGTAAATTTATGTCAGTATGTCTGTCAGTGTATGTATCTGTGTCTGTGTCGGTATATCTGTCAATGTATGTGTATGTCAGTATGTCTTTCAGTGTATATGTCTGTGTCAGTATGTCTGTCAGTGTATGTGTCTGTGTGTGTCAGTAAGTCTGTCAGTGTATGACTCTGCGTGTGTGTGTGTCAGTATGTCTGTCAGTGTATGTGTGTGTCAGTAAGTCTGTCAGTGTATGACTCTGTGTGTGTGTTAGTATGTCTGGCAGGGGGCAGGGTCCAGGGGGCCCAAGCAAATGGTTGCCCAGGTTCCGGTCAATATTAAAGACAGCCCTGAGCATGCCGCCCACTGGAACCCACAGGTATTAAAACAAGCAATAATGTGTGAATGTGTAGGTTGGTTATGGTGTGTGTCTGTCATGGGGGGGGGGGATGTGTGTGTGTGTGTGTGTGTGTCTGTCATGGTGTGTGTTTCTGTCATGGTATGCGTGTGTGTGTTTCTGTCATGGTTATATGTTTGTGTCTGTCTGTCGTGTGTGTGTTTAGGTGGCCAGATCCCTTCCATTCACGAGAGAATGCTGTTTTTGTTCACCTTTTTTTCCCCCCACGCCGTGCTGGTCTCTCCTCAACTGGCCCTGCCTCTATGCTTGAGATTATCAAGCTTGATGATCTGTCAATCCAATGTTTTCCTATAGGATTGGCTGCAAAACGCTGCACCAACCAGCATCTGCTCATAGAGATGCATTTAAGTATGTTTTACTATTCTTTTTAGAGGACTTAGATGCAGGAGTCTATACTCTTATATCTGCAAAATCATTTCAATTTCTCTGCATGATATGTACTACAAACCCCAGCATATCATTAGGTATGGATCCCCTTGATTACACTGCCTGTAGGGGGACAGCTAAGCTTTGCTAATGAGTTGCTCTCAATGAAATGGAATTATTATAGCTCAATGAATCGCTATGTCTTTTAAGAAAATAAAAAAAATGACTGTGACAGCATATCATTTTATACAGATAGTATTTCTTCTTCATGCTTATTTCAATACGTTATTTAAGGAGTGTCTGTGTTGTCTTAACAAAGGGGTTAGACAGGCTCTTTGGAGATTTAAAATATTAATTTTATATACTTGGTCTGGTTTAAGTGTCCGTGATAATGAAACTGAACTGTGCACCAAATTGCGCCATAAAATGTTGTGTAACCAGTATAGCAAATTAAGATTCCGAATGTTTGAGTTAAAAAGGTTATGTAAGAAATGGATGCTTTCATTTTAGTCCTAGATACATACACATATTGACTGAGTCAAAAGGGAAAAGCTAGACTTCTGAAAAGAAAACAAAAAAATTATTATTAAAAAACATAATGTAGCTTTTTTCAGTGAATAACATTCAAATATTCTGCTCTATGATTCAAATCATGAATGGAATCGGTAAGCTTGCTTTGTAGTGGGCTGTAGCGAAGATCATTTGACTTATATTATTGAAACTTTAAAAAGTAAGTTGAAAAAAAAAACGAAATAAAATTCGATACAAAATTTTGTTACATTGTGCTTGCTCCACTGCAATTAAACCTGGACGTGTACACGATGCTTATTACTGTGAGTTTTATTTTTTTTAGAGCCCTGTGATATTGTTATACAACACAATACTGTCACAGAACTCAATAGCAAAACATGCACAGTACAGTGGTACCTCGGTTTATGAATTTAATGCGTTCTCCGGGACTTTTCTTACTGCAAACAATTCATAAACCAAAACGTGGTTTCACATAGGAATGCATTGAAATCCAATTAATCTGTTCCGGAGGTCAGAAAAATTGTCAAAATGAGCTGGCATGGAAACCAACCCATAATGCAGAACATACAGTAAAAGGCAAGCAAATTATGTTCATCGTTTGAACAATGCACCAAAAAAGTTCCAAAAAGTCCCCAAACCACTGCAAAAAATGTCCAGAATAGCTCCACAACTCGATGCAAAATCTGCTCCAACACCTCCACACTCGATGCCACGTGCTACCCACAGACTCCAGCATGCATGGGGCGGCGCTATAAACCTCTCAGGCGCAATGCATCCTGGGGAAACTTGCTTCATATTGCCAAAAAATATTGTAAACCAAGGCATTATTTTCAACGGATTTTCATTTGTAAACCTAAAATAAGTTAACCGAGGCATTTGTAAACCAAGGTACCACTGTAAATTGTTTTAAAATTATGTCAATATATTTATAATTTAGTTTATAAAAACAAATTGAATTATTTTCAACGTTTTACGTTATTTGTTAATTTTCATGCATACAGTGCCATGCATTCACTTGTTAACAAAGAAACATTGTAAAACATTATCATCACAAAACTAGGTCTAAACAATGGTTTCATAGTTACATGATGCTAAGCTCAATTGACCAATATTGCAAGGTTAATGGCAAAATAAGAAACTGCCATCTGTAAAATTTTCAAACTTACACCTGTCACTTATGTTCCATATAAGCAGTTATGTGTGCGCCTTTCTTTAATGTAACGTGCATTTCAGGTTTGTGTTGTAGATGTTGCATGCAGAATGTTTGAATTGAATACTGAACAATACAAGAAGCCATTGTCAAGGCTACACTCAGAACAGCGTAAAGCAGTTGCTTCATCCATAATGCACAAGGAAGACAGCATGCATTCTGGAGTAAAAGGGGGTGGACCAGATGGAGACAGCAACGGACTCAGAATCCATTGATTCCTGCTGCTCATAGGATCTTGCCTGATAGTAAAAAACCTGGGTGTGCTCTCTCCATAGCTCACCTCTTCTGGAGCCCTCATTGTTCCCCCTCCCCTTGAGGATGGCAAGAAAGGGCCTCTAAACTCTTATGGACCTTGGTCCCGTTGCACCTGCTGCACCTCCAGTAGTTCTGCACTTGATTGACTTGCAGGAAGATAGATGGAGGTGGAATATTTGAAGACAGAAAAAGTTTGCTTTTAGAAAATAGAGCGACATCCATTCTAATGTACATGACCATCCTTGTGCCGAGGATGACTAAGGTTGCACTACTGCCTCTTTGAGCTCTGCTTTACTTTGTGCAGCTATTTCTAGAGAACTAGAGAGGAAAGAATTCTACAATTAAATTGCTTGAGAGAGGGCGTCATAACCATTTTCATCATGTGAAGTGGTTATGGTGCCTGTAGCCCTTTAAGGCAGCTTGGTTTTAGGTACAGGTGAAAAAAAGAGTATGTAGAAAGGAGTTCTATTGGGAACTGAACTCTGAAAGGTTGATGGCACAATGATACTTAATGACATTAAATAGGGACCTGCCAAGGGTCATGCAAAAGGGAACTAATGTGAGATCTTGACCCCATGAGACATCTATTTTTCACATGATTAAAAGTTCAGTCCTAAAAAACATCTGCAATACATTTAAATACAAAAAAACCCTTGGTAAGCCAGGCTACAGAGAATTGAGAAATCTTGCAGAGATCCCAAAATGTAAATATTGCTTGTTAGGGGTAAGATGTTCGAGGCATGGGTGGAAGGTCTGCCTTTGACAATGAAAACTACACCTCCCGACCAAAAAAGGTCTCAAAACAATGACTGAAAAAGTTTATATTCAAAAATGAAACTGGTACAGTATCTGCCAAAAATCTCCCCTCTGCATGCCAATGTTGTTATGACTGTGGTCTCTCAATATTGATTCCACATTTAGAGTGCTGGGACTTTTGTACATGTTCTGTCTTGTTAACTATATATAAGAAATAACAAATGTATAACACAAATGAAATATTATATATGTGAATAGCCTTCGCTCTTTTTTCTGGTTTTCTATCTTTGTTTGAGTCGCTTGGCATAAAATAGGTTGAACACTTTGTTGTTGCAGTTTAAATAAAATGCATTAACCTCTATAAATCTAAACTTTTGGAAATTGTAGCCTGCTAATTTACGGCTTAATATTACATAAATCCAGCATCCATCTAAGCTTGGTTGGTTGTATTTGATGTATTAGTTCACACATCCATGGGGTGATATAAAAGAGTATATAATCTGTACAGTAATGGAAAACTATAGCCAGCGTTGGAACTGTCCATTGCTGGACATAGTAAAGTCAAACATTTAGTGGGTCTACCGACACACACACAGCCAATAAACTCAGCTCTGCATTGCAGTGCTTAGTTCAAGAGAGCTAACAGATGTTCCTGCTTAGGATCTAGCAGACCCCAGACAAGAAGTCAAACTGTTCCAATGCAGTTTGACACCTTATTATTATTATTATCATTATTATTTAAAAAGCGCCAACAAGATCCATAGTGCTGTACAGTAGGTGGACTAACAGACACGTAATTGTAACCAGACAAGTTTGACACACAGGAACAGAGGGATTGAGGGCCCTGCTCAATGAACATACATGCTAAAGGGAGTGGAGTATAGTGACACAAAAGGCGAGGGTGGCAGGATGGGGGATGTTAGGATACTTCTGCAACAATAACCATAGTGTTCTTTTAAAAATGGTGTGGTGATAACTTGCTATCGGTGAGATTGGTGTTATACGCTGTCTAAAGCCTGTGTGTCTTATGGTCTATAACAGGCTTTCCCAAACTCTGGCCCTCCAGATGTTGCTGAACTAAAACTCCCATGATTCTCAGCCTATCTATTTCATTCATAGAGTTTTAGGTCAGCAACATCTGGAGGGCCGGAGTTTGAGGAAGCATAGACTATAGCAATATCTTGTTCTGAACGATGTTACAAAATCAAAATTATTTTTATAAAATGCTAATTATAGTAATTTACTTCTCTACCTGCAATATCTATTTACATGTATTAATCACTGTATGCTTGGCCACATCGGAATATGAACCAAAGAAAAGTTTTTCATAATAATACCAGCCTTACTTACGGGAGGATACATTAATCCAAGGGTAGGCAACCTTTGTCACGCCAGATGTGGACTACATCTCCCTTGATGCTTTGTAAGCATTATAACCATTGCTGTAGTTCACAACATCTGGAGTGCTAAAGGTTGCCTACACCTGTGATTAAACCATGCAGTTTTCTACAGTCAAAATTATATATTTTAAACAGATCGTCTATTAGTAGAATGGGACAACCAGCTTGTTTTTCATATGATTCTCAAATAGCATAACATATGATTTTAAAAGCTACAAAATAATTTTGGGGGTGGACCTACTGTCTATACACCCATGCTTGTCCACCTCTACTGGTCAATCAGTCCTCTGCTTTGGCAGCCGTTTTGTAATCGTCACAAATGTTTAAGTATATTATTCTAATCACCACAAAATCAAAACTTCCTCTCAAAAAATATTTGAAAGCACTGCCATGATAAATGTCCGTAGTGTGCTTTGCCATCTTAAATATGAAGCTCCGTGTCACGTGGTCTGGGCCATATTTTCGATTATGGGACCAAGTTTAAAAAAACTTTAAATATGTTTACAAAATATATATTATTATTTTATTATTTATATAGCGCCATCAGATTCCGTAGCGCTGTACAATGGGTGGACGAACAGACATGTATATCTTTGTTGTTTACCTCTCTATCTGAAATATCTGCTCATGTGCCTTATCCAAGTTAAAATGCTTAGCCACCTGCATGTCTGCTGGCAGCTATATTTGTTTATATTTATTGTAGTTTTGTTTTGTCTTTATTGTCCATGCAGTAGATATCAACAATTCCCTCAAAATAGAGGAGGTAGATGAGTCAGGTGGGCTTTTACAGCAGCTGTTAAGGCACAGCCAATATCTATTTACATACAGCTATCTAATTACGGTACTCTGTATTGAGTAGGGAATTTTGCATTGCTACTCCCATCACGATCAGTCACTAGAGCTAATCTTTCAGTTCACTAAACAGTAGGTGCAGCTGACAGTCTTTACCCCAGTACGGTATGACCGAGTATACCCTGTGCACAGCAGGCACCTTACTTCTGCTGATGCTCTCTACCTCTGCCTGGTGCTGATGGGAGTGTCAGTGGCAGATGTTGCTGCCTAGTCAGTGACTGGGAGGTGGCGCTCAGTGAGTGCACGGTAGCTGTGTTGGAGCCCTGGCTGATGCTGATGGGAGTGGGAGTGCTCAGTCAGTGATTGGGAGGTGGAGCTCAGTGAGTGCACTGTAGCTGTGTTGGAGCCCTGGCTGGTGCTGATGGGAGTGGGAGTACTCAGTCAGTGAGTGGGAGGTGGGGCTCAGTGAGTGCACGGTAGCTGTATTGGAGCCCTGGCTGGTGCTGATGGGAGTGCTCAGTCAGTGACTGGGAGATGGGGCTCAGTGAGTGCACGGTAGCTGTATTGGAGCCCTGGCTGGTGCTGATGGGAGTGCTCAATCAGTGATTGGGAGGTGGGGCTCAGTGAGTGCACGGTAGCTGTGTTGGAGCCCTGGCTGGTGCTGATGGGAGTGCTCAATCAGTGATTGGGAGGTGGGGCTCAGTGAGTGCACGGTAGCTATGTTGGAGTCCTGGCTGGTGCTGATGGGAGTGGGAGTGCTCAGTCAGTGATTGGGAGGTGGGGCTCAGTGAGTGTACGGTAGCTGTGGGCTGGAGCAGGAGTTGGGATTATTTCCTCCAGCAGTGGGAGAGCTGGAGAACGCTGTCTGCAGGCTGGGATCCCTGACATGCCAGTGCTTGCAGGGGGGAATCAGGGGCCCGGAGACTCAGCCAGGGGGACAGTGAACAGGATGGGCTGCTAACAAGGTAAGATAACTCCATTCAGTACAAACTGGGAGAAACAGCCAGCAGATCGTGGCAATGTAATATTTATTCATTATTACTCCCCTTACATTTACTGTGTGTGTGTGTAGCTCAAAACCTGTTGTCTAAACTCAGTTTATTGTTACAGGTCCCCCAAATAATACTGAGCCTGAATATAACATGCAGCTTTATTGCCATTTGTCTTAAGAGTCCAATTTTTATTATTTTGCTGTAGTCTTCAATATAGTCTCCAACACAGAATGCAAACAGACCCCCTGAAATACAGCCAAGAGTCCATTACTTTATTATAAAGCTACTGCTGATAAAAGCATCTAATAGGAATATTATATCATTATACTCCCAGAGTGACTCTTATACCTTGGTTGAGCTACAAGTTACTTTGTATTCTTGGGGATCTTTTTACTTTGTGATAGTTCTGAAATGGTGTCTGTGGGTGGCAGTCACACACAGCACACCAAGGGCACAACATTAGTTTGTTTTATATATTTTATTTCTATTTATTTTTCTATTTGTGGTTTATGTAATTTTTCAGTGGTTGCAAATGCAAGGGCAGGGGGATGTTAATTATTTTAATCATGAAACAGATGAGAGCTAAAATATATCTATCAATCATATTTGCTTATATGAAATGTTCTCATATTGCTGTTTCATGGACAAAGCAAATGATCTTTCAATAAATAATGTGATTTTTCTTTAGGTCTAAGCCAGTAATCATAGATTCTAATAACTGTTCATGTCTCCTAAAGGTAAACACATGTACTAAAATAGAATATGCCAGTTGGCCCTCAGGGACCTAACCCTTTGTGGGTTAAGGAGCTGAGCCGCTTTAACCTTTTATTTGCTAAGAACACAATCTATTGTGCTACAGCATCTCTGGAAATCTCTTACAGAGTATGTTTTTGTTATTCTTTTGTGATTATCTTTTTTTTAACAGTAAAAAAATAAATCAAGTGTTTGGGTTCTAGAGAATTGTGCTTTCCATTTACTATTATACTAAATGAAAAAAGAGATGTACATTGTGTGTGAATGAGTCACAAAAAGATTCACTCATTCTGGTGTGCCAGTGGATTTCAGATTTTTGTTGAGTTGCATGATAATCATGGCAAGAAAATATTGTAAGTATATCTTGATTTCACTTTTTCTGTTTCTTAAATATTTTTGGTGATTACACTGTTATTAAACCTAAAAAAAAAAAAAAAAGTCTCTAAAATGTAGCAATAAAGGCATCACTGGTGTTACAACCCAATTTATAATTGCAAAGAATACATAAATGTGGTTTCCAGATACAATTGATTTAACCACATATTTTCTCTATTAGTGTATCTGCTCAAGAAAGGATTTAATTATTTTTTAAATTGAAAGACTTTTTAAAAAAAACTTTTTTTTTTTTATTCCTGTGTGGTCCAATCTCACAAGATGGGATCTGGTCTGTATGTCACCAGTAAATTACAAAATATGAGACAGCAGGGATATATATATATATATATATATATATTTTTTTTTTTTCTATAAACCGTGGATTAAATGCTGAATTTCACAATATAGCAAAGTTAGAGAATTGTGCCAAAAATTTGGCAATTATGTTTTCAGATCACTGCTGTTAACTCTTTATTGAATAATTTTTCTTTTATGTCCGGTAGCATGGAGTTTCAAATGTTTACAAAAGGAACTTGACAGTCCCTGCTAATGAGAGTGCCCATGGAAAACAATTTCTGTTTTTCAGCTTATACATTTTATTTTTTTTCTTCCTTGTGAAGGTTTCTCACTTTGTTGACCCATAGTTTTTAAATAGCTTGGATGCTAAGTTGGTTTTGGACCAGAATCATTTAACAGAGAAATCATCTAGTTTACATTGATGTTCTATTATATTTGACATACTAAGTAAATACTAAATCCTATCCATTTTCCAATGTACATATATATGCAAAGGAGGCAGAGGGTTATATAAAACTAGCTTATTTGAAATGAGTAGTGAACTTATTTTGATTATGAAATTAACTTGGATCCCCCATGATTACTCTCTTCTTTTTATTGTCAAGGCTTGACAAAGACCCCAAGCACTTGAAAATTTGACAGGTCACTTGTGGTGGTTTTGGAAGTGTTTTTATATTCGAGACCAGGAGGTGGAGATCCCTACTGGCCTCTAGCTGTAAAAGCACCTTATTGCATAATTGATTCACACTTTATATTAAACAGTGTCAGTGTGTGCTTGCGCTCATAACTTTGCCAATATGGAGTCCCAAATGACAAGTAAATTGCTCGAAACGATCAAATGCTCATCGATGAGTGACATCCTGATTCACGCAAGCACATGTGTGAAAGGCCAGTGGATCACGTGAGATGATATAATGTATTCAACAGCGAAGAATCATGGGAACACAAATTAAATGCATATCTGTGCTTTTCCAGAATTCATTTGTGATACTAGTATAGATAGATTAAAACCACCACATTCAGAATAGAACACCTGCATAAGTACCCTGTGTTGGTTTAGTGACATTTATTTTGTCAGAATCCCTAGTAGGTTAACTGTTTAAATGCCAGAAGTGTACAGCAGATGTTCCGCTCAACTACAAAGAGTTAATATATCCTCTTTCTATTTTATCCCAGTAATCCAGGGCTGGGAATTGGGTGGGGTAATAGCAAGCATTGTAATAAAACTGACATCCCAGCGTGTCCCAATCCTCAGCCTGTACCCAAGTTAGACATTAACAGAGTGAAACAGGTTCTGTAAGTGCTCAGGATTTAATCAAGTCTTGAATAATTTGCGGTAATGCTATTGTAATATTTGTAGGTGCTGCTAAAATATTTTGTAGCAGTACAGTTATTTCATTTAGCACAGCAGTGATTTGTTTGTATATGTACATGTACTTAAATATGAGTGTAAAATGTGCTATTAGCCTTTTAGAAACAAATTGTCATTTCCTTTATTATAGGAACCGTTCTTTCCTGTTTATACTCAAAGTGTAGCCTTTAGGGTATCTTGGTGCTTTCCATTTGAACCTTAAGTACACATCGAGAAAGCTGTTTTTCTTTCTTCTATTGCAGGGTGTTTTAGCTTAATGATCTGTGATTAACTGGCAGTCTAATCAGATCAAATATCGCATGAGTGTAATCAAGCCAGAAACAGACTTTGCCATGTTTGTAAGTACAGCATATTATAACCAAAGAGCTGTAAGAAATGAAGAGTAATTGGAAATTACCTCTGTGTAGAACGTTGCTAAGAAGACCTTGGTCACAGCCTGCCCTTTACTGTAAATAGTAAAATGATCTGCAATAGGTAACTTTATTGAATGTGACAGCAGATAAGAACCATTCTCTGAAACTGCTATGTTTACATGTGAAGAGTTAAAACCTGAGGGACCTGGCACCCAGACCACTTAATTGAGCTGGAGTGGTCTGGGTGACTATAGTGTCCCTTTAAACTCCTTTACTCTGTTAATTTCTACCACTTTAGCTGGAAGGCTATTACATGCATCCACTACCCTCTCAACAAAGTAATACTTCCTGATATTATTTTTAAGCCTTTACCCCTCTAATTTAAAACTATGTCCCCTTGTTGTGGTAGTTTTTCTTCTTTTAAATATAACATCTGTGGACTACAATCTCCATCAGCTTCAGTTTACGGCAACAAGTGGGAGTTGTGTTTTTTAGTTGCGTGAATTTTAATGGTTTCACATACCCAGGGCTCAAAATTGTACGTTTTCTCTACTAGGTAAGACCAAAAGTTACTGCAAGCTTCGAGGATCCATAGCACACTCATCACAAGTGAATGTCTACTTGTCAGGGCAGAATTTTGATTTGCCAATGGTTAGTGAATGAGTTGAAATTCTTGAAATTATATTGGTACTAAATCATAAAGCAACGTAAAATCCATAAATTGAAGGGCTTCCTATGATTCTGGCATTATGTGTTAGGGTTCTCTTTACTGGTGTGAAATTAGAATATTCACAAAGGTTTCTGCTCTGCATATTACTTTCAAATCTCTTTCAAAATTACCAAAGCGATCTCTCACCATTTTTGTCCTCACTTGCCAAGTCTGTTTAACTTCAGCCCATTCTGTTTATACTAACAGATGCTTTGTAAAGTTGGAGTAAGTTAGAAACTCTCTGCCTTTTGCCTTGTGGTGCCTGATCAGCTCAAGGTTTGCTTGTGAGTGAACTCCAGACAAAAAGGCACTACATGATAATATTAGGGGTCTACATGGTAGGAGGGATTAGGGGTCTGGCCAGTGCAGGGTCGGATTAAGAGGCCAGTGGGCCTGGTGCTGATAATTATGATGGGCCTAATTACAAAATCTTATTGACCAAAAACACGAAAACAGTCCTACCTCCTAAGCGTCATGTATCTGATGGAGATGGTGCTGGAGGGAAACTCATAGGATGCAACTATGAGAAAACACATACCCTTTGCTAATCTCACGCTTTCATCTTTCAAGTCAACCCATATCCCCTAACAGCAGTGTCCAGTAAAGCAGGAAGTCTATGGATGCGGTAAAAGGGTGGGCCACTGACACAAATCACATAACCAGAACAGCCGAAAGGGCGAACATACACAAAAAGGTGGCATGTCTGTGTCCCCATGTCTCCCAGTCCTCTAGTGTCTGTGTCCCCATGTCTCCCAGTGTCCCCATGCCACTAGGACACTAGGGGACATTGAGAGACATGGGGACACTGGGAGACATGGGGACACAGACACTAGGGAACACTGGGAGACCTGGGGACACTGGGTGACACACGAGGGGACACTGGGAGACATGGGCACGGGGACACTGGAGACTTAATAAAGACCTGGGTACAGGTCAAAATGTTGCGGTGTCCAATAAACCTGGCTTAATCTATCACAGTGAGTGCCTGAAATTTTTTTCTTTTATACTAGGGGACACTGAGACACTACGGGCAGAGAGACATGGGGCAATGAGACACTCTGATACATAGGGGACACTGATACATAGGGGACATTTGAGACTTGATAAAGACCTGGGTACAGGTCGAAAAGTTGCAGTGTCCAATAAACTTGCCTAAATCTATCACTGTGAGTGCCTAAGATTTTTTCTTTAATACTAGACACTAGGAGACATGGGGACACTGGGAGACTTTGGGAGACTAGGAAACACTGAGACACTACTGACCCTGAGAGACACCAGGGACACATGGGGATACTGAGATACTATGGACACTGGCTGGGAGACATGGGGACACTGGGTGTGCCCCGTGTTTCCTAGGTCTCAAAGTCTCCCTGTGTCCCCCAGTGTCTCCATGTCTCTGTGTACCCTAGTCTGTGTCCCCATGTTGCCCAGTGTCCCCTAGTGTTTGTATCCCCATGTCTCCCAGTGTCCCTTAGAGTCTGTGTACTCATGTCTCCCAGTGTCCCGATGTCACTAAGACACTAGGTGACACTTAGAGACAAGGGGCCACTGAAACACTAGGGACAGTGGCTGGGAGACATGGGGACACAGACTAGGGGCCACTGTGTTCCTAGTGTCTCAGGGTCCCCATGTTCCCCAGTGTCCCAATGTCTCAGCTTCCTTATGTCTCGGAGCTGCTGTCTGGACTCTCAGTGAATAGAAAGAGGCAGGGAGGAAGATGCCGTAACTTCTTATCACTGCCTCTCTCCACACAAACAGCGATGCCTACTGGCCGGTGTTGGTATTGCTGAACAATCTCTGTTTATACTGAGACAGACATTTGTCTTGCCGGTATTACTGCAATACCAGCACCGGCTAGGCAGCCTTTAAATACCTGAGAAATACTTCTGAGAAATACCTGGCAACCCTAAGAAATATATGAGAAATACCTGGCAACTCTAAGAGTAGTGTGTTTATTAAAAAAAAAAAAAGTTTTTTAAATCAATGGGCCTGGGCCTGGGCCTGGAGCTGCAGCTCCATCAGCCCCTATGTTAACCCGGCCCTGGGCCAGTGGCGCAATTTATGTCACTGGCTCTGTCCAGAGGGGGCAGAGCAACATGAAAAGGGTGTGTGTGTCCTCCCATAGAATTGACAGGTAAGCCTGGTATGCATTGGACTGTCAGCCAAGGAGGTCACCCCACCAAGGGTGGACCTTGCAGGAAGAACAGTTTCAGTGCTCTCTGCATGCACTAGGTAACAAAGGTGGTACAGGACCCAAAAATCAGGACTGTTTTGCTAAAATCTGGATAGTTGGGAGGCCCACCATAGGGTTTGAAATTTGAAAACAAAATATATAAAATGAATAGGGAACCCCATGCCCTGAACAACACATTCTCCCAACCAAACCCTCCAATTGATTGCGGGTATGATCAACATTGAGTGGGTATCCTCAGATTCAGCGTGAATGTTGCAATTGACATCATCTTCACTCAGTGAATTTTGTACATGAAGTGGAGTGTTTGCCTAATGATAGTATATGTTTAACAGAAGTTTTACATAATTATGAGTATGGGGTAAAGTTATAAAAGTGATGCAATAGCAAGAACATTCCAGTGGTTTCCATGGTGATTGCACAACTTTTAGGATTCTGCACAGATCATTTTTCGTCTTTTGTTTACGAAATGATCACGAAGCATCAGTATGAGTGGCTTGCGTATTTTAAGCTTTTCGAATTATTTTTCCAGTGAGTAAATTTTTTGTCCCCTGATTGTACACCATATGATCAGTGCCCGTTGTAAGACATGAGTAAACACAGTACCCTCAAGCGGCTGCTAGGATTACATTTCCATTCTGTATTTTCTTGCCCGCAAGGTGGTTCATTAAAAGCCACAAGCCTCACCCTTTTCCGTGGATTATGGTGAAATCACATTACTAAGTTTGTGGTATCCTTGATAGTTTACAGCCTCCCATCTGTTTTGGTTTAGACTGAAAAACGCAGGTTAAGAAATATACAGGTCTATTAATCTTTGGAAATTAGAGTTTTTATTTTTATATATTTTGTTTGTATTCAAGCTTGAACTCTCTGCTCTGTATTATAACATTTGTTGAGTTAGCAGCTTTTAGTGTGTGGGTGCATATCTAACTTCATAATTGTGACTGTACGTAGGGTGTTTCTTATAAGAATGAAGATGGATTTTCCCAGTATTCCGATTTCGGCAATATTGCTTTTGGTTTTAACTCCTTTTTTGCCTATCCCAGCCATGGAGCAGGGAAACAAACTGTCCTAATGGTGTGTTACCCTTGATGCACATTAGTAAAGCAAAGTGTTATATACAGCCCTTATTGTTCCCTATGTTATTTCCCTACAAGAAATGCTGGAGGTCTTTAAGACTAGATTGCCAGTGCCCATCTCATATTGTTTGTTTTTTTTTTGCCTTCTTTTGGATCAAAAACAAATGTGAGGTAGGCTGAACTTGATGGACGCAAGTCTCTTTTCAGCTATGTAACTATGTAACTATATATTTGTCTCGGTATTGCAGTTCTGTAAGCCAAAGAAATGTTCAAGCAAAAGATAGCTATTAATTTTTTCATTGGGGCAATATCCAAAGAAACTTGCAAAAGCCGCATTTCTCTTGCAACCTCTGCAAGCCCTCCCCTTCTAACCACTCCCAGACTTTCTGTGGCTGTCCAATCATAGACTTCCCATTGCAGCTCACTAATATTTGCAAGGCGTGTGCTCTGGGCAATTTCTGCCTCTTGATTTTAGCTCCACTGTGCTAAACAGCCAGGAAGTAGCATGACCAGCTGTTTGACAACTGGGGGGATGTAACCAGGTTAATTTATAAAATGGATAATTTCTGTTGAAATCTGCATTTTTTCTAAAATGAAAAAGAGGACACACTCTTCACACATTAAGCACATTAGCAAGGTAAAGTGCTGTAGGTGTCTGGAGTGTCCTTTAAGATCAGTGCACCAGCGGTGCTCTTATTTCTTACTGAAAACACACATTTTGTAAAAAATTACAATTGTTAATAGTGAAAGCATCTTTGTTCTTATAAAATATTCTTAAAGATTTCTTCATAATATTGGAGACTCTTGATCCACAGCAGGAGCATCTGAAAGAAATACTGTGGGTCCAGGTGGTATAATAGGCTTTGATATAAATATTTCCATGGGGAGAGATAGTTTAGATAATAATATAATGATCCTTTAAAGGGATCAAGGAATACATTTCAGCTCCAATTTCCTGGGAATTTCTTAGTAATACGAATTCAGAAAATAAGCAGTCCTCTTACAGAGTATGAAAGCCAATTCTGGGAATATTTTACATAGGGTAAACCTGATACCTTTAAAAACTTTTAAACCCTAAATGGATCAGTTAGATTCTAACTGATCACATCTACAAATAGGCTTTCCAGTAAGCCAAAATAAAATCTCTAACTTTATAGTGTTTACATGCATTTGATGTTTTAATTTGGTACAGAATATAAGGGAACAATCTTCAAAAGGTTGGCCATTCCAGGTTAGTTAAATGAATGAAGTGAAAAAAGTTTACTGATAAATGCTACTTATGTCCATGCAGGTGGCTGCTCTTGAACCCACTAGTTTATCAGTCTGTAAATTAAATTGCGAAAGAAGGATGCAAATCGTTGGCTATAATGTGTTTTCTATATAGAAACGTATAAGAACAGCTTCTGTGTGTGAGGAGCCTTTAAAATGATTAGTGGTGGGCAAATAGAAAAATCTGTAAAGGAAAGGTGATGGCAGATGACAGAAAGCCATATTACTTCTATTCCTTCTAAAATGTGGGATGGTCCCCAGTTGTTCTGATGTTCAAACAGTGGTTGATCCTGAGTTGTACAAAGCGCACCACACTCTTCCTTAGCTATACCAATTCAAACCAGCGGTGGTTGCTCTGACCGGCTGAGAACAGTCAGCTGACCTCTTAATTAGCACCACTCGCTGGTGCTCAGACTAATGCTTCCTCATTAACCCAAACAGTACAGAGGGGATGAACTACAAGTCTCATATAGAGTTAAACCATTAAAAATGTTTAACCCCAAAAAGAAAAATGGCACCTGGGGAGATGCCAAGTGGTTAAAGTACCTACTGCGTCCCTTTAATAGCTGAATCTTTATTCAGAAGAGTATTGAAATGAGATCTTTTAAATGTCAAAAAGTGCATTTTCAATCACTGTTTTAATTGATCAGCTCCCAATTGTTTAACTACATTAAAGAACAAGTCCCAGCTATGTTTGCCCATTCCCAACATTTTCAGAATGTTACTAACTTTAGAAAAGTTCAGCAGTCTTCAGTATATTTTATAAGTTTAGAAGCAAGGTTTAACAAGACGGAAGTTGTCTTCCAGGCAGTGCATCTTCAACAATAAGTGTCAAGAGGTTAATCAGGCGTTTCCTTATTTTTATACATTTTCAGAAATTGCTCTGTCTGCTCAACACCAGCAATCCTTTGATGCTATAAAAATATGAAGTCGCCCTTAAGCTCTCTCTTGTGGAACAGGGTTCTCCTCCATTAGTTCTGAGGTCTGGATCTGTAGTAGCAATACGTTTTGTGTTATCAGCTTGTTTTGTGAATGAATCATGTTTTCTGTTTGTTTCTATGTGTTTTGCTCCTGGACTCTCTCTGTTTTCTAATTTTGACGCATCTGGTAATGCACACTGTTTTTCCAATCTTGATTCATGGTGTTAAAAGCATTCTGATTTTTAAAAATATTTATATTACATTTTATTGTAGTCAAGTTTATATCTACTCCAAAGTCGACTTATTCCAGACCCCACCACTGAGTCAAGGTGATAAAAAAAAAAAATGGTAAGATTGTGCGGGATCATCATATTTGCTCTCTGAAGTTGAAGTTCTGCTCTTACTTCAGATATTTTGACTTCAAATCTCAGTGTGATTTGGAAAGTGCCACGTTGTTGGCTAACAAAAATAGATCTCGATGAATCCTTGGATGACCTGCATGGATTCTTAAAGTATTGATGAGTTGGACTAAGAATCATGATTTCTCTATCGACGATTACAGCATTGTTAAGTACTTTTCTGCTGACTTTCTCTATTTTAATTATTCCTGGAAATTCATGCAGTAATTGTCAAATAATGAGTGTCAAGTGTACCTGTGATGGATTTAAATACCATATCTTGCTCTTGAAAAGTTGTCTTAAATCAAATCAATTTGTTTACTCTCGTCTCATTTCTTCAAGTGTCAACCATTTGTACAGCCGTCCTGTTAATAAAGAGCTCTCCATATCGCTGCTTGCACCATCCCTGTTTATATCTGTAATTTTATCACAGTCCTTCGGAGGTGCGATTTTCTTATTTTATTGCTGTAGTTACCCTTTAACTAAGCCACAGTAGGGTTCAATGAGTTTCTTTTGAACTTGTTTCAGTAATACCTGGGGCAATAGTAGATGGTACAGTATAAGATTCATGCCCCAGTTATACCCATTGATATTCCTAACCCCAAGTTTGTAATGGGAATCGTATTATGTTTTAATTTATTCTTTAAATGTTTAAGTATTTCCCCCCCAGAACCCTGCTATTGTTCTTAATTCCTGCTAAATGTGTCATTGGAAGGGACTAAGAGATAAGGATTGTAAACTTTTCCACATGTTGAATATTTTCCCAAAACACAAAGTCATAGGTCTATGACTAAACACTGTAAGGTGTGAAACGTGTAAGGCTGCTAATTTCATATAAAGTCTGCCTGTGTGTATTGCACAACTTTATTTTTTTTTTGTCCTAAGAGAAACACGTGTACTTCCTGCAGTAGGTTTATATGATTCCTGTTTACACTACTTTTATTCTAAATATTGTCGGGGGCCACAGGTTGAATAGTGTTTTGTCATCCACGTTTACCTGGACTTTGGTATCTTTCTTCTTTTGTTGTTGTACATATCATCCTAATATGAATATAACACACACAGAGCACATGTACATGTTGGCAAAAAGTTCTATTGGGTAAATATATGCCACAGATTATATTAAAAAAAATTTTTTTTTGGCTTGTTTATTGTTTTTAATACAGGTTTTGCAACTACATTTGGCGCCCAGAATTTTAGTCTGGGAACCAGCCAAGAAAATAAACTGTGCACGGCTTAATGTGATCAGGACCCATCTCAAGGAATGTAACTGTAATATTACAATAGTTGGATTGTTGGATTAATTCTGCAATGTGGAGTCAAAGTCCCACAGTTAACTATCAATAATGACGGAATTGTGCTAATTAGCACACAGATTATTCATATTAATACAATATGCACATGAACAGAGAAGCTTTTTATTTGAATTTTTTACATTTTGAAATTTTTAAGCTTGGTGTCTGAGAATTTTTTTAAACTTTTTATTTTTTTATATTGTATAATTATTATTTTTTTAGATGAATTTAGCAATATCACTAATTCACTAGAGGGTAGCCCCACAGTGTGATTATTCATTTTAATTGTATGTGTTCAACTACGGATATTCTGAATTAATGGCCTGCGCTGGGTTATTGTAAATGGCGTGTGACTAGTTTTAGTAATTATTTACTGTTTTTACATGTGGTTTTTATGTTATGGCATTTAAAGGAAAGATAGTTTGTTATAGCCTCATTGTGTATTATTCTGCTGTGTGCAAGCTGAACACCTGAAACAGTCTCTGATGACGTTCACTGCTCTGTCAATGTCTATACTCGTTTTCTACTTCCTTCTACTCTGCAAACTTAGCCAGGAACAGCCGCAAGCAAGCATCTCTTCATGGTTGTTCCTGGCTAAGTTTGCAGAGTAGGAAGAAACAAGCAGCCGTTCGCAGTTGTTCCTGGTTTAGAAGTGTGCTGTCTCATTGTATGGTCTTGAATACACAAACTCCAGGTTTTAAACAGGAGTTTTTAAATGTGATTTTATCAGAGTTTAGGGGCATTTATATTGTTGCGTTGTGACAATGTCGCACTATACAGTATATGTTTTGAATTATTTTTAAGGAGTCTATATGTGGATTATAAATGAACACATTTTTACCCAAGTAAGTGTCAGTATATTTTTTGTGTTAGTTCTTTGAGTGAGGTTTGTGCCTTTGTCCTATCTATTGGGTTGGTACCCCTCTTTTTATTTTTGAATAATTAAAATTTTATTATACTATCCTGGGTACCTGTTTTCTGTTGAGAGCTCCTTTTATGTTTGTGAAACTTTAGTGATTTTTGTGTTCACTCTTGTCATTGCGTATATGTTTGAAGACTTTCTAGTTATTTGTCATCAATATGGTTGTGCAATGATATATTCACTGCTTGCCAGGGACATGCTGCCCATTTTTTTTTTTCAACATGTTCATGTAAGTTTGCCTTAAAAGTTGTAAGATAGTGTACCGACAGACCCGAGGATAAAAGTTCTACAGTGGATTTTAGAGACATCATACCCCAAGGGGTCACAGAACCAAACCAAAAGTAATCATGCAAAGGAATTAGGGTAAAGACAAAATTGAAGACCTATGTCATATTTTTCTAACCCAAATAAATACCGGTATATAAGATTATTATAAAACTTCTTAATCTAGAAGAATAAAATGACATAACTGTAAAAGGTCCCAAAATAATCTTGGATAGGAAGATGTTTTCTAGATTTAGTGATAAGTAAGGGAAAAGTTAGGAAGTTGAGGAAGTGAGAAGAATTGCAAGAATATGGTTTAAGACACCTCATCAACTGATTGTTGCATCAAAAACCTAGCAAATCAGTAAAGAGAGTATTACACCTATCATAGACATATCCACTGATTTATTTATTTTTCCAAAATGCAGGTGAAAACTTAAAAAGAAAAAAAAAAATTGGAGTGAAAATTTATGTTATGGTAATATTGTGTAACTTCAAGTCCTACACTGCCAGGAAGGCCTTCAAGGTTGTTTGCTACTGCAAGTCTGGATGGTCAGTGCTAAAGGTTCACCCACCAGTGTCTAGTGACGAGTGGACCATCTAAGCCCTGTACTGTGCTTAAAAAAGTAAATATCAAACTGATGTGACTTAAACAAAGGATAGGCTCAAAACTTTATAAGACTTTATTACTAGAACCAGGTACGTGTTGGTAAACATTGCAAAAGCACCTGGTAAAAAGTACATTTTACATGGTTGAGGTGTTTCCTGTATAAAATGAGAATGAGGCCTCTAAAAGGAGGTGGCATAGAAACCAAAATATGTGAGTGATTTTTTTACTCCTTTTTAGATTGATGGTAGAGAGTTGACGATCATTAGTGAAGATAGTGATAGATACTTTTAAATATGCATTTTTGACTCACAGGTAACTCACTCACTTTGCTTTGGTGTGGTTTCTAAGAATTCAGCAATCACTTTCAGGGTTTGTCAAACATCTTGACTGCAAGTCTTGGTTCTCTGAGAAAAAAATAATATAACCTCCTTTGTCCCAATGAATCAAGGAGCAGCTCAAGCTATCTAGTAAAATGTAGATTAAAGGGATGTCTTATTGAATTTAGCATTCTTTTAAAGTCTTTACTATAAAACAGTCTTGAAAGGGAATCCACATTGGACATGATAATCTTTGTAATATTAGTAGAAGAATGCCATTAATGAGTAATCTTGAATATTGTAGATTGTTTCAAATAAATTTGTATATAAACTGCCAGATTGGTTTCCAGTGCATATTTATGTAGACTAGTGGCACCAATGATCAAGCACACAAGTTTTCTTAAGTTGTAATATTTACAGAGGGAGCTTTATAGATGCCATAATATCCATATTGAACAAAAAGACATGTGAGTACAGGAGTGACAATGTATGGCAACATTCCGTACTCCTCTTCAATATGTGTGTGTGTGTGTATATATATGTAGATATATATATGTGTATGTACATAATTCTCTCCCCTGGTGAGAGAAACATCCAATTTGTTGCCTAATTAGGGTATATATCTCACTCCATTTTTTACAAAAAATTTTTTTATAAATGAAACAAAGGCAATACCACAAACTACCAGTCAAACTAAAGTAAAAAAAAAAAAATGTTCTCAAAATATGTCCAAAAAGAATGTTCGTAGTCATAGAATGACTAGACTGGCATCTGTAGGCAGCTGCCACTATACTGCTACACTTCCTATTGGCAAATCTGTCTCTAAAAAGGCTGACTCTGAAAGAAGAGATGATCATCTCTATGGATGATGGACAGTTTGAGAATTATTCAAAATGGTTTGACTGTGGAAACATTTTTTTAAGTAAATTGCCAGAAAAATTCTGTTTGCTCTTTGCAACTTATTCCACAATCATTCAATAAGAATTTATCTTTAATAAAAATATGCTGGACTTTCCAACGATTGAGCAAAGTGGACTCTCTCTCTAGAGACTAGACCAGGGATAGGCAACCTTCGGCACTCCAGATGTTGTGGACTACATCCCCCATAATGCTGACAAAGCACCATGGGAGGTGTAATCAAAAACATCTGGAGTGCCGAAGGTTGCCTATGCCTGGACTAGACTATCTAAGATTTAGCTGAAAAGGTTTTTCTATGAATGCTGGACAATAATGGCTAAATTTGGCATGCTCAATGTTTGTGATTTTTGCATCTCATGATATGCAACCTACCTTAAAATTGGCTGTTGAATATTACAAATTGCAATCAATACACCAATCACCGCAACTGAAATTATAGAGGGGAAATAAATCCTGGCTAAGCATGTAGTTCTGGGATGCCAGCATTAGTAATTATTGGTTAAAGAAATATCTCAGATTTATTTTATGGAGTGTTTTGTTTTATTACCAAGAGATTGAACTGTGAACTAAAGGAAAACCTGGAGAAATATGGTGTGCCAATGTTTTTATAATGGGGTCTACAAGCATACTAACCATATTTTCTACAATTTTACAGTTAATACCTTTACACGGAAAGTGTTTTTGAAGTACCATATCCATGATGCTGAGCCAGGCTTCAGATCATAAGACAGAAACAAGGCCTTTGTGTAGGAATAAATAAAATGTCTCCTTAGGAAGGTTCCTTCCACATTTCTTTACTCGCATATATTATTAGCTATATCGTATCCTATTAGAAATGAGTATGGAAACCACAAAGAATCTACATATATATATTTTTACATATCTTATGACTCTTACTTATTCAAAACTACATTATCAAGAGTGTATTATTGTGTCTAGCCCAATATTTATATTGGATAATATGTTGGATTTATTTATTTGGCATTCGATAATGGCCTTGGTTAATAGGGCTGAGTGGAAAAACTTTCTTTCATTCATACTGGAACCTTTAATTCAGCCCTAACCTGCCTGTGGTATCTTAATCCTTCTCTTCCATGGGCCTGCCAAATCAGTTCTCGAAAGTATATAAATTACAGTTTCTGAGTTTTATAAGACAGTTTTCCTCATTAGATTTTTTTTTCTTTTAATGAGTCAAAGTGTCAAGACATGGCCAATTAGAGAGTCAAATTTACTACAAACCTGGTCTCCCAGTTAAACCAATTTTGTTCTACAATATAATGTAAACAATATGGGAAAGGATAACCTATAACCATTTATAATGATTTTGAACATGTACAGATGATCTGTGAGTGGGACTCACTGTCTGATGCTCATATCCTTTATTCTTCACATTTATTTATTTTATTTATTAATAATTTAATATTTGTGATGTTGTCTCTCCAACCACCCATTCTCTCTGCACACAACTGTTAGCCTCCCTCCATCTCCATCACCCTTCTTATCTACCACCATTGCAATGCAGTCAAACATCATCAAAACAATAGATATTATTTTCTTCTGTCTGATCTGTCAGCTTGGCATTATGTCTACTTGGAGTGGAGGAATGCGGAATATGAGGTTAAATTACTGCTTCCTTCACTTACCGAGCAGGCTGAATGCACCAGGCTGATGAGATTGAATGCGTGTGTCTCATTACCTCTTGGCTGTACTACAATATGGGGCAACACAAAGCCAGGATACAGGTGCTGCATGCATGTCCCTGGGGTTGAATGTCCCCAAATTAGTACGCTACTGCCTAAAGTGGCCATTGAAGGCGCAGTGAACTACATGTGGATCCTAAGATATGCAGCAAGGTGCTAAAGGTTATCTATGGAGATGTTAAAATCTAACGTCGAGACAGCTAATGGCTTACTCACCACATTGCATAATGAAATGACTTGATTATATAATATTAATTAAAATAATATCTAACACCATGGATTGCCACAGATTTAAGACACTCTTCTTGATATTACTAATATTCAGGTCGCCTGTTCTATAGGATTTTAGCAAAAGTAGAGATCAGAAAAGATTATTTGCTAATGTGAAGTAGTAAAGGCGTGTTACAATGTAGTATCCTGTGCAAACCAAACTCAGTATTGCAGCATTTCCTTTCTCTATTGTCATATTCACATGATGATGTACTCATAATTATACCAATTATCCTACTAGGCTTAGGGAGTTTAAACTGCTGAAACAAACAATCTTGTAATATTTTCATTGATGCACACCTACTGGCAAGTGTGTACCTTTATGGTCTTATTAAATGTAATTTTCCTGCCACTTTAAATACTGATATCTGCCATAAGAGCTGTCATATACTCTTGCACTCCAGTCTCTTTGACACAGTTCTACTAAAACTATTATGACATGCATTTATTTTTATAAGGAACACAATATCACTCATTCTTTTATATAATAAAGGAACACTCTGGACACCATAACAATTCTATCTGTTTTCAATCAACATCAAAAAACAGATGTAAGAAAGGCTGAACATGATTGATGCATGTCTCTTTCCAGCCTATGTAACTATGCAACTATGTAACAATGAAGTTGTTATGGTACTTGAAGGTCCTGGGTTCCCTCTTACTGTAGACGGTTAAACCATTTACACACTGTTTTAACCCAAAGTTGACCAGGCAGTGCCCCCTGGCTCCTCGTCTTCTCCCTTAGTGACCAGACTCAGACTGGGGCCTGAGCACCATTTATGGGCCAACTGATTCTCTCAGCTTAGTTCCCAAGAAAAAGGCACGAAAAAGGCATGGCTCGTGAAATGTTTCTTTAAAGATTCCTGATTTTCTGGGAAGCAAGATCTGCAATTCCCTATACTGAAAGTAGCAGCACAGGAAATGTTTTTTCTACTAAACTAGAACAGCAATAAGTATAGAAGCATGGGTATGGCACACATTAAATAACTCACAGTTATGTATTTGCTTGTAATTGTTCAAACTACATGGATATGTTCTCCACATCATACGTTGGCCACCAACCCAAAAGATGTACATTATAAGTGCCACAAAGGCATCCCTACACCGGCTACACAACATATGCGACCCGCCCTATAGGTAGGTGTTTCCCCCCATAATGGCAGGTCTTGCTCATTATGATCAATTAATGCACGTGTGCTGTGTTTTTCCAGTCATATTACATAGAATGTACACAGGAAGTCTGTCCCTTCTTTTATAGCATAGTGTCAAGATTCAGATCACATCAGATCCTGCACTGTGAAACAACTCGATTTTATTCCCAGACCTATTGTAACTAAAGGGTTCTGCCTAGAACAGAGGGAACTTTCAAATAATTGGATGCCCTGACATATGGCCCACACTTAGTAACTATGTATGCCCTTGTCCAGGGTTGGAAGTAGGATTGCCAGACTCTCTGTAATGCAATTTATATTGTAGATTAAATTATGCTACTGGAAACGGGCATAATAACGTTATTGTTCCACTTCAACAAGCCCACTTAAAACATTACCCCAAATATGATCACAAATTGCACAAAGAAGTTAGACAAATGTTCAGTTTGAATATCCCACTTATCTGTTTAGTTTGTATATTTTTTTAGTTCTTATAGCTAATTTATATATATATATATATATATATATATATATTACTATACTTTTATATCTATATTATTTGATATATGATATCCTCCTTGCATTACCTTAACACACTATACCACACATAACCCCCCACTAAACAATAACTAATACATGACAATCACTTATCCTTAACCCATGCTTTACATTAACCCCCTACATCACATTCTGCAACTGTCATTAGTCTAATATTATCCTTACCTTTTTGTGTCACTTTACCCCACTCCCTCTAGCATGTAAGCTCATTGATCAGGGCCCTCAACCCCTCTGTTCCTGTGTGTCCAACTTGTCTGGTTACAACTTCATGTCTATTCGTCCACCCATTGTAAAGCGCTGCAGAATTTGACGGCGCTCTATAAATATCATAATAATAATAATAATAATTAACACTATCATAAGCCTTAAAGGGATGTTTTATGCAGTTTAGGCAACATAACAACTTAATCTAAAGTTACAGAATGGTTTAACCCTAAAGTTGCCTCCATTGCCAATCTCAACTCTTTCCCAATATCCTCCTGCCCTCCAGATGACAGGTTCTGAAATCTCTGTTTCAGGAAGAGCGGAGTGACTCTGGGCATAATACTCTGAACCAATCAATGACTACCTATTCAGAAAACAGGCTTGAAAAATGCACATTTCTTTTCAACTTCATTTAGATGAAGTTGGTATGTTGCCTGGAGTGTCCCTTTAAAAAAAAAAAAAAAAAAAAGTGCTTGTATTGACTCTAAGGACAACTGTCAATGTTTAATGAAACTTTTATTATTATTTAGCGCCAACAAATTATGCAGCGCTTTACAATGGGTGGCCTAACAGACACGTAATTGTAACCAGACAAGTTGGACGCACAGGAACAGGGAGGTTTAGGGCCCTGCTCAATGAGCTTACATGCTAGAGGGAGTGGGGTAAAGTGACACAAAAGGTAAGGGAAGTATTAGGGAAGTAGATTGGTAGAATAGTATTCAATGAAGACTCAGTGTGGGATTTTCGAGCCATTAACAGTTCAATTGATATGCTTTTGTGAAAAAGTGAGTTTTTTAGTAGTGTAGACTGGGTGAGCATCTAATGGAAAAGGAAAGGGAGTTCAACAGGAACAGTGCAGCCCTAGAGAAGTCTTGAAGGCGAGCATCAGAGGTGAAAGTATGGACAGAAGTATGAACAGAGCGTAGGGGGCTAGATGGGCCATACTTGTGTATTAGGGAGGATAAATAGGGATTGTAGAGATTCGAAAGCAGGAACAAGAATTTTAAATTGAGCCCTATATCTTACAGGAAGCCAATGTAGGGACTAACAAAGGGGTGAGGTGTGGGAGGTGCTACAGACAGGAAGATGAGCCTCGCCCCCGCATTCATTATAGACTGTAAAGGCCCAAGTTGGGAGCATGTAAGACCACTGAGAAGCGGATTGCAGTAGTCAAGACGAGAGAGAACAGTGGCATGGACCAGCATCTTAGCCGCATCTGGCGTTAAGTAGGGGTGGATGCGCGTAATATGCCGCCTGAACTTACCCCTGGCTTTCCTCGACTATGAATTTGGTTTTCTCTTTGGTACTTCACCTTGGCTGATTCCTGCCTCCTGGGCTCCTCCCGTCAAATACGTGACAGACGTAACAGAGGGAGACACAGGAGTAGCAACACTTGAGGGAGGAAAGACCAGAAGTTCAGTTTTGGACAAGTTGAGTTTAAGGAAGTTGGTAGCCAACCAGTTAGAAATAGCAGAGAGGCAGGCAGAGACATTAGTCAAAAGGGCAAGGGGGAGATCAGGAGAGAACAGATAGATTTGCATATCATCTGCATAGAAATGATATTGAAAGCCAAAGGAGCTGATGAGTTTACCAAGGGAGGCAGTACAGATCGAGAACAGTAGAGAACCAAGGACTGAACTTTGGGGGACACCAACAGAGAGGAGATTGGGAGAAGAGGCAGAGTTAAAAAAAGAAACCTTAAGAGCGCTGGGAGAGGTACGAGGAGCACCAGTAGAGCGCAAAATCTCATAGACTGAGATTACAGAGGAGGAGAAGCAGTTAATGATCAACAGTGTCAAAAGCAGCAGAAAGGTCAAGGAGAATTAGGATACTTGCAGTGAGTAGATCATTGGATACTTTGGTCAGAGCCATTTCCACCAGGGGTCTGAGTGCAGAAACCAAACTGCAGTGGGTCAAGCAGAGAGTTTGACTCAAGGAAGCCTGTAAATCTTGCATATACAACTCTTTTTAAGGATCTTGGATGCAAAAGGCAGTAACGAGAGGGTGGTAGTTGGACTGGGAGTTCGGGTCAAGGTTTGGCTTTTTTAGAATTGGGGTTACAGTTACATGTTTGAAGGGTGATTGAAATATGCCAGAGGAGAGGGAGAGATTGGGAATTTTAGTGAGAGGCAGAAAAGGAGACAAAGTATGGATGAGATGCAAGGGAATAGGATCCAGAGAGCAGGTGGGACAGGAGGACTGAAGTAGAGCAGAAACCTCTTCCGATGTAGCGGGTGCGAATGAACATAGAACAGCAGAGGGAGTGAGGTTGGGGGAAGTTTTGTAAGGGAAAGGAGAGAGATGAGAGATCTATTCCCTGATTGTAGAGATATTTTCAGTGAAATGAGTTGCAAAGTTTAAAAGTGTGAACTAGTAGTTTGGCTTCGTGGTAGAGTTTGGTTATAAGGGTATTAAAGTAATTTACTTTTGCAGAGGAAAAAGCCAAGCTGTAGGAGCACTGCATAAATATGTAGCGGAGAAAGTCAGACTCAGAGTGAGACTTTCTCCAGCAGCGTTCAGCAGTTCTGGAGCATTTTTGGAGGTATCGAGTTAGCTTGGTATGCCATGGTTGCTGTTGGGGGTGCTTGCTGCGTTTTAATTGTAGGAGGTGCCATGATGTCGAGTTGAGAGTGGAGAGTGGAATTGTAAAAGAATGTTGCAGAGCTATGGGTTATCGGGGGTGGGTCCAGAGCCTTATATCAGGAGGGGCACTCATAGATTATTAAAGAAACAATCCAGGCACAATAACCACTTTCTGTAGTGGTTATGGTGCCAGGAGTGCCGTGCTGCCCTCCCAGAGTAAATAGTCAAACGGTTTAAGAACAGTTTGACAATTTACCTGCCAGGATAGGGGCTGTAGTAGGGATTGGGGATAGGGCCTCTATTTATGTGTGTATGGGAGGCAGCGAGTGTGAGAGGAATGCAGGGTGGATATTGGAGGCGGTGTGTGTGTGAGGGGTGCAGTGTGTGTGTGTGTATGTACGGGAGGCAGTGCACGTGCGAGGGGTGCAATGTGTGTATGTGGGACAGTGCATGTATGGAGCCAGTGTGTGTATGAGGGTGTAGTGTGAGCAGTGTGTGTGTTAAATAAATATGCTTTATATCCCCCCTCCCTTCTTACCTTTGCCCAGGAGTGAACTGGGTAGAGTTCACTCTCGTAAGAAAGGAGCATTGCCATGGTAACCGCGGCAACGCTCCGTGCTTGTGAGACGAGACCTGGCAGAGCTGCAAGCTAGAGCTCACGGGTCTCCTTTCCCTTTCCCTCCCTTGCTGGTCGCCCAGCAAAGTGCCTGTGGACTGGTGAGTTAGCACCCAGCAGGGCCAGCGCTTGGATAGCACCGGCCCTGCAGGGGAGAGCATCAGCTCTTGGGGGGGCAGGCAATTGATCCGCCACTCTGGGTTATTAACTAGAATCGAATTATGGAGTATTTACAAATTGGAGAACTGCAAATCTTATGCTGAAATAGCAGAAATTGAAAAATCCACCAATATGTGTTTTTTTTTTGTTTTTTTTGTAGTTTAGCTAGGTTAGTGAATAACCCATGTGGTTTTATAATCTGTGATATAATGGTAGAGTGTTATCGCCTTCCCAATTTACAGAAATAAAATAATACCTGTAACATCATGACAAGCTTTTTTTTTAACATTCTATTCAGTTTTCATTTCTACTCAAGTTATCCTACTTATTTAATGTTATTGTGCCAGGCTCCTGTGTTTACACTTGATTGAGTCTCTATGCTAGAAAATATAATTCTGTTTTTTACATTATATATTTAAAAGGCACAGAGGTTAATTTAGCCAGCTGAAAATGCCCCAATGCACTTCCTCTTGGAGGTAGAATGCTATTTGATCTTTGTTCTGTGTGGGTCATGTCAATCCTGTCAGGGAGAGTTACAGAACATTTTCTCATACAGAGTAAACCCTGGGAATAAACCGGACTGGAAGAATAGCAGAAGAGATGGTCTGTGTTTTGTGTTAATAAAGAAGAGTTGTTTTAGGATAAAGAAGGCCTTTGTTTATTAACCTAATTCTCTGTCTAATTAACATAAAGAAAAACATCACGTAAATCTAGCAGCAATATTCTCAAGGGATAAGAAAGGTAACACAAAAATCCTTGCAATAATATTTTCATAAGTAGAAACATTTGTATATATCTACAACAATCTGCATTTCCACTTTGTATTTTTATGGTGGGTTACAAATTTCCATTGCACGATGAACCTTCATACAGTAGACCAGAAGTGATAAAGAGAGATTGGGCAAAAGTAAACCGATTTCTTCAGCCAAATGTAAACCTGTTAATCAGAGTTAAATGGACACTACAGGTACCAATATAACTTTAATACATTGGATTTGCCGTAATAACCCACAGACTCCAGCGGGACGTGGTAAATGAAAACTCTAGGACTTACGAGGGGAGTTCGACTAAACAAGCCCACCTGCAAGCTCCTAACTGGCCCCCACTAAAAGTGGGGGAATACAACACTCATCGCTGCCTCAAGAAAAACCTGGGGAAAACAAAGAAGCAAAGTAGAATGGAGAGAACTTCAGGAGAAAACAGATTACAAGAGGGGAGACGGGAAACAGTGAGGTCTCATAAAGGTAGGGGAGGCCCTTTCCACCGCACTAGACAATGTAACCATTACAGTCCTGGCCAGGGAGAAACCCCATTAATTCAGGCCCATTGGGGGAATCTACATTCCCAGAAAGCTAAACCATTAACCTGGCTCCTTAGCCACACCATTTCATTCCAGAAACAAATACTTCATTATCAAATGTACATATGTACAGATGTGAATTAATTGCAGCTCACTCTGGACTGTTGGGACTGAGACTGTGTATGGACTGATAATTAAGACTATCTGGCATTACGGTGTGTGATTAATTCTGCAAACTTTTTTTTTCCCCCAATTGTATGCTAGAATTATAATGATTTGAGCATTCACAAACTACAGCCTATTAATGAGGTCAAAAACAATCACATGCATAAAAGGTGTATTGGTTCCTGGGGTGTCTCTCTAATTTACTGTCATATTAGGAGTTACAAGTAAGTCCCTACACCCACATTAGTGGCATTCTAATAGCCTCTGACTCTCTCAGCCATTAAAACACATTAAAATAGTCATTGAATTTAAATATAGAAAGAGGAAGAAGGTTTTTCTTTAGCTATATTAAAGATGAGTGCCAGATTGTGACCGCCTGAGGAATGGGGACATTGTGCTTCTGGCTCAGTGTGCTTGTAGTTGCCATGGTGCCCCAAACACACGTTATGATAAACTTTCAATCTACACCCATAATAGCCAATGCATTGTAGGATTGTTGGGTTCTCTTGGGTTTATTTCTGTGGATCATCGGTTGTGTGGTGTAGGAGGCTTGTGATCAAAGGGTATACACAGTATTACACTTGTATTTAATGACTGCCTGTGCCATAGGAAAGGGTGACCAATATTTTAGCCAGAACATTTATTTTATAAATCAATTTATTTCCCTACTAGGTCAGCAAGTTCGATTAGTTTATCTAAATGTTAATGAATGAATTAGTCTAATTATCTGTCCATCTATCTGTTTGTGTGTGTGTGTGTGTGTGTGTGTATGTATATATATATATCTCATGCTGCCTTTCAGAGCAGTGCATTACAGAAGAATGAAAGATGTATTTTAGTACTGCACAAACCTTGGTTCAGGGTGAGATTATTATTATTATTATTATTATTATTATTATTATGGACATATTGCGGTCGATATTTATTCTAAAATGGAGTTGAAATTACCAAGTCCCACAAATCACAAGATCTATTATTACATACTTCCCAACATTGGAAGTATGCAGTTGAGGTGAGAGTGGTCCTTGTGCATGGTCTTAGTGCTTGATGCACAAGGTGAGCATATCTAATGATGCACTGTTCTTTGTTGCCCATGGACACATGTGAGCACCCCGGAGTTGGGAATGTTGAGTGGCATGCTTATTATGTAAAGCACCACAATACCTTTCATTCTTAAAACATGGTTTTAGCTTGTCACGTTGACTCCTCCTTTACCTATCATTATTCCTGCTAGCCTGTCTCAGCTGCCTTAAGAACATATTAAAGATTCTTCCTACTGTATTATGTATCAATGAGAACTTTATAATAATGACTTATTCTAAGTATTAAGAATTAGAAACAGCCAAATGGTGTGCTGCACTGTGAACGTAATGAAATATCAGTAGGAAATCCCAGATTTGACTTGTTCACAAGCTGTCCTTTTATGCCCCTTTGTGAAATGTGATCGTATAATGAGTAGACAGAAAGTTTACTGCATTGCCAGGACTGTCACTTTGAATTTGGACATCACTCAAAGGTTCTATAGAGCAACCAGACAGCAGGAATCCTCCTGTGGTTCGGTACGATTAACGCATAATCTAATCTTCCTAAATAAGTTCACTGTAGTCAAATGGTAGATCCTTACCAAAATGCTTTGCCTGCCTGGTTTAGACTCTGTAATCAAGGCTAATTTTATAAGAGGGAATGCATGGTTCTCTGCAGACCATAAACTGAAGGATACTATATCTCTTTCTGAGTCATTTAAATGTTGACTTGGTAATATTGCAAGCCTGTCATCCAGAATGTATCGTGCAAAAAGAATTGTGTTATGTAATATTGCTGATCTTGTATACTTCAGAAATTGAACAAATTGTTTTTGTTTGTTTGTTTTTTTCTTTCTTTTAGTTACCTGGCCGAGCAGTGCTGGAATGGCGGATTTATCTACCTGATCATGTTGCGCCGGATTAAACGCAAAGCTCCTCTTCCTCCGTCTAATGGCAGCCACAGCAACACTTGTGAACCCAAAGCAAGTTCTACCTCACAGCAAACCGTTCGAGCCACACAAAATGGAAAGAGGACTAGGAAATTTGGGGTCATCTCAAGGACTCCAGCTAAGGAAAGCACAGAAACTAAGGACGGCCAGGATCCAGTTCACGAAAATGGACATCAGACCCTTATGGACGTTGATAGCACTCATTCCTGTGATGAAGCTGTTGGAGGGGTTGAGACATCAATTCCACAATCTTCCCAAGATGAAGAAGAACTCCATAGGCACCACTTTACAATGGCTGGAAGAACTATATCAAAACCATGTGACAGTACCACAGAGGTGAGTTATGATGGCCATTGGACTTACTGTAGTAGTTATGGTGCCTGTAGATTTCCTTTACATTTCCTCTGCTTTAAGTCATTAATGAATTAACCAAACGGGGTCATCATTGAATAAATTATAAATTGTGACAGGATAATCCTTAATAGGGTAAACATGCTGGTACTGCTTGCCATTGGGGCATTGAACACTTTTCTATAACAACATTACTGGGCTTTAGAGGACACTACAGGCATCAACACAACTTTAATGCATTTTAGCCATTTTCTATATAATTATTGTATGATTATTATTTTTTTCTTTTTAGGCTACGTTTTTGCATTAAAAATAAAATAAAAATTGCAGCATTCTACGTCTTACGTGTTTCCTCTGCCCCACTTTTTTTTCTGGTTACCTCCATATGTGAGGTCTCTGCTCCCTTTTTTCCCCTCAGTCTTAAATTGCAGTGTTTATATACTTGTATATGTCACCATGTATCTTATGTTTTCCTGGACACGTCTTTTATGTTTTATGATGTCCTGTCTATACCTGTTTGTGACATCGGCATTGCACTACAAAAATAAAAAATTGGAAACTAATTGAAAATACGGGGCACTTAAAGACTAACCAGCGACATCTTGCTCTTGGCAGACTAGACACTTAAGTCAATATGGGAGATCAGTTATTGGATTTATGCCGAATAGATCCATCCGGGCACACATGTGCTTATATGACGAAATTATGATGCAAGGGGCCTAGTCCTATTTAAACCCCTCTGACTGTAGACCAGTGCACTTTTGCTGTCTCCAGGGCCTGAAGTGAGTTATATGGTTCCTCTGTCTTGGGATTCTGATTTGGATTGCTCTTGACACCAATAGTTATTCCATTATTCCTGTGTACCAGACCCATCTTGATTCTGACTCTAAGTTTACCTTGACCACTTGTCCTGAGCTCGAGTACTTGTGTGCACTGGACCCAGCTTGCCTTGATTTTGTTTTGTCTAACCTTGACCAGTTTTTTTTGTTAACATTTACGCTAATCGTACTATCTAGCGTTAAGGCCTTCCACTTCAAGGTCTGGCAATACACCTATCTATCCTTTCTCACTCTGCCTTTTGGTTATCTTACTTTTTACTTTTATCTTGCTGAGGATCCTTCTGTATCCTGGCATAAAGGAATTAAATACAAAATGAAGACTATAGTGAAAAGCAGAACAGTTGTAAATTGAGGTAAATTAGAACCAGGCCAAAAGCTGGATTAGAGATTCATAAATATTTAGATTAGCATAACAGTACTGGACTAAAATGTCCCAAATTTTTTGACACGTCTGCATGTATCTGGTGTAAACGTGGCAAGAAATGCAGCCGGGAGCCTATTGCTAATGTGCGCATATGTCTAATGAAAATAAATGCAGAATGGCAGATTTTCATAAAAAATGTCTGCAGGGATGATGGATAAATCTTGTGTGATCTGTGTAATTTCTTGTTCTTTAATCTGCAGGGATGATCAATAATTAAAGGGACAACTTGACACAATTTTATTTTAATGGGCTATGAAGTATGAAAAACACATAAAAAAAATGGAATATATATTTACAACAACATACAAAATCCACGCACTCGTTCAATCACTAAAGAGCAATTTCAAGTCTCATAGAATGTAATAGTTTTATTTAAAACCTAATAACCTAGGCAAAAATGAATGGGGGTTTAGTTACAGTATATGATCATACATTGATGCTGCGGCCGGCTTATGCAATGTATGGTCATATACTGTAATTAAGCCCCCATTATTTTTTACACCGGTGAGGTGTTTTTAAATAAATCTAAAAACTAAACTGCAAAGATAAAATCAATCAATAAAACTATTACATTCTGGGAGACTTGAAATCACTGTTTCCTGATCAATCATGGCAGCATTTACTCATGGGTTAGCTCCTCCCCTTACAGCAGAAAGGACAGGAAATAGAACTCTGAAACTGGTATAAATAGATCCTCCCCCTTCCCATCAGGCAGTCTTTTTTCTTGTCTCAATCTCAGTGTGTGTGTGTGTGTGTGTGTGTGTGTGTGTGTGTGTCTCCAGTATACGCTCTATGTATAAGTTTTTTTGAGGACACAGCCTCACTATGACTATCAACTGTATTCTCTATCTATGGGTTACTATGAGAACACGGCCTCAGGACATGTATGCACTATATGCTCTATGTATGAATTACTATGAGGACACAGCCAAAGTATATGTAAGCATGGGCATCCACAGGAATTTTTCCAGGGGTGGCATAATTGTAATGACATTCATGCTTGGTCCCTTTTTGACAGTGTCATGAAAGGGAAGGGGCATAGTCATTATCACATAAAGCCAGGGTGAATAGTTGTTTCACAACTATGGTGTCAAGAATATATGTTTGTATTCCTGACACTATAGTCTTCCTTTAAGAAAATTAAAGGAATTATTTTCTGGGGGCCAAATAATACAATACACAAGATCCAGCGCACTCACCTATCCATTAAACAGCAACTTCAATGTTGAAAGATTGTATTATTTTTTTTTTTAAAAACACCTAATCTAGGCAAAAATAATGGGGGTTTAGTTACATTATATGATCATACATTGCATAAGACTGCCACAACGTCAATGTACCCCATCTTTGGCAGGTCCTACACTAACAGCCTAATGTCTGCTCTTATGAGATTAAAGGACCACTATAGTGCCAGGAAAACATACTCGTTTTCCTGGCACTATAGTGCCCTGAGGGTGCCCCCACCCTCAGGGTCTCCCTCCTGCCCAGCTCTGGAAGGGGGAAAGGGGTAATAACTTACCTTTTTCCAGCGCTGGGCGGAGAGCTCTCCTCTCCGCCTCCGATCCGCCCTGTCGGCTGAATGCGCATGCACGGCAAGAGCTGCGCGCGCATTCAGCCGGTCTCATAGGAAAGCATTTACAATGCTTTCCTATGGACGCTGGCGTGCTCTCACTGTGATTTTCACAGTGAGAAGCACGCAAGCGCCTCTAGTGGCTGTCAATGAGACAGCCACTAGAGGATTAGGGGGAAGGCTTAACCCCTTCATAATTATAGCAGTTTCTCTGAAACTGCTATAATTATGAAAAAATGGGTTAACCCTAGAAGGACCTGGCACCCAGACCACTTCATTAAGCTGAAGTGGTCTTGGTGCCTAGAGTGGTCCTTTAACCACTTACTTGAGGAAAAAAAATTCCATATGGGGCTCTCTGCAGTACAAGGCTAAATAGGGCCCTGGGATGAGGCACCTGTGACAGGGAGGGGTGCAAAACCAAGGAGTTGGCTAGACTCCCAAATATATATATATATATATATATATATATATATATATATATATATATATGTATGTATGTATGTGAAACAAGGGGGGTTGGCTGCACTCACCTGAACATGCATAAATGGGGGTGCTGCTGGGGGCCAAATAATACAATACACAAGATCCAGCGCACTCACCTATCCACTAAACAGCAACTTCAATGTTGAAAGATTTTATTTGTTTTTTTAAAAACACCTAATCTAGGCAAAAATAATGGGGTTTTAGTTACATTATATGATCATACATTGCATAAGCCTGCCACAACGTCAATGTACCCCATCTTTGGCAGGTCCTACACTAACAGCCTAATGTCTGCTCTTATGAGATTAACCTACTTGGGGAAAGAAATTCCATCTGGGGCTCTCTGCAGTACAAGGCTAAATAGGGCCCGGGGATGAGGCACTTGTGACAGGGAGGGGTGCAAAACCAAGGAGTTGGCTAGACTTTCTTGAAAAAGACCCTATAGGGGTTGAAACGTCCATTATTGGAAGATTTTTTTGCACATGTAATTTGCATATGAAATAAATGAAGCACTTTTGAAGACCTGTGAGTGCACCTTATTTGCATATTTTTGTATCCACAACGCTGAGGTTTGCACCCAGGCAATATTTCTTTGATATATTTGCTTTAAAGGGTGAGTGCCAAGTTTATCTCTTTTCTATCTCTCTCTATATATATATATATATATATATTTATATACAGAAAGGACAGGAAATAGAACTCTGAAACTGGATTAAATAGATCCTCCCCCTTCCCATCAGATGCACAGCTTAGTAGATCTTGCTGATTGCAGGAGCACAGCTTACACATATTTACAATATGTTTATCTTTGAATTGAATGTAGGTACTGACGTGGTTGGCCTACATTGCCTACTTATAATTTAGTAGTTGCCACAAATTATATGGTTCATGCAATATATATATATATATATATATATATATATGTAATATCTGTGGTATTGGTTTCTACCTCTCCTGTAACTGATCATTACTGTATCAATTCATTCACAGTGTGAGGTATGGTTGTGAGTCTGATTTTTGCAATATGTAGTCATTGTGGCAGTGTTTTAATACCAGACTCTCTTATTTCTCTACTAGGCTCTGCCACTTTCTGACAGGCAGATATTGATTTGTTTCCTGTATCTACAGTTAAAGGACCACTATAGTGCCAGGAAAACATACTCGTCTTCCTGGCACTATAGTGCCCTGAGGGTGCCCCCGGCTCTGGAAGGGGGAAAGGGGTAAAAACTTACCTTTTTCCAGCGCTGGGCGGGGAGCTCTCCTCCTCCGATCCTCCTTCTCTCCTCCACGTCGGCTGAATGCGCACGCGCGGCAAGAGCTGCGCGCGCATTCAGCCGGTTGCATAGGAAAGCATTATCAATGCTTTCCTATGGACGCTTGCGTGCTCTCACTGTGAAAATCACAGTGAGAAGCACGCAAGCGCCTCTAGCGGCTGTCAATGAGACAGCCGCCAGAGGGAATGGGGGAAGGCTTAACCCATTCATAAACATAGCAGTTTGTACTTATTAGACTTTGTAAAAATGTGTTTTTCTGCCTGGAGATAATTGAGTTACATACAGTACTTCATTCAATTATTTCACAGGCAGAGGGGAGGGATTGTGTGTGCTATGGGAGTGTCTTACAGTTAATTACTGTTTTTATTGGTTTGTTAACTTTGTGTCCCTGTGCCCAACAAGGTCCACGTGGGTGTCACCCTTGTTGGGAAACTTGCACAAAAGGCCAGTGTGCCTCCATTAAAATTGAGTTCCTGCTTAACCCTCAACACATAGCCTTGTCTCGTGCTTGGAGGGGAACTGCTATATTTACACTGGGGATTGCTATACTCCTTATACTCCCCTGGGCTCTAATCACTAGCTCTTGTAAGAGCTGCTCCTGCTACGTTCTCTGAAGTAGGAGAGGTCTTTCCCACACGGTCCTGGATATCAGAGGGTGGTCCAGGGTCGGAGGAAGACGGCGAGATCCCAGCTAAGCTACGGTTACGGTGGTTGTGGAGTCTGTGGTGCTTGTGGTGTCCGGTGTGGTGCTTATGGTCCTCAGCATCAGCCAGGAAGCATCTGTTGGCGGAGGTGCCCAGTTGGAGTGCCAGGCAATCCGTCACACATATACTATATATATATTTGTGTGTGTCTATAATATTCTGGTTTGTAAATCGTCATTGCATATCCACAGCCAAGTGTTTTCCTCACCCTCTAAAGCCCAACCAGAAGTTTACCTTCACTCCTCACTCCAACCAACCCATAGCCTCAACTACATGTCTTCCCTCCCCCCCAACCTAAACGTACACTTTTTTTTTACCTCACAAATCCCAATCCACAAGCTTTCTCTCACCCCCCACCACAACCATACGTTCTTCCTCAAACCTGCACTAGTCCCACACCTGCCACATGTTTTTCATCACTGCCTACCTAAATTAGAAGTCCCCTCCACACCCCAATCGCAAGTTTTTCAATCACCTATTAACTCCAACCTCTAATTTTCCCTAACCCTGACCCCAATCACAACTTTTCCCTTGCCACCTACAGCAACTGCAAGTGTTCCCACACACCCCACCCCATTCAAAGATTTCCCTCACCCCCCACCCCTTTACCCCAGCAACATTTTGCCATCAACTCCTCAAGCCTCCCACACCAGCCAAAGTTTCCCCTTCATACAACAGTTCAGCAACATCCTCCATTGCATCACAGGCACAATTTCTCCCTCATTGTTCAGTCATGCTTGCTTATTTACTGTCCCTTGAATTATTATTATTGCTTGTTGTTAAAATAATTGATTTGAAAACCAATCTCTAACTCCGCTGTCATCACATCATAGCTATTTCAGCCTCAGTTTTGCCATTTTAATTTTTTTACAGTTTGAAGTGTAAGTAATAACCTTGTTAGCTGCAAATTTTTGAATAACACATGCTGATAAGGCAGTTCACTAAAGTACTTTAAGCTTCTTGTGGGATCAAATAAGCCCACCAGAAAACATAGCCACATTGGAGAATATTTCCACTTTTAATTCACTTCCAACTCCCAATGAACACATTAATCAATAGCCCTATGCTTTAGACCAAAAAAGAAGAGTGAGAGAAATTCTTTAAGTGCTAGTGTATTAATGATTCTGTGAGTGGTATGCAGACCAATGGTTGATCTAGGCTGGGATTAATTAAAACCCACTGAATTGTTTCTGTGGATGTATGTAACAGAATCTGGTAGTATGATACATGTCTTTTGTTTGACAAGTTTCAGAAGCCTCTTGGAATGCAGATTATATAAAGAGCTGTGTTATGTGCAGAGCCACTGTCTCCTTAGCCTGCATTCCTAAAACGTTTGACAATTCAATAACCCATTCAGCGAGCACATTTAAATTCTGCCACATCTATTCGTATTACAGTAAGAAGAGGGCATGTTAACTGACAGACTTCATAAATATATGAAACGATCATTTCCCCCGGTCATGAAATAAAAGTACGCACTATGCACTTTTAAGGAGTGGGTGTTTGCACGGCTCTGGTTTCCCCTCGGCTCTTAAAAGTCTTAAATGATGACAAGCATCACCAAAGGTTTTTATAAATGTAAAAAATACAGACCGCAGGAGTATAATGTTAGCTCAGCTGGGTTTCCGTGAGATCTTTATTTTTCTACAGGCACTGTGAGACACAGGTTGGTATCGCCAGATGTGTATATTTTATGTGAGTATTCTGTGCAGGTGTACTCGACATTTTGTAAGTTAAAAGAACAACATCATAGGGGGAGAGTTTTTTTTTATTTTTTATCCATAGGAAGGGTAACAAGGGGTTCACCCTTAGTTTTAATAAATTTAGAGAAATGAGAACAAAATGCCCTATCCAAATAGGTTTCTCATGAGGTTGAAACATACACTTTAATTTGATTGATAAAACATAACATTTAATAAAAATTCTATTAAAAACCTATACAAAAATATATAATCAATAAAAGAAAAAATAATAAGAAAAGAAAGAAGGGCGAAACTAGGGGTATTTACAAAATACACTGATTGATAGGGGCACGGTTTACGTTACTCTCTTACAATAACTTACAAAGCTTTATGGGTGAGCAGAGGTTATATCTCTGGAAGCGATAGCCAAGTAATACCTATATTCAATCTGACCGATTGCTGAACGGGAGCAGCGGGCCGTTTTCATGGAGCATAATAAGATAGTTTACCTCGAAGATTAGGTGCCCACGAAGACACAGTATAGCCTACTTAAGCTCTATGATTAAAAAGCTATTAAATTAGCATTTCTCTAACTCTTAACCAGATCACAATTTTTTTTTTTATTGGGAACAGAAGAAAGACACTTTAGTAGGAAGCATATACTATCTTCCCTTTGGGTGTAGTCCCACTGGTTACAAACCTAATCTGTTACTTTTAAGAGTTTTCACTACTAATTTGACTATAAGTGTTGAACGGATACCCAATACTAGGAGTATGTTAATGTAAAACTGGCCAAACTACGTACACATATCCTATTATCTGGTTCCAGATACCTATGAATTGGAGTGTATTTTGTAAATATCCCTAGTTTCTCCCTTCTTTCTTTTCCTTATTTTCTTATTATTTTTTCCTTTTTTGATTATATATTTTTGTATACGTTTTTAATAGAATTTTGTTTAAATGTTATGTTTTATCAATCAAATTTAAGTGTATATTTCAACCTCATAAGAAACCTATTTGGATAGGGCATTTTGTTCTCATTTCTCTAAATTTTGTAATAAGTTTCTATATGGTTATAGCAAAGACAAATGAAATTGGGGGAACACCCGGTATGCGCATTCTGCAGGGATGGTACTGCTGTAATGACCAATATTCATACATAATACAAATAAGGTTATGGCGCACACATAAAAATACACTTATAATTCTTATGAGGTTACTTAAAATCGCCTAAAAAACAAATATGGAGTTTCAGTTCCACCATATGGCCATATTGTGTAAAGTTCACCCCTATTTCACAGTACCCCAATATCTGTGGGTCCTGCACTAATTCCAAATGTGGGAGACAAATTAAATGGTGCTAGTGCTAAGTAAGCTAAAGTGAATTTAATGAATCTATTGTAAGAGCATTGTAAGTATACAGAATACAACATTAATGTGATAAAATCAGTTAGAAACCATGTCAAAACTAAACAATTAAAGTGTTAGAGTTTGGATTAATATGCTCACAATACAAATTATAAATGTGCTAAATGAAGGTTATAATAAGTGACATTACTGTTCGAAAACTCTGTATATAGAGTGGTCACCTGCAAAGAGACTTCTGAAGCTGGGGTTCCCATATTTGTTTTCTTAGGTGATTTTTAAGTAGCCTGCTAAGACTTAGGAGTGTAATTGTATGTGTGTGCTGTAACTTAATATGTATTCTATATGGTTATAGACATTCACAAGAGTCAATCTTTTAAAAAAAATAAAAAAAATAAATAAAAAAAATTCATTGTCAGATCTAATATACTACAGTAGTTCTGACTCCCCTCCAGTTCGCAAAAAAAGACAGTTCTGTGGAAGTATGTTGAAAGCTCTTTATCCCTTTGCCAAAACAAAGACCATCCATCCGGCACAGGTATAATGCGAGTCATACGTGGATAAGAAATTTGTCCTATATAAATCTTTTAGTAAACATGTTTCTATGCCTGAATAGCAATTGTGGAGGATCACAGTCCGACCCAATACTGACTGTGATAGCCTTCCGACACATTGCAGTCTACGCAACAGTGATATGAACAAATTGCTTTTTGGAGATGTAAAAAAAAAATCCGTGGTGATCAGTGACAGTGGAAGGGGGAGGGGGAAATATATTTTGCTGTGAGGTATGCTGAGCTAACATGTTTGAGATCTGAGTGGGGGCCCACCTTACGGCAAGCTACTTTAGCTGTTGTCTGTTCTTGGTATTTTGCTCCCTCTAAGTTTAAAGGGTAATCCAGATATCGACCCCTTGCTAACGGTCCTTAGAGGGGTATTGGCTATACCTCACTGACTGGGATCAGTCTGATATGCAGATGGTCTAGAATCTCTTTGTAATGGCACACGATGAGCTAAAACTACTTTGAGATCTGAGCGGAAGGACAAGCTTCTTGAGCTGTTGCCCTTTCTCAGTATTCTCTTCCACCCTGTTTTTTATTTTATTTTATGTAGTGTACTTATGTGCACTTCTGCAACACCTTAAGCACCAACCGCATTTATTAACCATGTTCCTGTCCTCATGTGAAAACTTGAATACTAAAAAAAAAAAATATTAATTCAAGGTGTGCGTTTAAATCATTGAATTTTTTCGGGAATTCCCTGGTGTCATGTTTAATACATTGCCTGTGCAAACTTTACCTTCTGTCAATTACAAGTGCCCTTGAGTGTTTCCCCTAGTAGCAAAATTGTAAAAAAATGTCATTGATCAATGTAAGTACTGATGTGTTTGTTGTCTCTGTCTAGTGTAGAAATGCAGTGGAATCCTAGTACATGACGCAACATTTACATATCCCTCTTTCTCCTATGCAGTACACCAGCTAACACAGAACTCTAGCTCACTTGGTTTTATACAGTAATGGGATTTTGCTACATTACTATACTTTAAGTGCTGGATTTTAAATTTTTTATGTCCTTTCTGATCTGTGTCTGTTATGCATTCATCCCTAATGCATTCTACGGCAAAGCAGTAAAGCAAGAAAGAACAAGTTATTATCATCTAGTGGTTTACAAAAGATAACAGATGTTTATAGTGTGACTCTCTATAAAATGACCAGCACCTCTCTCAATCTGGTCTGAATATTATTATTATTATTATTGTATTGGTAGTATTGTTCTACTCTAACTACTCTTATGCTGGGATTTCAGGAAATATGGTCACCTTGTTCCAGGCTTTCCAAACCTCATTTACCAGATTTCTTCTAAGTAAAAGGAAATGTGATAAAATTATGGATACGTTGAAGAAACTATTCTGAATACCAGCAAAGCAGAAAGTCTAATTCAGTGTATTGACAAGCATCCAATGAGCAGTCCACTCTGGGCGCCTCCTATTCAGTTCTTATCTTCCATAAAATTTTACAGTGCCCATGCCTTTCCAATCATCATTAAATCACCTGTTTTCAAGACAAAAAGAAATAGGGAGCATTCAGAGAGGGGCAATCTAGCGCAGCTCTCGCATTCGTATCTGACATCATCATACCTCCCAAGAGTCCCTATTTAGGAGAGTCAGTTCCTATTTTGTGCCCAAATCCCTATATCTCTCTCTTTTTTTTTATCCTAATGTCCCTCTTTTGCCGGAGCTCACTATAGTTGGTGTATCTGAATTTATACCAAATCTTCACAGCGATAGTATTCACTGTAATGTGTTTTTAAACTAAAATAAATGTGTTTAGAAATCAGTCTGGATAAATAAACTTTCTTAAATAAACTGTTGTTCTAAATTGGGTTTTTGTTGCATACATTACTTTTAGTAAGTTACCTAAAATTTCTAACAGCAAGCCAGTCCCTGGCCATACCTCCAGGGCTTGAGTCCTGCAGGAACGCGTGGGAATGGCGTTCCAGCCCTTTCTTTTCAGCAGGAACGGTGTTCCTGCTGTTCCTGCAGGCACTCGGGCGGCAAAAAATGCCGCCCCCAAATTCCCCCCGTGTTCCCCATGTCATGTGGGGGCCCAAGAGGTGGCCTGATGGGCCCCCCGGTGGACGCCTGTCTCCCTGTCAGCAGCGGCGAGGGAGCTGTGTTCTCTCTGCTCGCTCTCGCTGCGCGCCGTTTGCTGATGCCGGAATATGATGTCATATTCCGGCTCCCAGCATCAGTAGACTGCCCGTGCGGCGAGAGGGAGCAGAGAGAACACCGCTCCCTTGCTGCGTCTGGCAGGAAGACAGGCGCCTGCCCCACTGGACCCCAGGGACAGGCCCACGCCAGCTCTCCAGGTAGGGAGGGTGGGTAGACATTTTTTAATTAAAAAAAATAAAAATAAATTGTGTGTGAGTGTATCTCTCTGTGTGTGTGTGCACCCGTGTATATATATATATATATATGTCTATATATATATATATATATATATTTGTGTGTGTTTGTGTGTGTGCACACATATATATATATTTATAATATACCAGTGTATATTATTGGGTGGGGCGGGGAGTTTTTGGGGGGGGAATCTTGGGTAAGTTCCCACACTTTATTCCCCCGGACTTGACCCCTGCATACCTCCATTCACACATCTAAAATTGAAACGTCCATCTTTTTCCATTGAAAATGTTAGGAGGAATGCATCATTAAGAACCCTGAAAGACCATACGATTTTCAGAAGAGATCTCAAAAATCATTGACTGAACTTTTAACATGTAATAACCTCCGATACCTTTTAAATTCTTCCCTTTACTCACCTTGCATTTACTCTTTTGCCTATTCTCAAAACCTTGCACTTCTACACATTACCTTCTTCATAGAAACAGGTGTCTCCTGTATATGCCCTTTATAAATACAGAAATATCAGGTTTAAGAGGAACAATTAGTGCTGTAGGATGTGCGTAGCACAATACATGTTTCATCGTTACAGTAGACTTGAGGTATAGTAAGTACAGTTGTTATAGTGTGTGGCAGCATCACATGATGTTGATCTTTGATGCCCAAGTTCTCTCCTAATGTGTCCATATCTGCAAGATTTAGCTTTGTGATGTCTATTCTATTTCAGAGGGAAGGATGCTGCATATGGAAGATGCATATGTTAAAGGGAGCAAATGGCCTGGGAATACAGATCACCGGGGGCCGAGGTTCCAAGAGGTCCCCTCATGGGATAGTTGTGGCTCACGTAGAAGAAGGTGGATGTGCTGACAGGTAAGTGATCGTCGCTAACCTCAGTAGCTTAATTTAAAAAAATTTTTTTTTACCATTTGCCACATACCATGTCAAGTGCCCTCTGTATCTATGTTCGTACCATGTCAAGTTCCCTCTGTATCTATGTTCGTACCATGTCAAGTGCCCTCTGAGTCTCCTGAAAGATTAACGGAGTATTCACAGTGGGAGAGTAATGGGTATACACAGTGAGAGAGTAAGTTAAAAGGTGTAAAACTGATATTTTAGCAATGAGCCTGACTAAATAATACATAAACATTATGTAATGAAGTGAAATCTAAATTGTAATTTAGCTAATATAAAGAACTATTTTGTGTTAATGGGATCATGAACACAAATTAAATCTTTGTATTTGCTTAGTTTGCCTATATTTTGCAATTTGGATTTCAGTTCATGACATTTCAGAGTTTAGTTTAATTAATAAAAAGAAATAAATCAGTTCTATGAAGATCGCGCTTTCATTTGTTAATGGTTTGACAGTTACCGTTTATTCCTAGGTGGTGTGTATATAGAGGCAATTCTCCCTCTTCTGCCCGTTAACTCCCAGATTAGTGTTATACATTTAGGTTGGGTTAATGAACCTCCCACTTTTTCGTTTTATATCTGGGACAGTTTCTGTGATGTCTGCCAAATAAATAAAGTTGCAACATAATTGGGAGATGACTTTACTCATATCCACTCCAAGGAGAGAATGACAGATTAATTTTGTCACTTATTGGCAACGTAATCTTAAGTATTGAAGGGGAGGAAGTAATTAAATTTGTTTACAGCTCTGCTAGTGACATAGAGCCAGAAGCAGGGACATTTGGATTCTTGTTTCATCCTCTTCGCTCTCTTCACCTTACTATAAAACTAGATTTGAATCTCTATGGGAATCTGGATGAATATACTCACTAATAATAAACGTATGGGCCTATTCACCAACTTTCATTGGAATAATAGTGATAAGTCCTTTTTATTCCCTTATCGGACTTAAAAGATATGAATCCCAGATTTAACATTATTTCTGTTAGATTCAACTTTTTCACTTAGCATTTGCAAATTAAAGTGGGAGGTTACATTCAAAATCCCTTTCCCCTTATCTGTGCATGTTCTCAATTTTAAAACTTCCTGTCAGAGTTGCACAGCATGTATAAATAGTAAAAGGGAAGGAAATTGATATTACCAGCCAACGCAAAATTAGTCTGTGCATAGACACAGCCACGGATAAGTAGATATCATCTTTAACAGGTAACAGCTGCATTCAAATATCCGCTAGTTGCATTGCATATTGCATTAGAATGATTGAAGTATTCTCTAAAGCATGGGTAGAACTAATGGAATTTTTTTTGTTCCTTACCAGTTTGTTTCATTCTGAATGAATTATTATTATTTTTTTATTTTTTTTAGGGATGGCAGATTAAAGGCAGGCGATGAGTTACTGATGATAAATGGGCAGTCATTGGTTGGAATCTCTCACCAAGAAGCTGTGGCCATTCTCCGGGCAACTGTTGGCCTTGTTCAGCTTGTAGTTGCCAGCAGGGTAGGTTTATACACCGTTATAATGTGACATCGTAACTTTGTCATCAGAATCGTTCCCTGAACCTTTATATATCTATTTAAAAATTGCTTATACCTTGTGTTGTTCTGTTTGGCAGATATTTTGTTACAAACTAAAGAAAAGGTTTTTTTTCCTCATTATGATTGTGAGGTTATGCCCCTTTCTTGAGTGTGATGTAGAATGAATGGGTAGACTGGACGTTGCTCCTTTAAAGTTGAACTGTAGGTTCTCATAAAAAGTCCACCGTCTAGGATGATAAGACTAAACATACAAAGCTACTCGAGAATGATTTAAAAGCAAGAACCAATTAAAGCCCAGACCTTATTAATCAGTTTTAAGATCTCTGTAAAGTTTTGACAATTGCTAGCAAGATATAAAAACTTTTACCAAACTTCATAAATTGAAGAGTGTTCACCAGTGGACCCCATCTAATCTGAACTGTTTGGTACATTGTGGAATTTAAAAGGTAAAATATCCCTCAAAATCCATTTCAATTCCAGGAGGTAACACTACAAAACATCAAAGGGGTAAATATATGTGCAGGGGGTACTCTACTTACATTTGTTAATTATTATAGATTAACATTAATAATTGATAGTGATATGAAAGGTTCACTTTCTCCTCCAAGTTAGGACATTAGACATCGTTTTGCATGTGTTTACTGTTCCCACTAGGTGTGGTGATGGGAACACAAACAGGTTAATTGTGTTTGTTAATTACCACACAATGTTGTAATGGCACTCTGAGACACTATTGACGTGTCTAGCCTGATGTAGATTGGAATATAGTAGTAATTCGATTTGGCACCTGGTAAGTATTTTTGTATGCGTCACTTCATTGATTTGAATACTACTACTCCACCTCACTACGCTCCTCCTGCTCCTGATCTCACTCATTAGCTACTATACTTGTTGTCAGTCTACATATTTTCTATTATACATATATGAAGTCTTGAAACATTTTTCTAGAACAAAATGATGCAATGTTTCCAGAAGCCAGTGGTATGAATTGTACATTCTCAAAACAACAGCACATGGAGAGACAAAATAGTATAAGAACAGCCAGGTGCAAACCATATAAACACTCCCTCAAGTGCTTTAAATATTCAAATGTATATAGAATATAGAATGCACACTATAACAATCTCAAAAAAAACTTTGCTTTATTATGTACAAAAAAGTACCAGAGTGAAAACATATAAGAAAAGATAAACAAAGTGACAGAAGCAAGGGCAAACACAATAAAACAATAGTAAATTACCACAAAAATTCTTACAAGCCTCCAGACAGAAACACGAGTCACCAAACCCCCCAACGTTTCGGCACCAACTGGCTGCCTTTATCAAGGGTACCCTGAAAGGCAGCCAGTTGGTGCCGAAACGTTGGGGGGTTTGGTGACTCGTGTTTCTGTCTGGAGGCTTGTAAGAATTTTTGTGGTAATTTACTATTGTTTTATTGTGTTTGCCCTTGCTTCTGTCACTTTGTTTATCTTTTCTTATATGTTTTCACTCTGGTACTTTTTTGTACATAATAAAGCAAAGTTTTTTTTGAGATTGTATTAATTGTACATAACATACATTTTGCTGTGACTTTTTTTTGATATTTCATTGCTAAAGTTAGGGATAACTCTACATTAATCTTGGGGTAGCACTGGGTCATCTGCCTGAGACTGGTTGGGATTTCCATAATCTCTAGTGACCGTGCTGGAGAGAAGGTTGAAAAACAGACTCGCACTGTTTCCTAAGTACATTAACAGTTGAGGAACCAGTTTAATAGCAGCAGCTGCATATATAAGCTGTAAGATTTGTAAATGTAATTTGTCTGTTGAAATAATGACCTAGTCTGCTCAGTAATATAGAATTCAAGTCCCCCTCTTTTTGTGTTTTTTTTTTTTTTGTCTGTAGTTCTGGTAGTGTAAATGTGTCATGGTACTTTGAATAAGGTAAGTGGCCATGTCAGGTCAACCTTGCTTGCGATGAGTTTTCAGCATTGCCTGCGTATTTACCAGTGTCATCCTTTTCACGTATTGTCATTTTAAGGATGGCACAGAGGTTGACTTCTGCAAATACCCATCTACAAGTCTACCGGATCTCGTCAGTGCCTGTGCGGCTCAGGATGGCTGTCCTACTGACAACAAAGAAAATGAAGAGCCAGACGGGGATGACAAAGAATGCAATGGGATGCCATCAGTACCGACAGCTGTGAGTCTATTCATTTTCCTCAATTATGCAATCATTGCTTCTGTTGCTAAGCCAGAGAAATACCCATTGTTTAGGAGAATATGTTGACTTCCCTGCACTGTGTGAATGGGTTTTCTAGAGGAAATAATATATGAAGTCACATTTTAGCGAAGATGTTTTTTTGTATTACTTTTTTTAACAAGTGAGACTACAAACTGCTGGCTACCAAAACAACAACAGCTGTTCCCCTTTTCCCACTATCCACATCAATGTATCGCTTCTCTGGATCACATTCACATGGCAATTTGTGTGAACGGTACCATCTACGGCGGCAGTAGCCTGTTTTGTCAGAAGCGACTCACAGCATGCAGATTGTTGTCCACATCCAGGCTTTTCTGCCCATCTATTTTAAATCTGGTTTCATTTATGTAAATTAAACCAGTTTTCCAAACCATAAACATGTGCAGAGTTTAAAAACCATATTGAAAAAACCTATACTACGCACCTGTGACTGCAGTCCCCATGATCCTTTTCCAGCTGTAGGGATGGTCAAGGAGGGAAAAATATTATTTATATATTTATTTTTATTTTTTTCCTTGTTCACCGCACCCTCAGTGTGACATTACCAACATGTTCTTACATGCAAATTAGTTCTGGCACTGAACAGAAAAACATATGGGGCAGATGTTTGCTTCTTTGAGGACAACGGGCTGTAACCATACATGGAAACATTGCCTGGAGACCTAGTCTCTACTGTTCATAAAAAGGCCTATATAGTAGGTTTTTCCATACAAAAAGATTACATTTTTTTCCAAAAATAACTGGAGTCTCTAAAAAGAGACAAGATGTTATCAGGTCAGGATGAAAAAGCCATGATTCTTTTCCCCAAAGCATGGGTTACCTCTCATTCGGAAATTCTAGACAAACCAGGCTGTAACGGACCGTTTCAGCACACAAGGATAAAATCTGTTTAGGCGATATTCCCCTTTTAAATACACGAACAGCTGCTGCAAGCACCAATCTCCCGAATTGCAAACACATAAATACTCAAACTCCCGAACAGGAAACACACAAACTCACCAACTCCCGAACACACGAATGCTGTCAAACAGCCGAACAGGAAAAAACATCCGAACAGCTAACACTCCTGACAGTCGCACTGTAACAGCATACAATCCAATTCCCCCCAAGAACGAGACGACACTTCTTTTGAGGGTCAAGCAGAACTCATTTACTAGGGCTACCTGCCCGGCTTTTATGCAGGTCTTCCACCTAGTGGACACTCCCCTAGGGGACCAGATGGAAGACTGGGAAACATATTGGACATTGACCAATCACAAGCTTACAATTTCACAATGCATCACAATCCCTCCTCTCTGTCCTGGAGATAATTGGGAAGTAATCCAATTATCTCCAAGGACAGAGGCAAAACTCCATTAACCACATGGCAGACAAAGGACAATAAAAGACATAAAATTACATACTGTTACATTTATCACATAGAACATACACATTCTACATATCCCCAGATAGCTTAGATCTGAGTGCACATTATTACCGGATGGCGCTCAGATCACATACATACAGTTCAATCGCCATGGAGCCAAAGTCTTTCATACAGTCTTTCAGTATACGGCTGGGCTCCATGGCATAGCTATCTGGGGTAGCATGGTTTAAACAGTAAAGTACCAAATGGACCGGTGTTCGGATAATTGACTTGCAGGTAGGAGAAGGGAGGTCGGCGGCTCAGTGGTGTTCGTGTCTTTAACAGTCCACAGAAAGGCACGAACCAGCCTTTCTGCAGGTAAAAAGAACAGTTTTAAACATGGGGCCATAGTCTAAAGGGAGCAGGCGAGCAACCAGGTTCCTCCAGTGGCCAGTGGCGAGGTTGGTTCCGCCACACAGGCAAAATATCCTATATGTCCTCATGTACTCAGAGTATTTCCAAGATCTAACTGAGGAGTAATCACATGAGCATTATGGAAAGATCCTGCTGAATGTCCCACTTTTAAAATGTTAACTTGTGATTGTAAGACCCCCTGTGTGCATACTGTAGGCTAGCTTGTTCTGGGGTACTCCTTTGAAACCATCTTATTATAAAAGTACAGATTTTGGCCACTATAGTGTGCAAGTGTCCATGATTTCCAATTCAGGGAGGTGGGTGCACTTTATCCATTTTCTGGCTGTCTGTATAAGAGGTGCACCTTGAGTAGCCAGCGTAAAGTGCCGTAAACCTGATTTTACCCACTTTTTTTTTATGTGTTGCCTATAATTAACCTCGCACTACATGTTTATATTTTTGTGATTGTTGAGTTATGTGCATATAAAATCCCAACCTTTTCCAAACTTATGACTACATACAAAATCTGAGAATTGCTAATACACTTCGTAAAAAAACAAAAAAAAACACGGTGCTACCTAATCCTTCTACCGAAGCGGCACAAGCCTGTTTACAAGTGCTTTTATTGAGAAACCCTGCATTCCTGGTTATCCAACAAATATTCATGGATTGGCATGGGAGGACCGATATCAAGTGGATATCCATTCATGTATTCTTAAGATGTATTCTGATTTCAACTGACTGTGAGATTTAGATTTCATTTTGTGTTTTACGTTATGACTACAAGTGAGTATTAGACTGTGCTATTGTCATAGGCGTGCGCAGCCTATTGCATTAGGGTGTGCACCCTAAAGCACAAACACACGCCGCGCGCGCGCGCGTGTGTGTGTGTATATATATATATATATATATATATATATATATATATATATATACACACACATATATATACATATATATATATATATACGTATATATATATTCACAGACACACACACTCACACTCACAGAAACACACACATACTCACACACTCACAGACACACACACACACACTCACTGACACACACTCACTGACACACACTCACAGACACATACTCACACACTCAGACACACACTGACACACACTCACAGACTCACAGACACATACTCACACACTGACACACACACTGACACATACTCACACACTCACTGACACACACACTCACAGACACATACTCACACACTCACAGACACACACTGACACACACACACACACACTGACACATACTCACAGACACATACTCACACACTTACAGACACACACTGACACACACTCACAGACACACACTCACACACTCACAGACACACACACTCACAGACACACACACACACTGACACACACACACACACACACTCACTGACACACACTCACAGACACACACTGACACATACTCACACACTCACAGACACACACACAAATTATTATATTTTAATTTTTTTTTTAAATGTCCACCCAGCCTCCTACCTGGAGTGCTGGTGGACTTGTCCCTGGGGTCCAGTGGGGGCGGGCGCCTCTCTGCAGGTCAGCCGCGGCGAGGGAGCTCTCTGCTGTCTGCTCCCTCTCGCCGCGCGGGCTGTCTGCTGGAGCTGGGAGCCGGAATATGACGTCATATTCCGGCTCCCGGCATCAGCGCGCGGCGAGAGGAAGCAGAGAGCAGAGAGCAGAGAGCTCCCTCGCCGCGCGCTGAGCTGCAGGGTGGGGGGGAATCATCACCTCTTGCCCTCCCATGACAGGGGCAAGAGGTGAAACAGGGGACACTGAGTGCCTGCAGGAACAGCGTTCCTGCTCAAAAGAGTGCAGGAACGCTGTTCCTGCAGGACTCAAACCATAGGGGTGCGCACGGGGATTAGGGTGTGCCCAGGCACACCCGGCACACCCCGTGCGCACGCCTATGGCTATTGTGCTTATTGGAAGACAAATATTGTTTCTGACACATCCGTGCCATTGCCTCCTATGACTGCATATTCCTGCTTTTGGTGTATTATCCATACTGATAAATGTTTGTTTTGCTTCATTCTGGATATTGATTATTCTAGTTACAATGGCTCCCCAGTAAACGATTATTTGGTAGTTACAGACCTAAATTTAAAAGGATGTCACTGAATTTATCTATAACTATACAAACACAAATCTTGAGGTTTTCAAATGGTTTGTGGCTGTAATGTTTTATCTGGTGACACTAAATATTCAATTTGTACTGTAGCAGAAACCTAAATTCGGATGGTCTAAGACCAAGATCCAATTTGCCCATTTCCCTCCCTTAGATGATATAGTCTGTTTGTATAACACATGTCGTTATAGAAGGGGTGAACTCTCAATGGACCTTTAGTGGCGGATGGGATGTACGCATTGTCAATGCAGGAAAAACATCTTTGCTAACCTTTACAGTAAATTTTCTTCATATGTTCTCTCTGCTGTCAAACGGTTTTCTCTGGACTACGTTTCGTAGAGGTCAATAACAGGAAACATTAACTTTTTTTGTTATTCTATATGTTAAAAACTGCTACTTTGTCAAGGTGCAATTCCTATGTCTAAATGGGGTTAACAGATATTTGGGTTTTTGTTTTCCAATGTGAGCTTTTTGATTTCCTGAGAATTCTACAGACAGCAGTTGTTCTACTTTTGGAACGCTGGTAGAGAGGCCTGCTGATCTACTGCTTAGCGGAAGATCAGTGATCTTTATGCAATGATTTTTTTGATTTTTTTTTCAGCGATACTAACGAGAGGCATGAGGAGGGAGTACAAACTATTCAGTTTAAACTGCTGTGGCTGGTCAAATGTTGTGCACGATAATATATGGTAAAACATAAATAGGGTTATTCACTAAAGTGAGAATTGCTGAGAATTCAAAGTGAATTTTGAAATGTAGGCAAAAATAGCTAAAGTAGAAAAAATAAATTAAATTAAGTTTATTTTTGTTCATGGCAATTCTCATTCTCATTTAGTAAATAACACCAATACTTATTTTTTAATTTATTTTTAATTTTTCGTGCTGCTCTACACAAATAAAACGTATGTAGGAAGGGAAAAAGAACAGCTTTAAACCCCAAAAAAAAATGAAACCTGTAGTAATAATTTATACTTGGTGTCTGACACTCAGACGGCATTTGAGAATAATTTTGATGTATAGGAACATGATGTTAAAGTGGTTCGGGCTTTGCGTTCTATCCCAGTATTCATTCAGGGCTGTTATTAGCAGATATGTGACCGTGGATCACAGTGTTTTTTTGCAGATTGACCTTAAGAGATTTACTACTGAATCGTGCACATCTGTGAAATCTATCTCAACATATGTATTCCTGCTATAGTAATGGGATTCCCACGTTTAGCACAGTCTTAAAAGGATTGGCAACTGCTTTAACATTCAGTTGTTGACTTGAATTAAATAGCAATACCAGAAGTACTTTGGCCTAATTAAATCTATCCCCACAGGGCAGTTTAACCCTGACAAAGTCTATCTGGTTGTGTAAATGTAATCACTCCAAATTAAAGTGCTCTACCCTTTATGTTTCTTGGTTTAGTATCTTCCTGACAAGCTGGCTGCACAAGTCCAGCACTATGAATACCTGCTGATTGTCACAGCTTTCCATAGACCGTCCCTAGTTTTTTTTTCTGTGGAAATATTGTTCTCTTCTAGATACCTCTATGGCACTCTTATTCTGTCAAATTACCAAGAAATAAAATAGGGGTGGCCAAATTGTTGCTTATTAACTTTATCTACTGCCCTTTATCTAGATGTAAATAAGGACTGTTTTTAAGGGGATTATTGTGTTATAAGGCAAGTAGGCATAGTCCCATTTAGGTGGCATTGCTGCCATTTCCTTTTCCTGAGAAGACTTATACACATAACCATTACTGGGACAAACACAGGCCCGTTCCAGGTATACGATAGTTCATTTTTACAGCTATTTTATTGCATCCTTTTGGGTCTCAGTGATGAGATTTATTTTCATAACTTAATATGTCCGACAAACCCCTTAGAAGGCGGAACCTACCACCAATTTTGTATGTTTTGCCCCATTTCATATGTTTTTTCCTTTTCCGTTCGGAGAACCCCTGTACCTTATAAGAACGTTTAAGTGCGAAACCGCAAGGGAAGTAATTAATGAATGCTTCCCCTGGGTGGCCGGCACTTCGTATAACCGAATGGACGTGGTCGACAAAAGAATGGCTGCCATTTTGCCTACTAAATGTGGGCAGCGGCACTTGGTTGTGGAACTCTTTTCTGTGAGACACTTGCACATACCCCGGTAAAGATTAGACCGCTGCCCGTTCTACTTCCCGAACAACTATGCAAACAACATTCGGGAGAAATTAACTACCAACCAGGGGGAGCATTAGTGCCCTGAAATTAAGAGAATCCTGTCAGGGTATTTATATCGGCAGACATTTTGTGCTATGATAGAAACTAAAAGTGTATATTCTGAGTCACTCTGAACAGACCAGACTCCATTTTGTTATTTTCAAGCTAACAAAAGACACAAGATTTCTTTCTGTAAAACTAACCACTTTGCCAGAGCTAAAGGAATGCATAGTATATACAAACCAAGTTATAAGAAGAATATAATCAATTCTAAACCCAGACAATTGTGACAGAGAAGATTAAATAATAACATTTTACTGTCTATATATATATATAAGGTACCATTGTATGGAAAAGGGTAAACTTAGTTCATGATCTGCCATATCAGAAATTATAGCAGGAATTGCAGACACTAAGTCTGGACAAAACTTAAAGAAACCCTTTGATCTGAAAGGATACGTAAGTTATAGTGGTCATTTGAGATAAGCAAAATGATGTCAAAATAGCCACCAGGAAAAGTTAACTCTTTCCTGGATAGGTATGTTTAGTGGGACAAGACTGCCCTCTAAAGACCAAATAACTAAATTGCGATCTGGAAGATAACCACACCTCTAGTGCTTCTATTGGGTTATCAACTGATGACGTACAGAGAGTCTGGCCCTTTAAAAGTTAGGACAAAGGGAAGATTGAGAAATGCAAATGAGAAGGAAAAAAAGGAGAGAGGAATTGGAAGTTTGGGGGACTCCAACTCGGACAACATCTGAGACTAACACTCTACTCTTAAAACTCTAACACTTAGAATTGTATTGACTTTCTAACCAACACCACCTTTCACTATAACTCATGCACCTACAGACATCCAAATAAGCTCCTGGGACTATCTACCAATCGGATGAAATATCTACTCAACTGGTAATTATACTGGTTTCATTTAATTAATTAAATAAAATTTACTAATAGCATGATATATGACTAGGATAAAGCACGGTCAGATTTCCATATTAAGAAATCTTAGTTAACTAAAGAATATATAGTTATAAACATTCCATTCTGCAGGTGGAATTAAGAATAATTATATATTGATGTGATATTATCATGTGTTAGCATACCGCTGTTTTTATCCAGATGTATTGATTTGCTATAAAATAAGATAAAAGATCTATTTAGGCAAATTAAAAACAAATTCTGCTTTTGTAAAAAATCATGGTAGATTCTCTTATTTGATGGTTCCAGGAAATGACTAATGAACTGGTTTAAATGTTATTTTATTTAAAATTACATAAGAATAGATCTTAACTATCTAGGAGATCTAGCCAGCATTGAAAGGGTTATTCTAACTGTTAGCCAGGGTTTTATGGCCCTTCGCTGTGAAAAGCTTCACTTTCAGTCTTTAAAGATAGTCATAAATAAAGTCTTGACAGAAAATGCTGTTTAGCCATTGAAATGTGTATAGCCATTCCTTTGTATTGCATATCATTTTATACTGGATATTCATTGATTAGTGTCACGCATGTTACATCTTATTATTAAGTAACTTGTTGTTATAAATAAAATCTATTTTTAATAAAATTGTGATATTATTTATATGAAATACATTCCACTTAACACGATAACGATATTTGGGATCTGAGAATTGAATTAGTGGGCAATTCTCACTGTTACTATTATTATCCCATAAATATCCCCACAATCCCTTGCATGGTGTTCGCACAGGAACCCCTGAACAGAGACCGGCCAAGACACCTATTTCCCTGGAACTGTTTTGGGCTAGTGCCTTGTGTCTGGCCAGTCAAAACTTTACCTCGATGGCATTCCCATTTCACCAAACCGATCTGAGTGATCTTTGGATATGTTATACACTCCGATCGGGCCTTTCCGGGTATATAACTTTTGTGAGGTTCCTAGTTATGGTGGGCACAATTTTGGAGTACTGTATATTTTGTATAGATTTTCTGTACCTGAGAGATAATTAAATAGTTTTTTCCTCATGCACAAAGGATCCTGGGAATGAAACCCCTGTTTTATTCTATTGGAGACCCCATGTAGGGGTCTGTGCATAAAAGCCGCGTGGGGAAATAAATCCGTTGACTCCCTGAACTATGTTTTGTCTGGTTTCTGGGGAAATGGATGTCTGCATGTTTTAATGGTTCCAGTCTGGCTGAGAGAAGAAATTAGCGGAGGTAACCAGTCAGGTTACCCATGGTCCACTACAATGGCTATGTAATGGGCACTGTTGACTACAGGGTACTCCTGCTGAAATAAGTGGTGCCATAAAAACAGTGACAGTGAGTTTGATGCCAACAATTTATAACCTACCTTCCTTCTGATGCCCATCTAATTGATTTATTTTGTAATTTCTTATAAATCTTTATATTGTTTGAGGAATGCAGTTTGTGAACTCAATGTATTTTAAAAGTCTACATTCATTGAAGTCGGCAGAAGAAGTAAGCTTTGCCGCCTTTATTTACAGAGATATGTTGTAATATGAAAATAATGATAATGAGGAGCAATTGTGTTTTTCTATGAGAATAAGTAAATCTCTATATTTGGTGTCAGCATGTTTAAAGAGTGTTCTATAAACTGAATGATCACACAGATAACCAATTAAATATAGCAGGAATATTCTCTAAACATGTATAAATAGTTTATCTGAACTTTATCTGCCAGATAGTTACAAAAGCAAGGTGTTTGGCAAGAAAAATATTAACATTTATATCCAGGAGAATTAAGTTTTCTGATATTATTTAACTTTGAACTTCTCCATTTGAAGATCATAAAATAAATGATGCACTTTCTAAGTAAAATCAAATGTGTTCTCCTGGCACTGGAACTGGGCTAGCCTGTCCAACACAGAGAAATTTGTCAATACTAACTTCATGCTGGTCAGGATTATAGGGGTTGACCAAATGCCAGGCCTCCGGCCCAGAAGACACGATACCCCCTGAGACCCCATACCAAATACGCTTAATATATGATACCCAACATGGGGACACTTTTCAAAAAGTGCAGCCTCACCTCTAAAATGTTGATTCTGGTTGATACCTGGACAATTCCCATTTATGTAAATGTTCTAATATATAGCAATAATGGCCTTTTTATTAGCTGTAGTTATACAACCGTGGCCTTTGCCATCACTCTTTTGCATTCTTGTTAAGCCAACACATGTAAACAAACTGCGTTCGCATATAATCTGGAGCAGAGATGAACCGATGCAGTCAAAAAGTTACAGGAAATATGTTAGCATTCATTGAGGACAATGCATTCCTTGGCCAGTGTGTACATGCTGAATTCAGAATAAAACCGGAAGGAAGAGTCCAGATATGTGAATTGTTTCTGATGAATGTCAGCCAACAAGACCTTATTGATAAAATAGAAAACAATAATTGCAAATCCTTTGTTTTGTTTATCTTATTTGTAGAAAATACTCACTATTTTGGACTGTGTGATGTTTGTATATTTTCCACAGACATGGATTGTCTTGAATCATAACGTAGGAGTTATTTATCATGCTAATCAATTTGTTATGTTTTGGGTTTTTTAAATAGTCTTTCACAAAGCATATGGTCCAGCTCTCATCTCCTTTCCAAGTTGTCCGCTGGATACAATACAGAACACGTTGCAAGGAACTAAGAAACAAATTATAAAATGTACTGGATTCTCTGTCTGCCTGACCACAAAATACCACCAGGGCCAAGTCTAATCCTGGGATTCTTGACATGTCTATGAAATTATCACTCCATCCTAATTGGGATTTTATCTTTTTTTTTTTTCTTCTCATCTGCCTTCTTAAATTACCTATATTAATACCTTCCAAATGTTTCTCTATATGAGTGATGAACTCTCACTGGGACCCAAATGCTTTAGTCCTTTTTTATGTAGTAGACCTCTTTTGCAGAAGGTCAGAATTTTTGAATGTGAAGGAGTTTATAATAGTGCTTATCACCATTGATTGCAGTATATCTTTAGTGAAAATTACGAGAAATTAGTTTGCGTAAATAAGTATCTTTGTTCTTGTTCTAAATTACATTTTGTAATTGCATACATATGCAATGCTTTCCTATGGGGAATTTTAAAGATGTCAGTAGTCCTAATGCAAAGAGTTTGATAGCACAGAAAAAGAGCTTATTATGGCTGTCTGGAAGAGGTGGAGTTAACCCAGCATCTCAGAAAATTTTATATTTTACATTGCTGGTTAAACAGACAGTGGCACTGCACCCAGACTCATTTAATGAGATTAAGTGGTGTGGGTGCCTATAGTGTCTCTTTAAGTTGACTAAAACAGTTCTAAATATCCTTTCCCTTGGCTATAGCTCTGCACACTCTGATAGAAATGATTCCCCTTTTGACCAGTTAGATACTTGAAATCCATTTTCCATAAATCCTGAAGAGAAAAGTATCAATTGATAACCAGCATTTCACACTACTCCTCTCGTGCTACCTAGATTACCATTGCACTATAGTAAATCTGATGACAAGTCAACACTTGCTCAATAAACAGTGTTTGTTAGACATAGACAACCCTTCTTCCCACAAGGCAGATAAAATGTCCAAAGTTAGAAAAACGAATTATAGCGCAGTAGCTGTTGACATTCTGTTTTATTTTTTTATTACACACAGATACAGCAATGTATTGTCAATGTTTGACAGTGATCTTTAAGATCAACACATTACTGTGTCTGTGTGAACCCAATATACTAAAGGGAACCACTGCTGGAGTGTGCTGGGCATCATTTTCAAATTTTGGACTATAAAACACTATCATGGGACCTGAAACATGATGTGTAGATGTCTGATGTGGTATGGTAGAGTTGAAATGCAGGCAAACCTCAGACCATTGAAATGACATTCTGGAGTCTGTGAAAGACCGGGTTTTGATCAAAGCAGTTCATTAGAATTTAGGGCCTTCAGTTGAATGAACTGGATCAATAGCATTTGCCTTAAACTACGAGCAACTGCTGCACAATGTTTATTAAATTGATTTAAAACATCAGCTCTGCATGGTGGTCACACAGAACCAAGAGAATGTCTTGTGATGTGTTTGAGCAAAGCTCTTGTTGGTCAGTGAGGATGTGGTAATCCATCTGGGTCTGGTTGAAGTGGTGGAATTCAGATGCAGGGAACCATACACTTTTACTAACAGAATCCTCCACAGGGGCATGGAGGTGGAGAAAGGGTTCTAAAAAGTATGAGGTTGCACAGGGGGCCTTATTATAGAGCAATGAGTCACAGCAGGCTGGAAAACAACCAAACAATTTCTGGGGCATGCACAGGGGCTTTATGCGCTAATACAGCGCTACGGAATTTGTTGGCGCTATATAAATAATAATAATAATAATAATGTCAGTATGGTCGGTTCTTACCTTTAGGTAGAGTCTAGGTGGTGTGCACATGTTAATTCCAGGGACTTAACACCATCCCACTGTCCCTGCTCTTTCATAATCGTGTCCACTGCTGCTCTGGGGTCCTCAGGCACTTCCAGATGCAGCCCTGACCATCTTAGATTGATCAGCATGCCTCACCAGGAGGACACGTGTGCACTGAGGGGGCAACAGAGAGCAGGACCACCATGGTCCTTCCTTCTAGATGCTGCAGACGCCCAATAACAGGGAACTACCACAGCACAACAGGTGGAAAAAGGCAAGCTCTTAGTTCAACAAACTACTGAAGCAAAGAGTGCACCAGTTTAAATAAGACATTTGGTCTTCCACTTTTTTGATTACAGACTGTGCACATAATCTTTGTATCTGCTTCAAGCTAGATACAAACCACTACATGTGCCATCCCTCTTCTTTTGCTATGTGTCTGGCCATATGTGCCATCACTCTGGCATTCTATACATTTCTGGCATGCAAACTTTCCACAGGTTCCCAGTGAATTATTTAGTCTTTTTCTGCAACAGCCACATTTTTGTTCTCTCTTATTTGTCTGACACATACTTTGTCATTGCCTGATACCTACCTTTAATAGATTTCCATTTCCCATCTTAACCATTTTTTGCTACACATGGATCAATTTCTACCAATTTTGATCTCCTTGAAAATGTTGCTGTCTTGTCAGTTTTACAATTTTGCTAAAATATTATAATTTGTGGCATTGCACTTGAGCTGGCTCCTCTTTACGTAGTCTATATCTACTCTACATGTCTTCTGTTGTTCCATTTTCTCTTTTGTCCAACACAGTCGTATATGGGGTAGCTCCAGATTTTGAGTATACTTTATCTTCCAGGTCCCATTCACCTATTCTTCATTATACAACAGTGGATACTATATTTTAAAGGGACAATCACCTGTTGTAGTGGTTAATATGCCAACTTGCCCACAGTCGTCTTCTCTGGCTTAGTGACAAACGGTTTCCAAGCAATTTGTCACAAACAGTGGATCCCTGTGGCTTCCATAGTGTGGGCCTCTCAGTTGGCACATTGATATTGTGGATGTAACATCTCTACATTAATATGAAAGCAACCAAGGTGTCATCATGCCACCTGCTGTTGCTGTTTTTTTCCCCCCAATATGTTTTTCTGCCATTTATTATTCTGGTACTTCAGGGAGAGAGAGCTTAACTTTTGTTCCAAATAATTGTAAATGTCTCATGTACTAAAGTAGAATGTAATCTTTAATATCTAAAAAAAATTCACTGTTGGCCACCGCAGTATCGGAAATAAATGATCAGCTCTGGCGTGCATCTAAGAATTGATAAGCAAATGAAAAGTGGGCTTTGTAATGACGTTTGTGTCAAATCCACTAATAACACTTCTTCCCCAAGCAAACGGGCATGTGTTCAGTGATTGTTATGATGAAAAGTGTTTTTGTGTGAACCACTGCCACAAAATGCAATTTCCTTTGCAAAAAAAACAAAGTATGTATTAAAAACCGGCTGTATTTCAAGAACAGTGCTCGGTCCAACTGATTATTAAGGCAGAGTGCAGGAAATCTTGACTGTCTAACCTTTATTATATTCAAATAATATTTAATAACTGCGGAAAACCAAAGCAATCATGTAGCAAAGTAAAGCCTGGCTCGGAAAATTTATCCTGCTTCTCTTGTGAATAGGAAAGATTTTATTGCCTTTTTGTTCCTTTAACAGCGGTAACATAAAAGTAGTTGCACTGAATATTTTTATGCATAAATTTTAAAGTATAAAAAAAAATGGGGCACAATTTTTTTTGAAATCTTTAATATTGCAGTAAATTATAGTTTTATTTACAATTCTATTCACAGGCCAGTGGGACCCTGTGTGCATCTTGGCATGTGGGTCCCTTTAATAAACATTAACAGTTTATTTTGATATACTCTATTAAATATAAATAGTGAACAATAGAACCTACAAGATACTAATTAATCCTGCGTTTAGATGTATTAATAACATCACTTTAAATATTTGTAGAACAAAACCCCCTTCGTTTGCATTAAACATTTAATATAAAAAGTAATACACAATAACACAGTTTTCATACACATACACTAGTTAAACATTTAAAAAGTAATTAGCAATAACATACTCTTTTCATGCACATACAGTAGTTAAACTAATAGTTCACACATACTTAAAGGACAAGTGTCACCTCTAAAAATATTTTTAATACATTAATTCTGTTATCAAGAAAAACTCATCCCTATTTTTGCTATATGGCAGGATCCTTCAGCCATGAATACGCACCTCGGGTCAGACAGTGTGAAAATGGAAAATTAGTCTCTGTGGTCTTCTCCGCTTCACTCCCTTCACAGAAGCTGGGAAGATAGTCTCTGTCTGTTTTTAAACACTGTCTGACCCAAGGTGCATGTAGATGGCTTAAAGGATCACTATAGGGTCAGGAACACAAACATGTATTCCTGACCCTATAGTGGTAAAACCACCATCCAGCACCCTTGGGCTTCTCATGCCTCCATAAATATAGCTAAATCCTACTGTATTCAAGCCAGAAGCTGTAGATCTGCATGCTGTTTGCTGTTTGCTAAAAAAAAAAAAAAAAAAAGTAGTCTGCTGACATCATCAGAAGTGGTAGCCTGATCCAATCACAATGCTTCCCCATAGGATTGTCTGAGACTGACAAGGAGGCAGTTCAGTGGCAGAGCAGCATGATTCAAACACAGCCCTGGCCAATCAGCATCTCCTCATAGATATGAATTGAATCAATGAGTCCCTATGAGGAAAGTTCAGTGTCTGCATGCAGAGGGAGGAGACACTGAATGTTTTTAGGCAGCCATGACAGCTATCTGAGGATTGGCCAGTGAAGTTATCACTAGACTGTAATGTAAACACTGTATTTTCTCTGAAAAGACCGTGTTTACAGCAAAAAGCCCGAAGGTAATGATTCTACTCACCAGAACAAATTCAATAAGCTGTAGTTGTTCTGGTGACTATAGTGTCCCTTTAAGGATCATGTTATACATTATGCTTCTTGTTATTTTTATTTTTTATTTTTTTTACATACACTTTAAAAAAAAAAAAAATTCCTGTTTCTTTTCAAAGTGTGAAGAAAGATTATTAAAAATAGATTTCAGGCGACAGTTATCCTTCAACTTATACAGCCCATACATTTCCCTGCAGATCATCCAGTAAACTCTTTATAAGAGATTTTTTTTTTTCAGTGATTGTATTATGAGTTAGTCTGTTGTGATTATCTTTCGGTGTCAAAAGTATTTTTACAGCTCACTGTTGACTTGTTCTCTGGGCTGAAACCCGTCAGCCTAATTCTGGTTAAAATATGATTACGATTAGCAGAAAACTATTCTAAATGTCAAATAAGTGAATAATTGAGTTTTCAAACTCCAGAGACTATTAGTAGGGTGTACAATATATATATATATATATATGATTACACAATGCACAGTAAAACATTAATGTAACATGTAGCAGATTTGTAGAAGTGTTAGAATTGTTCATCATTAGAATCAACTTAGCTGCGTCAATATCCTGCAGTATATCTGTCCAAACATTACTGATCTAAACACTAAGAATAATTTAAAACCAGCCCTCAACTTCCCAAATACTGACTGATGTATTTTTGAATACATTGTCATTAGAATAAAAGCGACATTCAGCTCATTTATCGAAACTCATTGCATATATTACTAGAAGCTCCTTAAGTAAATGCCAATGCGTATTTGTGCTGTGAATTGTGTACTGTGCTATTGACAAGGTTTCTACACCGAATAATCTTTTACCTTTACATGGTTACTCCTATGTCGATGGCCACTTCTGCTTTTAGATGTGGCAATGGACATTGGCCACCTCCTTTTTAGAAGTGGCCAAGGAAGGAATCTGGCTGTGCAGTGTTTCTGCTTGAAAAACTTCATAACCAGAGCTATTTGCACTTGTGTGCCAGGGCGCTAGTTACTCCCCCGGCCCATGTGACTTTGGTATTTGTAGTGTTGGGAGTAGGGGGGGACCTAAATTCTAATTATTCTTTTTGTTTTTTGTTTATAAGGGTTGGAAAGGTTGGAGAAACGATTTAACTCTCCTCTTTTCCCCTATCTTCATGTTTCTCATTTAATTTCTTATGTATTTTTCTTCATTATCTCTCTCTATAATTCAGTGCCTTAAAGGCTATATACATTGAGAAGTAATGTTAATACATTATTATTTTCACAGTATTTACACTTCTCACATTATTATTTTTTTTTTTAAATCAAACCACCAGCTGGTGGGAGGAAAAGACAGAATTTGCTCATGTAGTATACCTTACCACCTCATTAGCAGCCTATGAGTTTTCCTGTGACTTTGTTGAGGATGCACATTTTTGGATCACGATCATAATCTTATGCCATTGTATGTATTGTAGAGTATGCTTCCATCTGAGTGTAGGAGGAACAAGGAGCACTTGTTCTCCAATAGTGTCCCATAAATCTGAGAGATGTACAAAGGTGGTGAAGCAGTGCTGTAAAAAAAAAAAGTAAATGGTGTCAGGGCTCTGGTGAGACTTTGGATGTTAGTGGGTAATCGGAGACTTGATGATAAGTAAAGTTACGTGCAAAATATTAAGGTGTTTCTGGAAGCAAGAAGAATATTGTATCACAGTTTCTGGTGTAAGCATTGGCTTTGTCTTCAGGGCAGGCTTAAGTGGGAAAATAAAAAATGGAAAAGTGAATGGCGCTTACACAATAGAAAGAACACAAAGGTAGTGGTGGGAAAATGCATTTATTTATAAAATATTTTACCAGGAAAGATACATTGAGATTTCTCTTGTTTTCAAGTATGTCCTGGATCCACAAAACATTGCATTGATACATTAGTGTATAATAAAATGCAAAAACAATATTAATACACAATACATACAAAATTTAACATAGAACAGGTAGGAAATATATAATCAACCATGACAGGTGCATTCTGTTTTGAGGTATGTAGAGAGGGATCTCTTAAATGACTTTAGGCTTAGGGAAGATTTGAAATTGTGCTGGAGGTCTTTGCACAATTGTGGCGCTCTGTAGGAGAAGGAGGATCGTGCCGCTTTCTTTTTGTATTGAGGTAGACTAAATAAAGTGCTGGTACTGGATCGGAGGTTATAGAAGGTGGAAACAGCCGAGGAGAGCATTCTGCTCAGGTAGGGTGGGAGCTTCCCAGAAAAGCTCTTAAACACAAGGTGAGCTTTAAATCTGTCTGGGATATCTTGGGTATGACGCAGAGGGCTTGGGTTTGTGGATAGAAAATGTTTCACTACCTCAGTGTGTCAAATCGTGCCAACAGATTATGGTAGCCAAACTCCATCCTTAATTGTGTCATTGAAGAGTGGACATATCACAATCTGCAAGAGATCCTTGTAGGGTGACCCATAGTTTATATTTGTGCTCCATGCCACTACTCTGAAAATATGTGCTTCTAAACATAATGGTCTACCGGACTATGCTTTATAAAGAGAAAAAGGATTTGGTAATATCATGTGCAGAGTTGGGACTAATTTTTTAAAATATCCATATGGGTTTTTAGAAGGTTAAGGTGGTCACCTGGTATCGGCATGACTTCCACAAAGATATATATGGCAGATATTTGGACCCAGTGGAGGAACTGGCAACTATTTGGCACGTAAACATTTGAAAATGTGAATTTTACACCACTAATATGACCCTTCGTGAAAATGTATCTACGTCCAGTGTCTCTTTCTGCATCTTGTTCTACATGGATGGTATGTCTGGAACAGGATCCCCGTACCTTTTCAGTTTCATGTAGAGTGGTTACAGAATGAGCTAGTGGGAAAGTTCCAACCCCATAATAGGTCCACTTTAGAGTCTTCCACCATCTTTTCTGGCTAGTTCAGACCTTAATCATGTTGTGACTTAGATTCGCTGGTACACATTTCCTGTATAGAGTATCATCACTCATGACTGTTGCAACATTGGGAAGACTGAAAATAGATGGGGATGGGTAGAGGTGAAGATTGAGGATAAAACGAAAAGAAGTATTATGCTACAATAGAATTAAACAGAGTGTTGATTTACTCTGTCTTCTAAAATTATGAATACTGTGAGGATTCCAGAATCTTGCATGGACATCTTGTTCAGCTGCTTTAACACTGATAACAAGATAAACATTTTTGTTTGATGTGTTTATTTAAAAATGATTGTTACTGATTTGAGCCAGTTAACTTGGAATTGGACTGGAATTTTTTCTATGTAACCAAAAAGCCAGTCTTGGCAGCAGCCAAAAACATTGGGGATGAAAACAGATGTGTTATCCTTATTCAAAAACTGTGATTCATTTTGGAGCTTTTATGTACATTTGTTTTCTCATGTTATTCTTCGTTGACTGATTAAGACCCATATATAATGTTTAATATACCTGGAAAAAGAACTAGAAAAGCCCACCAATTGTTTATTTACACCTTTCATAAATCATGCTAGCATAGATTGTATTCTAATACTAAATAGGGATTTTAAGATTGATTAAACAATGTGTGAGAGAATCATAAATACAGAGTAGACTTAAGCTATTGTACTCCACGTCAGTGGTTCCCAAGCCAGTCCTCATGGCCCACCAACAATCCAGGATTTATGTATTTTCCTATTTTATTCCAGTGGAGATCCTGAAAGAACCTGGATGATTGGTTGGTCTTGAGGACTGGTTTGGAAACCACTGCTCTAAGTAGTTTGTTACCAAGTCATAGTTGTGTGGTTAGGCAGTGAAAGAGTGAAACCTACAATAATAATTTACCCAGCTTCACCCCAAGTACAATCTTCCACCTGCACTATGTGTCATATGTACTTTGGATATTTGTAATATAAATAACATTCATTGTACATGTTGGATCAAGAGCTTAAATAGACCTCTTAATCGAATATTGTTAGACCCAGTATGTATGTTTGTTCTTATGAAGGCAGGGATAGTCAGGAATGTTGGGCAATTGTCTACTGTTCACCATGGCTTTTCTGTAATATAATGGAACAAAAGTGTGCATTCTTCCTTTTCTTTATCACTCTTGCCCAGTGGATGAAAAACTGTTAACTGGTTTGCATTCCATCATGATATTAAATTGTGCCGTTCTCATGCACAAACCATGTGTTCTGTACAGGAATCTCATATATTAAAATGGCACTGTCACGCTGAACTTACCTTTCTCCTATTGTTTCCTCTTCTCTTCCTCTCCCAGAATCCGTTTTTCTTTTCTTTATTTCTGCTCTAGTTTTCTTTAAAATCCATAGACTTTTGATGCTTGACTTTGACCAAAGGATGAGCTTATGTCAGCTCCATTTCCTGTGTCAGAGAGAGTGCTCACCCTGCTCCTTGACACAGGAAATGGAGCTGACTTAAGCCCCTCCTTGGGTCAAAGAAAATCAAGCATCGGAAAAATACACAAGACAAAGTAGTCTCTACTTTACCTTCGCTTTTAAAGAAAACTAGATCAGAAATAAATAAAAGAAGAACGGATTCTGAGAGAGGAAGAGAAGAGGAAACCATAGGAGAAAGGCATGTTTGGCATGACAGTGTCACTTTGTCATCCTATCAAACCCAACTAAAACAAAAACTTTAATCCCGGTTCAAATAGGATTCCACAATATATAATTTGGGCATAATTGTTGAGTTGTATTCTCTGAAATAACCATTCAAAGTCTCTCATACCTATTTTTTTCCATAGATAGAAACTTAAAATATGAAAGTTACAAGATCAAGGAATATTTAAATATTAATAATATTAATATTTGGAAATATCTGAATAATATAACTATATAAAATACAAGTATTACCAAAACTTTCTTACTATTCTAGCCACCAGTATTTTTAGAGCTCATTTGAGGTTGCAATCTATGAGAAATGTAACTTGATGCCAGTAATGATTTTTTTAAAAGTGTTCTCAATTGTATTGGAGATGTATCAGAAAAATCCTTTGATGTCTTTGGCAGTCCAACTCATTTTGTGATGAATGATAATATATCTGTATTTAATCAACAACGTGTTAGTATTTGCACTTGGATGCTATTTATATGACTCAGAGATTCAGAATATAATATCAGCCTTTATTTTAGGGGACCGAAACAGACAAATTGCAAGAAAAGACATCTCCAGAAGAAAGCAGGAGTGTTTGTCGGAGTCCCACATTAGGCAACTGTCTTCTTAAATATAGAAGTCGTTCTCAAGGTATTTTGTGTTTCTTTGTGTGTTTTATTTTATATATAGAATTTCTTTAGTAATGAGTAGCATAGGTTCCAGTTTGAGGTCCATTATCCCAAAGTATTAAAACGTGTTAAAAGATATTACAACACAACATGTTACAATAGTCATTGTAGGAGGCATAGCTGTTATGTGGGGCCAACACAGATATAACACACATAGTTTGTACATATGGCAAAAACCATTAAAATGAAATAGGAATGAGCAATTGTTTCCATAAGACTGACCCTTTACTACATCACTTTAAAACACCACACCTGGCTGTTGCTTGATTATAAACCTGTCTCATTATAGTGTATGAGGTTATTTGTGATATACAGGCATACCCCGCTGTATTGACAGAAAATGGCCCAGTGGGCAGGTTTATTTTACTTTTCCTTCCAGTTTAAGGTTGTCAGATGAGTAAAACATTAAAGATAAATGGTACAATCTGAAATGAGATTATTATTTTTAAAACTTTTTTGTACTGTTTGAACTGAATAAAAGCCCACTGGAAATCACTAAATAAATCACTGGAAATAAAATCTCTGGAGATCTTTTTTGTTTGTGTTGAAATACCTTATGTTTGTGTTTTATTTCAGGTAGTGGTAGTCGTCTGCAGTCTGTTGGCGAAGATGATGAGCTGGCTGTGGGGAATGGAGATTCCTATTTAGATAAAGGAGATAAATATTGCCGTGGGGGGCGAAAACATTCCCTACCACAACAGCTGGACTCAGTGGGATCCAGACAGGTTAGAGGTCTCTACTCACAAATCATTCATGTGATGCATCATTTCTTTTACTAGCCATACAGATCCATTCGCAAGACATACAAAGAGCAACATAGCATTGCTTTAAAAGCATTTCTAGCTGCGATCAAATGAATGAAAATAGTACTATGACTACATTAGTGTTTGTGAAAATGCTAAATTGACCTAGATTTGCGTATCTCCAAATACAGAGCATCAGAAAAATAAGTTAGATTTCTTGGCTACTACCAGTTAATTTTTACTTTACCATTTCTCCAGCCCTCTGTTCCATTCCCCTGAGATCTTATCATTTATGTACCTTAACGCATTCTGTTGCATTAAGAGCCAATCTTTTATTTCCAGTATTCCATTTCAGTAAAAAATGATTTGTTCCAATTTTCTTATTCAGTAGATCCAGTTTCCATGCATGTGTGTCGCATTGATGCATTTGTGCTATATTTTTTTAGAATTAGTATCAGGAGACTATAGAAGAAAAAATGGTGCTGTGGAACAAGGACACAGTTGGGACATATCATTGAGGATTCTATAGGATTCCATTCCAACCCAACAATTCTATGAAATATATTATATACAGCAAATATGTCAATGTCACTTTTCCATTCCATGATACCCGCCATTGAGTGTTAGTGTGGATTAAAGGACCACTATAGTGCCAGGAAAACATACTCGTTTTCCTGGCACTATAGTGCCCTGAGGGTGCCCTCAGCATAGCTTTCCTATGGATGCTGGCGTCTTCGCACTGTGAAAATCACAGTGAGAAGCGCGGAAGCCCTCTAGCAGCTGTCAATGAGACAGCCACTGGAGGCTGGATTAACCCACTTATAAACATAGCAGTTTCTCTGAAACTATGTTTATAAAAAAAAGGGTTAACCCTATATGGACCAAGCACCCAGACCACTTCTTTAAGCTGAAGTGGTCTGGGTGCCTATAGTGGTCCTTTAAACATTGCCCAACATTTACAGAAGAATTGTTTGGACTTTATTCATTTCTCCTTCATAATATAATCACTTTAATGTATCTAACATGTTGATTCTGAATTCTTCCATTTGCATCATTCTTAAAACATCCTGGTCGCATATGTGTAAGTTCAAGTTAAATGTTAGAAATGGTGTTGTAGTTTTAGCAATAGATGTTAGTGGTTTATTGCTTTGTTCTTTAGGGCTGTCTTTACAAGTTGTTCTTGTTGAATGGAATTGTATGCTTGACAGTGCGGTTTGTAATATCAGTTTAAGTTTGTTATAAAACAATTATTTTAGCTCATAATTACGACTATCTCCTATATATATATTATAATGCCAGAATACCAGAGAATTTTTCAAGCTTTCTAGAGTTTTCCCCTCTTCCTCAGGTCTGAAGAGAGGCATTGCTTTAGACCTGAGGAAGAGAGGAAAACTCTCAAAGGCTTGTCTTTTAAGTATTATGTGAGTCCAACAAAAAAGGTATCATTGCATACTCTGGTATTTTGGCATCTTGTCTATTGGACTGATATAGCTAACCCTATATATCTATCTATCTCTTTTTTTGATATACACACAAACACACACACACACACACAAAATATAAACAAATCAACCAGAATGTGCGTTTGTCGTCTACACAATTTGAGTATTTACTATTTAACATGAAAATGTATGTGTGTACATGTAACTTACATCATACATGTTCTTGATGCCCAAGAAACTAGATTGCTGGCTATATTACACCAAGACACATATGTGGTTTCTTGACGTCTAAAACAATGTCTTTGTCAGGAATATCACATTGTGAAGAAAACCACCAGATCTTTAAGCACGGCGCAGGTGGAGTCCCCATGGAGATTAGCTCAGCCGTCTATTATCTCCAACATCGTTTTGATGAAAGGACAAGGAAAGGTAATTGTTGTGTTTAATTCTTTAGAAGAACAAATTCTTTCTTAACATGTCTGGGGACACCTTGTAATAATGATTTATAGGGGATCCCTGTATACTAGGAAATAGCCTGTAGTAATGTGAACAGATTACCATAATATTTATTTTTATCAACCTTTAAGGGCTATGCTCAAGAAATGCACTTTACAGGGTAGCATTTATTTATATAATTATATGTACATTTTATTTAAGCTATGGCACTATTAAAGGAAATGCATTTTTCAGTTTACAGATAGATTTATATTGCCACAGCCTTATAGTATACATTTTCCACTGTCACCTTACATATAAAGGGGACATCTTGCCACTCACTCTATCCTGGAGTTTGTTTGTGTTAGGCAATCTCAGTTCTTCATTTTTTTCATAAAAATAATTTTTAAACGCATATCCATTTTGCTTTTACTTTAATCAGGGCCTGGGGTTCAGCATTGTTGGTGGACAGGATTCTGCCAGAGGACGAATGGGAATCTTTGTAAAAACTATTTTCCCAAATGGAGCTGCTGCTGGTGATGGGAGACTGAAAGAAGGTATGATTAGTTAATACCATTCATCGTGACACTACTTAAATCCCCCACAAGCTTTCTTCTTATTCTAATAAACTAGAGCTGTTTTAGTTATCCGCTGTCTAATCACCCAAAGAGGAACATGTACTTAGAAACTCTGAGACTCGTTTTTTTCGTTCTCTATTTCTAATACAACCTTTAGATTTAAATAGTTTCCTTCTCAGTCTTTTCATGTAACAAGTTGTAACCCTAACTTTACGGCAGCACCAGTGCTTATAAATGCATGTTCTGGGTGTGCCACCAATTCCCATTTTTAACCCTAACTATCTTGAGCCTCTAATACCAATCTAAATCTAAAGACCATCTCCAGCACTTATCAGGACAGTGCAATGTTTATCTCATACTGTAACGTTTCATGACAGTCTAAATCCTAAAGCATTTGGTTTCAATTTTGTTGTGGCTACAAATTTCCTTGCATTGTTACAGCTACACCTTTGCAGAAGTACTTAAAATACCAGAATTATTTAGTACTGCACAGAGGTGACCTTCTTATTCTGTTCAAGAAATGCCCATAAGTATGGTGGAAATGTTATTGTAGAATTTTTGAAATAATATGGGGACAAAACGCAGATATAAAACATGGCACGGTCTTTGAACATTCTAAACATTTTGTATTAAGACTTTTCATTTTAACTTCTCATAATTTTGCATGATTATGCATGCATTGTCATGCATGAAGATGGAGAAATTACATTACGGATTTAAAATCTCATCTTTAAGAATTCTCATTGACATGTGCGTGTATAAATCAGCTCTGCGTACGCTCTAGCAATGTAATATTATAAGTATTTTTTCCTGACCTAAATAGTCTCCTCACTTATTTTAACCAAGGACTCAGAGTTCATCTGTCTTTCCAGATCTCATCATAAAAGTGTTTCTGTCATTTTTCTCAAGCCCCTCGGCAACGTTCAAGTGACCTAGATATGGATAAAATAGAAAATAAAAGCTCAATAATTGCACTAATTCTATAATCCTTACATATTTCTCATTGAAGGAATTTATGTCCTTTGCAATATGCCATGTACACATTTGCTTTTTGTCTTTTAGATTAATATAGTCTGTCATATCATTATTTTCCATTCATGTCTTGTGGTAGAGGCTTCCTTTTTCTTCTCCGAAGTCCTATGTATAACTTGACTGTTGACTGACCTCATCTTGACTGTAGTTATCAATCAAATTACACAGCATAGGCAGTTGATTCGCACTCTGATGCCAACATCAAGAATCAAAGCAACTTATTATTTTTTTTAGTAACTCCTACATTTGCTTGAAATCAGAGCATAATAGCTTGAAATCAGAGCATATAAACGGATAAGGAGAAGTTTTATTTTATGTCAGTCGATTTTTTTTTTTTTTGGTACCCTAGGCAAACCTATATTTAGGGATTTTCTGGATTTGGAATGCGGGCTATGATTGGTTTTTGTAGTATGGATCGGAAGTAATTGGGCATGTGTCCTCTAGTCTGCATGCTTTATCTATGCTGACCCTCCGATGTAATTGACCAAGCTTATACCAATGACTGACAGGGAGCTAAGATGGAACTTCCCAGTTCCAGGATGAGGAGTTGTGGATTTCTAGATTAAATTGAATTTTTCACACCCCACAAATACATATTTGCTAAATAAAAACTAGATAAGTAAGCATACTAGATAGGTAAACATAATAGAAACATAGAATGTGACGGCAGATAAGAACCATTCGGCCCATCTAGTCTGCCCAGTTTTTTAAATACTTTCATTAGTCCCTAGCCCTATCTTATATCTAGAATAGCCTTATGCCTATCCCACGCATGCTTAAACTCCCTCACTGTGTTAACTTCTACCATGTCAGCTGGAAGGCTATTCCATGAATCCACTACCCTCTCAGTAAAGTAATACTTCCTGATATTATTTTTAAACCTTTGCCTCTCTAATTTAAGACTCTTGTTGTGGTAGTTTTTCTTCTTTTAAGAAAAATGTTAAATATCCTGAGAAGTGACAGTTTCCTTAAAGCATGCCTAGTTGTACTGCAGTCATCCATTGCTCAATACTGAAATCTATTTGGGGCTGCATTGTCTCATGACCACTTAATGTACTGCTAATGCAAGTAGTCTACACCTCTTCCCAAATATTTGCCACCATCGTCCTTTCTCTTTTATATTTTTATATTTTCCCTTTGTAGCCCACACTTCGTCTTGTCATTCATTTCCCACTTTCAATTATCCGGTACAGCTTACATCGCATGTGTGCCTCTTTACATTGTGCCCAAGCTCCCAGCTGTCATTACACTGTCCTCAGTTTGTGAAGTTCTTTCTTGACTTAAAGGGCATTTGTAATTACCTTGTTAATTTTCTATGAGTCCCGGGTCAGTGAATAACCTTGAGAGAAGAAAATGAAGTAGAACCTGTATTCTCTTACTGCTTGTCATTTTTTTTTGTTTTTTTTTAACCCTTTAACATCCCACATTGTGTTCTCTATTTTGTTGTTGTCTTCTAGTAGGGTGGGGCACTGCTTTTTTGAGCCTGCTCTCTAGGTTCCTGTCTGGTTTTCATTAAAATTGTCTCCCACAGCCTTTATTTTATTAAACAAAATAAAACAAAAACTCGACTTTAATAAATGAAACATTTTGCAGTAAAAGATGATAAATATATATAATATCCCTTCTCTCCTTGTTTTAAAGTACTTGACACATTGGTCAGGATTACATAATAATGATAATAAGCATACATTTTCCTTCTGTTACACATAATCTGAATGTTATTACTATAATATTTATTCACCTTCTTAGGGGATGAAATCCTAGAGGTTAACGGAGAATCATTACTAGGCCTGACACACCAAGAGGCGATTCACACGTTCAAGGTAAAACAGGAAGTGCTGTACTATGTAAACGCATGGTGTGCTTTAAGATGTTATTTATGTGCAGTATGTTCTAGTGGGAGCACTTGAAGTTATTAGTTAAAGTTTACATTTGGATTTAATTAGATTTGCATTTAATACTGTTTATCTTCCATTCTCCTGGAAACCGCAGCGTAATGAGATATATAAAATTGTGATCAAGATTACACTCATAAGCGAGCTCTTCGTTCGAGTGTGTAGCCACAGAATTTCTTTCTACAAAAGTTTAATATTTGATTTTCTTTTTCTGTATATTTTGTTCATTTCACAAATCGTGCTTTTAGTACTTTATTGAAACCTGATAAAGAATTGGCAACTCTAGTCCCGTGTTTCATTGGTCAGGTCAACGGACTTTGGTCAACCAGCACTGGCACACTTTCCTTTACTATAATATAGAAGAGTAGTTCCCAAACTAACAGTTTAGGATATAGACTTTTTCAAATTCTATTCCTATGAATTTGGGACACTACAGGCACCCAGACCACCTTGTCTAGTTGCCTTGCTCCTGTCATTTTAGCCCTGTGGAATAAAAAAAAAAAAAACACTGCAGTTTCAGAGAAAACACAATGTGTTTTTTGTTTTTCTTTTCTGGGCTAATCCTACCTCTAGTGGCTGTCTCTCTGCAGCCATTAGTTGGTGCTTCCTGGTGTTTAGTGGAGTAAAACTGCACTATCCGATTTTGTGTTAAATCTGTTTTTATTTAGGTCAACAAGTTACCCACGCAGGGGATGTAACGCATACAAGGCATACAGTATAAGATACAATTTTAGCTTTTGTTTCAGTTTACTCATGTTGATCATTAACGTATTTGTATTGCTTCTCCCTCCCCTCACACTGTCTTTGCTTTACGCTTCTCCTTGTCCTTTTTCTCCTCTGTCCTTTTTATCTTCTGAAGAGATACAGAAAAATTATCTCACAAAAGTGAGTACAACCCTTACATTTTTGTAAGTATTTTATTATATCTTTTTTTATGTGACAACACTGAAGAAATGACACTCTGCTAGAATGTAAAGTAGTAAGTGTACAGCCTGGATAACAGTGTAAATTTGCTGTCCCCTCAAAATAACTCAACACACAGCCATTAATGTCTAAACTGTTGGCAACAAACACGAGTACACCCCTAAGTGGAAATTTCCAAACTGGGCCCAATTAGCCATTTTCCCTCCCCGGTGTCATGTGACTTGTTAGTGTTACAAGGTCTCAGGTGTGAATGGGGAGCAGGTGTGTTAAATTTGGTGTTATCGCTCTCACGCTCTCTCATACTGCTCACTGGAAGTTACGCACACGCATTAGACCTACTTCTATGAACACGGACGTCCCTTTAGTGGCTAGAGGACAGCCACTAGAGGAGGACTTAACCATACAAGGTAAATATTGCAGTTTATGAAAACTGCAATAATTACACTTGCAGGGTTAAGGGTAGTGGGAGTTGGCACCCAGACCACTCCAATGGGCAGAAGTGGTCTGGGTGCCTGGAGTGTGCCTTTAATGGCTGTGTGTTGAGTTATTTTGAGAGGAACGCAAATTTACACTGTTATACAGGCTGTACACTTACTACTTTACATTGTAGCAGAGTGTCATTTCTTTAATGTTGTCACATGAAAAGATAAAATATTTACAAAAATGTGAGGGGTGTACTCTCTTTTGTGAGATACTGTATGTATTCTTAACACTATAGTGTTCATTTAGCTATTGCTATGCTTTGAAGGTTGGGGAACACTAGTATGATGGACTAAGGACTTGATTAACACATCTTCCTTTACACTTATTTATTGAGGAACATATGGAAGGGAATTAGGGACCCCGGCCCATTGAAGCTTCTGTTATTCACCATTCCATGCTTGGTAAATTTAACGAACATTGGATGAGTGATAGGTGAGACTAGTGGCTGAACATTTCAGTTCAAAATGAGGCTAATTATGTTTTTTTTTTTAAATTGTTTTATTTTCACTTTTTTTATTTTTTTTATTTTTTTCATTATTTCTTTTGTTGTTTTTGTTTTATATAAATATTTTTCACAATTATATTATTTTCATATCTTTTAGCTGCCAGAAATGTATTACAATATGTATTGATTAACAAGTAGGAAGTGGGCTTAGTGACTTGAAGTAGAATTAATTGCATATTGCATTTTCAGAGACATTTACACTAATAAATTGCAAAGAAATAAATTAAATGCTAACAAATCTTTCTGAATCATAATAATTTACTAATCAAATTTAGAATTTTTCGTAAAATTCATTAGGCTTTGACACTAGTATCAGATCAGCAAGTCTGGTGTGATGATTGCAACAAAGAACATTATATTATAGAATCCTCCATTGCCATGGGGAGGGGGTGGAGGGGTAGGGGGACTTTTGCAGTGTTTATATCTGCCACATCTTTCATAATGACAATTGATATTTATTTTTTGGTTTCAAGCAACTTAAAAAAGGAGTAGTGACCCTGACTGTGCGCACTAGGCTCCGTAGCCCCAGCCTCACACCATGTCCTACCCCTACATTAATGAGTCGATCCAGCTCCCCAAATTCCAATATAAGCCTTGGAACATCTGTGCCTGGCACTGAAGATGGTGATTCTGCCTCCCTGTGTCGTAAAGGGCCCGGTCCTAAGGACAGGATAATTATGGAAGTAACACTAAATAAAGGTAAGGGACTACAAGTCAACTCGATTTCATGAATCAAAAAGTTAATAAAGTACACTTAGGATAAACAGCACCCTGGATGTTGTGGACTACAAAGCTCTTTCAGCCATAATGCTTGCAAACCACCAGGGGAAATTTAGTTCTCAACATCTGGAGTGCTGGAGGTTGCCCTGGTCTAGAATATTAGAGACAATGTTTTTTTTTTCCTTGTAGAGTTGCCAGACATTTAGTTGGTAAAGCATTGTGGTATTTGCAGTTCTACAACAACTGATGAACATTTAACCATCTCCCGTTTAGCCTGCTCTAAAATGTTCTATTAGAACAACACCAACTTATATATAGATGTTTTTTCCATGGTTTTAACAGAAAGAGGTGCTCTCATACACACTGAGATTTGTTAAAGCCCATATGAGAGTTGTGCATTCGGAATTCGAAAGGGGAGAATTTGCACAGATTTAATTCCACTTTTGTTTCAATCAATCAGCACATCAATCTAAAATAGATTTCTTTTTGTAATGTTTTGAATGCCAAAGAAACAGTTTTTCCAGGACTTACACCTTTCCTGTCTATTTCTCTTGCAGAGCCAGCTGTCGGTTTAGGTATTGGGGCCTGCTGCCTTACTTTGGAAAATAGCCCTCCTGGAATTTACATCCACAGTCTCGCTCCAGGATCCGTGGCCAAGATGGACGGCAGATTGAGGTGTGTGTAAATGTGAAATTCATTATTTTATACTTCTGCTCCTAGACTCCCCTTGTTGTATGCATGCCAGTTGGGTCTGCAGTCATATTCTAGCTCATAAGTTGATCAAAAAGGTAATTCTGTTCATACATGAGATGGATGACCAAAAAAACTGTTTTCTTTAGTGCTTTATTCATTACTCGGTATGTTTTCATGCATTGACAATAAAGTAGCAAAAAGTTTGACAAAATTCCACTAGTTCCATTTGTAACAGATCATGTAAGAATTCCATTAGTATTATAATGTATAAATTGTTATACAAGCTAGATATTATTTAAGTAATTATTTAACCTTTTCATTGCTAGGTTGCTCATCATAGAGCAGTGGTGGTGGATCCTGTTTGTGAAGTATATTTCATACGCAACCAGACATTCACTGATATTACTCGTTGCAGATCTCGACTGTACACAAAGTTTATTATCACATGCACTATACTATGCTAATATTGAATATCAAATAACTATATAGGTATATGTATTCATCTTTTATAATGAGAAAAGTTAAATTTTTTACGTGGTTTTGTGTTTATTTTGATGTCTGTTGTATATTGTTTCACAGGTGTCTGCATGTCTGACATTTAATGGAGCAAAGTTGCGGCATGTTAAATATTTAGTTTATAGGATTTATGTTTTAGGGATTTTTTTCCCTGTGTCATTACGGATGATCTAAGGCTTCCTTGATTCAGCCTCTCCATATAGAACCGATATTCAATTTTCACTTATGTCTAGCATTAGAGCAAAGCCTCTTCAGATTAAATCAACAGTTCCCAGCAAAGGCCACTGTGAGAGAAAATATGGTTTTAATAATAAGGGTGAAAATCTTTTAAAGACAGTCTAAATCTATGCCTTGAATTATTCCAGATGTTACTTAAGCCAGTCCAATGTGAAGCTTTAGTCTTTCAGCAATTTCACTGTTTGTTTTTCTTTAAGGAACCAAAGGGTCTCCTTTCACAACACCTTACGTCCTTAACATCCAACTGTTCTGTTACAGTATCGAATTTTATAAAAGACATTGTTTAAACCACAAATTTGATTATCAATATCCTAAAATAGGATTTTAGTTAATTTAACATTCAACTAGATGAGGAGCTTTATTCGTAGACTGAGAACTAACAAATATTGAAAGTGAGTCTTTAATCCAGGTTAAATGAACTCAGGTGATTTAAAAGTCTGCTTATTTTGATAAAAAGGTGAGTTTCGGATTAAAGGGACAGAGCTATTTTTTTTCTTATTATTACTTGTTTTACTTTAAACACCACTTAAAGAGGTTTCTGTTATGTTTGAGAAATTACATTTTTTTTTTAAAACCCAACAAGTAAAAGTAAATCTTAACTATTGAGAAAGTTGAGGAAGGTATTGAGAAAGAGTTGATTTAAATACAGACGCGTCCAGCCGCATGGACATGTGCCGGTCCGTCCCGTATTGACCCGTCCTTCAGTGTCTTGTACATGTAGGTATCACTTCAATATCGTCGTCTTGGCTCTAAAGTCACTGCATGAATATAATCTTTTGCAAAATGTGCACAAAAATTGTCTATTCCTGCCATGAACTGCATGAAGATAATTATAAATATGGGAAAAGCCACTCCTAAACTAAATATATGTTCAGCTCCTAGAATGATGGTTCTAACCTCATTGCTGCTTTTGGAAGTTTTCAAAATGGAAGAACTTGTTTATAATTAGGTACTAGCTTTATGATGAAATTACATATCTTTTATATTCCACAGAATGTGAATTCTTATGAGTTTCTAGGTTTACTCCATAAAAATGTGCCATGAGGAACGAGCAATAAATAAATAGAGCATTTTTATAGAAAACATAGACAAATGCAGACATGGCAGGTGGATGCCATTTAACCAATCTAGGCCAATTGGCTTTTACCTGCCATGTCTAAACTTGTCTAAAAGTACTAGATTTTATTCCCTGCTCAGGTTAGCCTAAATTTTCTTAACCTCTTTCACTACATTTACTGGTAGGCTCTTTCACAGATCTGCATTTTTTCTATAAAAAGGTTATTTCTGATATTAACAATAAATTATTTTTCTCCAACTTTGGGTTATTATAATGCTCTCTGCACATTTCGTTTAAAATCTTTAGTACGTAGTATGTTTCAATCTCTTAAACTGGTACATTTAACAGAGCTGCATATACTTGTTTTTTTCCTCTGTCAGGGGTTTACAAATACCATAGTACTAATAATACAGAAGATAAGTAAATTGGTTAACATTAATTATTTTGTCTTTCTAGTCGAGGAGACCAAATTCTGGAGGCTGAATCAGTGAGTCTTCGCCATGCAGCACTGAGTGAGGCATATGCCATTCTAAGTGAATGTGGTCCTGGTCCTGTGAGCCTAATCATTAGTCGTCACCCAAATCCAAAGGTGAGGAACATGTATCTTGAATGTACAAACTTTGGATATGTTTGCATAACAAGCACAAATTACATGCCAATCCATTGTCCAAGCCAGTGGAGTCCATGCTAGGACAATTTTGGACCCTTCCTCTTGAGGCACTAGTCAGGCAGTTCTAATGTTCAGTGCCATAGATCCACAGCGGTAGTTGAGAATGAGACACTACCTTTTGGACCCCTATAGTTTTGTACTAGCCAGAAAATGCATTGTAGTTGTAATTTCTTTGAAATTGAAAAGTTAAAAATAGCCATGATTTTCACAACGTATCCTTAAATATTCTTGCTGCGACCTGCAATTTCTATTAAATACCACAATATGGAAGGAATTCAATCCAAAGTTCAAGGAAAATTTCGTCAACATATCCTATAACAAATTGTACAAGGGACATCACATCCCCCACCCATCCAGCACTAAAGCTACATACTGCAATCAACATGTTCATTTCACCTAATTCTTTACACACATGCAATCACAGCTAGGATATTTGGTGTCTTTGGCATGCACATAATGATTATGTCCTATTAACGTTAATCAGTCACTTGAACAAAACTTTATATTGATGATTACAGCACATACTTTTTTTTTTCTGAAATCTGTGTAAATATATTTTTTATAAAGCATCGTAGAAGATCTTTTGAATAACTCGCTTGGACTTAAACGTTTGTTGCTTCTGCTTATGGCACATTTGGCGTCCTCTACACGGCTGCTTTCTAAATATTGCTTTTTCTGGTGTAAAATACAGATAATATGAGAAGGTTTAGATAACTCGAAATACTAATAATATATTGAGTTACCCAGCAGTTAGAGATATTTATTGTCACATTATTATTTTTTTAAAAACGTTCAGCCACTGTTAAGCTATTTAACCCCTTAAGGACCAAACTTCTGGAATAAAAGGGAATCATGACATGTCACACATGTCATGTGTCCTTAAGGGGTAAATGGGTTCAGGCTGTATTAAAACTGTAGGTTTTATTTTCCATTTTACTAGGTGTCTTTAACCCCTTAAGGACACATGACATGTGTGACATGTCATGATTCCCTTTTATTCCAGAAGTTTGGTCCTTAAGGGGTTAAATAAAATATGAACTAGTTTTGTGATTGTGGGTCATGTGCCTCCCCCAGTAACAAACTAGGTTACGTGATCCTGACCCTAGTTGCAGTGACCACAAATGAGCAGCAGCTTGTCATTCCTACATAGAGGTAGAGCAGATTGACTCATTTGGTTCTAGATTTTAATTTTTTTGCAGATCTTACGGTGTTTTACTATTTAGTAGGATAAATCGTTCTTAGAATTTTAAAACTTCATAATACACTTATGCTGTGAAATCTGTGATTCCTGGATTTGATTTTTATTAAATACAGGATGCTGTTCTATCAATCAAAGGAGAGCTTAAATTGTTTGTACATCAAAGGAAACTATTTTCCTGCAAGCATAATATTGTAAGGTAATGCAATGAAGAAAACAAAAAGAAAACAAAAAAAGAGCACTTATAAATTTTGCACTCCAAATGTTTTTTTAAAGTTAAACACTTTTTTTTTTATTATGTATTGTCTATGAATGTTTGGCAAAATGCATGAATGATTTTAGAAGAATAAATCCTTTTCAAGAATAATATAATTCAATATTCATATTAATATTAAAAAAAAGCTTTTTTTTGCAATTTATACTTATGCATTAATTACATTAGAGGGCCTCTACAGTTACCCAGACCACTTCATCTTAATGAAGTGGTCTGAGTGCTGTGGTCCTGTTCTTTATACCCTGTGATGTCCACATCTGGAGGCTGTGTTTCTTAATGCCACTAGTAAAACTCAGACCTTTTGTAGTATATGTGGAACTGCACTTACTCCCATCAATCTGAGCCAGGGTGCTTGCTGTACCGGAACCAAACACCAGATTCCCAATTTGGTAGAGTAAAATGAAAGGGGTCCAGGCACTCCTTGGTTCAAGACAGGCACTTTGTTGGAACCACAACAGCAACGTTTCGACCCAAGGGTCTTTGTCAAGCTTGACCTCTTTCATTTTACTAGTAAAACTCAGTCACGTGATTCGGAAACTCGTTGAAAATCACGGTTTGCCAGGTCCCCAATTCTCCTCTTTGAGAAGCATTGGATTGGACCATCAATGGAGGAGGCAATGCCTATTTGATAATGTCATGGGAGGCAGAGAGGTGAGCAGCACCAAAGGAGTCAGTAAAAAGCTTTTTTTTTTTTTTTTTAAATTCTAAATTTATTGGAAAAGGGGGGAACCTATATATAACCTGTAGTGTTAGGAGTACATATTTGTATCCTTTAAAATAAATTCTTAGCAACAATGTGCACATATTAATGTGTCCCAGAGTTCAATACATTCATGAAATAGCTAAAAACGGTGCTAAATATTTTTTACTCTTAAAATCAGCATGTTTAATACATTTTCACTTTTAAGCAGAGACAAGGCTTCCATTCAGTAATTTTTATAGTTACCAAACCCCTTCAGTGACTTACCTGAGACCAGCGCCGATGTCCCTCAGCGCTGGTTTAGGGTGCACGGCGGGGGGAGACCTAATGCGCATGCGCGGCAATGCATAACTTTACTGGCCTTAGCAACTGCAGATTGGCATTGCATATTGCTGTTTAATTTGTTTTCTATAACAATTCCCAAATCCTTCTCATGTGTGGTTATCCCTAATTCACTACCATTTAGGGTGTAAATTGCTTGTGCATTCTTAACCCCGAACTTTGCATTTCTCTACGTTAAATATCATCTGCCTTTTTAGTGCCCAGTCCTAAAAATCTATCCAAATCCCTCTGCAGCAAAGCAATATCCTGCTCACATTTTATTACTTTACAAAGTTTTGTGTCATCTGCAAACACTGATACATGGCTTTCAATGCCTATTTCAAGATCATTTATAAATATGTTAAATAAAAGCGGGTCCCAAAACAGAACCCTGAGGGACACCACTTACCACTTTTGTCCAGCCTGAAAATTTACCATTAATGACAACACGTTGTACTCTATCCTTAAGCCAATGTTCTACCCAAGAACAAGAATATTCATCTAGACCAATATCTTTTAGTTTAAAGACTAACCTATTGTAAGGAACTGTATCAAATGCCTTGGCAAAATCCAAGTAGATCACATCCACTGCAACACCCTGATCTATACTTCCACTTACTTCTTCGTAGAATGCAATTAGGTTAGTTTGACATGACCTGTGCTTCATAAAACCATGCTGATTATTGTTTATAACAATATAACAAGTTCTTCCCAATGAATTCCTGAATATTATCCCTTAATAGCCCTTCAAATATGTTCCCAGTCACAGAAGTTCAAATTAGTCCTTGAAAGATTAATATTTATATTTAGCACTATTACTATGTTGTAGTTTAAACTTCTAACTGAAAGAAGGGACAAATAAATATCGACTTTCCTTCTAAATCAGGTCCCATTTAATTTCATGAAAGAAACAGAAAGGAAATGAACCGCAGTATCTAAATGCAGGGTAACCATCTTTACATCACTCTAAAACCTGTAATTTTAAAGTCCTGGATCATGGGAATTTACAAACGTGGCCAACGTTCTGCATTTGTGTGTCAAGAGAGCAGCTGGTTATGGTGTGAATGCTTATTTTCCATCACTTTTATTATGGACTTAATGAAAATGTGTCTTGAATTTGTGACATTTCTCATTGATTGTTCCTTTTACTTCACATGCACTGTCTGACTCTGTGCCCTTTTGTCTGCAGACTAATGAAAAAAATATGGAATATAAAACCCTCTCCAAATCTATTCAGCATCTGTACTGTATATTTCTCATTCACTCCGGGACAGAGACTGATTTGTTTAGGATAAAAATAAAATAAGAATAAAAAGTTATAATAATTGTAAAAAATAAATAATTATCACCTTTTTTTATTTATAAAATATTTTACCAGGAAAGATACATTGAGATTTCTCTCGTTTTCAAGTATGTCCTGGGTCCATATATATATTTTTTCCAAACAATGTACATCATTTAAATCTGTAATACGCAACTTTTGTTGTTTTGGAAAAATCACATACTTATCAAAAACATCGATAGGAAAGCGAGTCAGCTCAGACCAGTCTTTTGTTTGGGGCTTTTGTCAAGAGATTTTCCGTGCTACTCCCCATGCACAGCGGCACATACACAGTTAGCCACTATGAAACATCTACTTAGTCAATTGATTCGGTTTAATCAATATGGAGCATGTAACACTTTATTGTCAACCATTTTAATCCATTAAGTAATATACACTCAGCCATATTCCACTTCATTTTTGTAGCTTTATCTTGCATTTATTGTTTTACTAGCACAGCTTTGCACTAAGCTATCATTTTTCTGTGGGACCCTTGTTCTCTTAGGAATGTGCTGTCTGTGTATTTCTTGTAGGACAGAGTAGGATTCAGAACAAGGACAAATAAATTCCCTTTTAAGACTTGTTGAACCACATTACGTTCAGTTTGTAAAAGCAGAGGAAGGAATCTTGAACCCTTGTGTTTCTTCCGCTGTCATTTGATATCTTGACTTTCTTGTTGAAGGTATCAGAGCAGGAAATGGATGAGGCCATCTCTCGTACAACTCATCGGGAAAGCAAAGATTCTGGGTCATCTCACATCATGGGTAAGACTTAGCCTCATATTAAACTAAATGGTATATGTACGACAAATCTCAGATTCATAAATGATAGTGAGTCTACCAACATTTCTAATACAAACGTATTGTTTTGATTTAACAATTTGTTCTTTTGGTGAAGACACAATTAATGGACTTGGATTACTGTAGATATAGAGTAAAATGACAGTACTCGTGTGGAACCATTCTGAATTACCTCTACAAAAATAAGGTTACTCTCCTGCCTGTTGTGGATGTTGGTTACATTCTTCTCATGTCTCCAGCCAGTTAGTAGAATCTGTTTTATGTTGAGCTATTTCTATTAAATACATAATAATTACCTCTCTGACGGCAATCTGCATACATATGTAACCAAAAAAAGTCCTTTGCTTGACTGTATCTAAAACCAGCAGGTGACCTTGAAGTTCTTGCCCTTAACTATTGACTAGCCAAAGACAGAAGCCACATGCTGTTACTATAACATATTTTAGAAATCTAGTGTTTTGTTTAAAAATACAGAAGCATGAACCACATAACTTTGCAGATAGCCAAAAATGCAACTGAAGTCCCATCAACTATTCACACATACCACACACATCTTTCCGCTCTTGATTCAAAATAAGGCACTTTGAAGCAATTTCATTTTTTCAGGACTCCAAGGTGTCATCATATTTCCCCAGGATCAACAAGCTGTCACTACTGTGCATATATCTGTTTAATGTTATTATATCCCTATCTGAAATGCCCTTTTTTTAAACAAATATTGTTTTCCAGTCGTTCTTCATAATCAACAATGTTCTTTTCCCTTGGTTTGTTTACCACCCCTGCACGTTTTCCAGTTCCTCAAGCTCCTTCTTAAAGGACCACTATAGGCACCCAGACCACGTCAGCTTAAAGGGACAATGTAGTCACTATAAGCATTTCATCTCTTTGAATTGGTTATAGTGCCTGGAGTGCCCTGGCACTGTCCCTCCATTCAGTGTTGCACCATGTTCGTGCAGTACGCCACAAAATAAGAGTCCCTGGCCACCCACAGTCCGGCCCCTTCAGTATGTGTAGCTAAGGCAGAGATTACACACTTCCTTGTTGTCATACCCATTCATACCGTCAGTTGGAACTCTGACAGGCTAAAAGCAGTCAGCTGACACTCTCAGCCAATCACAGCTGCCTATTGCTGCTCAGGCTAATACTTCCTTATTAGCCAAAGCAGCACAGAGGGTATGGATTGCCGTGGACTCTTGTTTAGCATTAAAACATTAAAAGTTTAAAAACTGTTTAATGCTGAAAGAAATGATGGTACCAGAGGACTCCAGACACTATAACCAGTTTAATGAGATGAAGCAGATACAGTGCCTGTGGTCTGGGTGCCAGTTCCATCTAGGGTTAACCATGCAGCTGTAAACATAGCAGTTTCACAGAAACTGCTATGTTTACATATGGGTTAATCCAGCCTCTAGTGGTTGTCTCTAGAGGCGCTTCCACGCTTCTCACTGTGATTTTCACAGTGAGAAGACGCCAGCGTCCATAGGAAAGCATTGAGAATGCTTTCCTATGGACTGACTGAATGCGCGCGCTTTTCTTGCCGCGCATGCGCATTCAGCTGATGACGTCCGAAGGAGGAGGAGAGTCCCCAGCGCTGAGGGAGCCCGGTGCTGGAGAAAGGTTAGTGATTTAACCCCTTCTTCTTCCTTCAGCCTGGCGGGCGTGGGGCCATGAAGGTGGGGGGGACCTATTAATACTATAGTGCCAGGAAAACGAGTTTGTTTTCCTGGCATTATAGTGGTCCTTTAAAAAAACCAAACCATGCATATTTTTTTACTTTATTCAGTCTCAATTTTATTACCTCTTTAATTTTTTTTGCTCTATAATGCAGTTTGGTTAACTAACCAGGAAATCATAGATACCAGATTTGTTTAGATCAGGTGTTCAGCCAGTAGAATTACGTTAATTTATCTAGAATGGTAGAATGTATGAAATATGTTATGTGGAATGTATGAACATTTCCCGTAACAGAAAAATGTCAGAATACCAATACTGATTCAGTATGTAAGCATCTCTTAACTCTTATGGGGGAGAAGCATCAAATTTCTGATCCCCAGCTATATTATTTGTTTCTTCTGTGTCTGGAACAAGCACAGCATATACGAGAGGCCCAGGCAATTGCCCACAATGAATGGTTTGCAGCACTTCCTAATGACCACCTTTCACAAGAAGGGTTTTTACATGCTCATTTTTACACTACAGAATATGTCTCCAAGCTAAATTCTACATAATATATGTCCATATTAAAAACAAACTGGTTACCAGAACCCTTCACCTTACGTTTTGAGTTAATTATGTAGTTAACTATGTGTAATTACTTTTGTTTTTACCTATTGATGTGTTTATGTATATTTAAGTGTAATATTTGTCTTGTTTATAAGTCAACTGTACTTGCCATAACAGCTGGACCAAATGTGGAAGCATTTTAAAGAGCCACTCCATCTCAAAGTTGAAGCAATAGCTGAATAATAAATTTAGGAATACAATGTAATGATGTGCCTCTAAAGATACAGGGCATTTCTTATTTTACTTATTTTAACCTTTATTTATATTAAAGATGCAAAAATTTAAAGAAAATGTTATTTCACGTTTGTCACTATAAGAAATAATGAGAAATCCTGAACAACTCTCACATTTTTCTATCCCCTTCTAACTTTGCCGAGGAGAACGTTTTTTATGTGTATTGGATTGATTCCAACCGTAATAATATTTATATGTTTGTAGGGCTCCATTCAAAAAGTCCGTCTCCCACTGTGAAGCCAAAACAAGGAGAAGGGTCAGCGTCACTCAGCTGGACAATGAAACGGTTTCTGGAACCTGCAAGTCGGGTAATCAAAACAAAACTACCAAATTATCTCATTGATACGAAAAATCTTCTCTCATATTAAACCTGTGTCTATGTGTTTGAAGGAGGATCTTTTAAGTTTGTATAAAAAAATTTCAATACAGAGAAGTATTTTAAGAGAGGTCTAACCAATGCCCCCACCCAAAAACTTATAATAAAATGTTACCTTTTTATCTATAATTTATCTTAGCTAAATAATTATATAATGCCCAGTTTAGTAGTCTTTGTACAGGTAAAAAAAAACAAATACGGCTATACATTTTGGGGCCAAAACATCAACAGTTAGAAATCAAAAAGTCAAAATAGATTGTCCCAAAGAACAAGAAAAGTAACAGGACAACACAGGGTAAACGCTATATCTATTGGCATACTACAGTTTTAAATCCTTCCAAATGTAAACAAGTGTCAAAACAACAAAATACATGTATATGGTGGACATTTTTCAAAATCTAAGTGTGGAAATTAATGCGGGGTATTTAAGTAAAAAAAGATGTGAAAAAACCAAGCAATAGGTGTACATTCAGGATGGATATATGAAATGCACACATACAGATGGAGGTACCCTGTTTCCCTGTTCCATAATGAAGGTGTTCTGGGCATTATACCTCCCTATAACTGAATTTGATTAACTTCATGGGACTGGACTCATCCCCTAAGTAGCATTATATCAAGTGTGGTAGAAATGTTTTATAACTAGCTACATAGGAGAAATCTGTATTTACCTGTGAAATAGTAAGACAATAAACAACACTTTGCTATATATATGTTCCACAACCTGAGTAAGAGTATTTTAATGTGATCCATTGGCAGCTTCATCAAGTGGTTTCTAGACACTCGAACACCAAAAAATGGTGACAATGCATTGCTTTTATATGTATATTATGATATCTGACAATTCAGGGAAATAATTTAGAAGTTGGAGAACATCGCTAATCAATGGTAAACTCAGATTTGTTTTTAATGAGCAGCGAGCACAGCTCTAAATCCAACTATTATTTATTTATTTATATATTTTACATCCTTCCCTTTCTGTAGCAAGGATCTGTGACTTCCGAAACGGAGCTCTCTCAATACTTCCCACAGGATGTCCCCAGTGGCCCGTTCTGTGAGACCGCGATCACTGGCTGTAGTGATGAGGAGCAGCTGCGGCTGAGAAGTGCTAGCAACCCTCTTGATGACAATGGACCTCTTTTGAGCACTGCAAGTAAGCTTTTACAAACTGAACAGTGCCCTGTGCTTCCTGAACTGCCTGCCTGTGCTCTGATAATTCCTTCATTCATAAGGGCAGCAAATGGATAGGCTTTATCTCGCATAAATAATGAACTGTTTATTTTCATTTTATTCTCCCAATTTAATCTGTGTACAGGAGACGGCCAGTGGCAGTGATATTTTGGTTATTTTAACAGCAAGGCAGTGCCAGAAAAAAGAAGTGTGTGTGGGGTTTTTTTGTTTTGTTTTATTTTAAATGATTTCCAAGTTTTTGAAGCCAAACTATCATCCTGAAGGAAAGAAAAGAGCACGGTACATGTATAAGAAGAATTAAAAGAATTAACAGTTGTTGATCTGTTCCAATTATTGCAGACTCTCACCAGATTTCTGCAGATCTGGAAATAGATCTTCTCACCTTCCGGATTACTCATTTGTTTTCCAACCCTAATATGACATAGCTGCTTCAGATGTTTGGAGAACAATAAAGGGTTGTGGCTAATGCAGTATTTACAAGAGAAGGTAGAGTTTTGTAGAGGTGACATAATCCCAAAAATATAGCTATAGCATCACTAAATCACTTTAAAACGACTAAACCGCTTTTTAGTCAGTGACTCTCTTCATCTCTCTCATAAACACCATACGGTGTGCTAGAAATAATGAATATGATTGGATTAAATTACCCGCTGATAAAAAACATCTGACTGTTTCTATCTTATATTTGATCTAAACCATTTTTAACTTTGAGAAAAGTAAACTTGTCAGACTAAACAAATGGTTTGTTTTATTTAAGAATAAAGTGTTAACATTGTGATGGTTGATTGTTATGGAAGTTGGAGTTCAGCTACAGTCTTCAGTTGCCATCCCTGACATAGATGATTCACCTTGCATAGATTTGAAGGAGAGATTGGTGTGTTTAAAGTTAGTGTGTGACATTTAATTCAACCATAGTATATTTTGTTTAAGAGAAACCACAATCTTTACATTGCGGGGTTAAGACTACTTCTAGTGACCAGTAGAGGCGCTTCCTCAATTCACACGGAGTTTAACTCCTTAAAACAATGCTGTACTACTTAGCTTTGCATGAGGACATCCAGCGTCTTAAAAATCCCCAAAGGAAAGCTTTGCGTCTATGGGGAAGGCCTACTGCTCATACGACAATTGCCACATATGCGCATTATGTACCGTCCCTCGCGATGATGTCTGATGTGGAACATAGGCACATGCACCCGTGATGTCAAGGAATTTTACGGTATGAGAGTGAGGAAGTAGGATTTAGTAGGAAGTAGAAGGTTTTGGGGATAGGATAGAGGTGAAGATAAGATGAAGTTGTTAAAGTACTTTTACGTGTCTAGCTTTTATCCAGACAGATTGCCAAGCAGTGCTTTTGATATTCCATACCTGGAAAAACAATCTCCCCTAGAGCAGAGCAAGTCTGATAATCGAGCCACTACATTATTTATTGCAGTCTTTGAGTCTGGCTAAACTATAATACAGAGCTCTGTGAGTTGGAGGGGGTCCTAAATAAATTAGGAAGAATTCTTTTTTTTTTTTCTCCCATGTATGGTTTCCACGAATTAGTGCCAGTACCTGGACATTTTATTGGAAAATAATGTACTAAATATTATGTTGTCTGCATGCTTTCTGGAGGAGACAGCAGGAATTATTTAATTTCTCCAGCATGTGAAACCTATTGTAGTGTGCACATCTATATGGTCAACACTGTAAATATATGAATGTTATTTTCTAAAGTACAGCTTTGGTGCTTTCAGAAATCCATGCCAATGCGTTTAATTCAAATTGGCTCAATTTACCGAAAAACAAAAATCTCAAATTGGGCTACTGAAAAATATAGCTCCTCCAGTCCCCAAAATAGCTGATAGGCTACAGTTATCCATTGTTCACAAGGGGAGTGATCTAAATACCCCACTTATTCATACTTCCATAGAAACGCAGAATGTGGCGGCAGATCAGAACCATTCGGCTCATCTAGTCTGCCCAATGTTTCTAAATACTTTTAATTAGTTCCTGGCCTTATCTTAAGTCTAGGATAGCCTTATGCCTATCCCACGCATGCTTAAACTCCCTCACTGTGTTAACCTCTACCACTTCAACTGGAAGTGGGAAACCGTTAATGTCACAGAGTGCGACTACCTGAGATTGCCCACCTTCTCCTCACATCTAGTTTTGCAAGGCATAAACTTGTGGGTTTGTTGCTACCCACCCAACCCTCTGCCATAAACTAGGAGATGGAAAAAAACTACACAAAAATAGGCATCTATTTTAAAAATAATAATAATGTACCCAACTCAACTTTTTCTGGAAAATATTTATTTTTAGGATTGTATTAAGGAATAAATACGGAAAACACTCCAATCATTCCCACTAACTTATGCTTGTGGTGATAGGCATCCTAAAAAAACTCTTTGATGTAAACTTGAGTTTCTTCTCAGTACCATTTGGCTGAAATAAACATCCATGGATGATCAATTTTAGGCCAAAATTTAATATTGTTTTATACGCTTTCCATATGCGTAAATATTTTTGGATAAACATTTTCAATGATTTACTATTATGAAAAATCTTTAGAATTTTGTAATATTAAGATTTTTTTTTTTACATATTGATATTTTTACATATGATTTAAAATTTACATTTTAATTTGTTGCAAAATTCATTTCAAAAGTTTATCCAAAAATATTACATTATTTCGAAAGTTTATCCAACAATTTTAAATTAAGGGTAAAGAGTACTGCTGAGGTAAAACATAAAATATACTTATCTCTGCTTAATTTCCAGGCAGTGGTGTCAACATGTGCCATTAGTGTCCTTGCACCCTCAGTCATCTTGGTTCCATAAAGGTCATATGAGTTTGAGTATCTCTCTCTGATTTCATATTCATAAATTGTCACAAAGCCATATTCAAGGCATCATGGGAATACTGTGCCTTTAGATAAAATATCTCATGTAAACAAACAAAAGGGGTAAAAAAAATGGACTTTTACCTTCACCGACTACTTCCTCCATCCATCAACTGTTATTAATGACCATGTAATGTTCCAACTGAGTTTGGAAGAAAAAAAAGGAAATCTTCCACAATGGTTTGGGCCAAGGGCCAAGTGGCAGACCTCGTGCTCTGAAATATTCCAGAAATGTGTCTTTATTTTTATTAATGTAGATTAATAAAACATCAGAATTCCTTGTAATAAATGATGAGAAGCAGGAGGATTTTGTATAATAAACATGTGTTTCCTAAATTTAAAGGCACAGTAAATGTGTGGAAGCAGTGGTAGAATAGAAATGACTAGCCATGGCATTGCAGATGTTTGAGAGCTCATTACCAATGATACTTGGCCAGGTGGCTGGTTGAGCATTATGGGGAAAATGTGGTTCGCATACCACTGCATTGCCAAGGTTTGTTATTTGAATCACTGAAGATGCGCTCAAGTAAAGATTGCCATGAGAAGATTGATTTCTAATGTCTGACATCATTGCAACACTCTAAAACCATGATGCAAACACTTTAGATAAATCAGGAATTACGGTAATCTAGCATGGAGCATCGGTCGTGGTTAATAGGACTTTCAGTGGCTTCATGTAACTTCAACTTTCATTTAATAAGAGACGATACACTTTATCATCAGTGTATTGGCTCCTGATAATGGTATGGATCAATTAAATTACACCTGCTTATCAAAAGCCAATAATTGTGTCATTTTAATTGATGTTAAATATCGTAGGAGGTGATTTAATTAAATTTATCAGGCACGTATTTCTTGATAAATGAAGTAATCTGATTTGACCACTAAAAGTTCATTGATAAATTTTTTTTTTTTAATGATTTACCCTCTAGCAGCTAGGGAGCAAATGGTAAAAAAAAAAAAAGCTATCGGATCAATATGACCCCCATATTAGAATAAGGGAGGTTTAATCCCTTCCTTATGCCCTCACCTGCCTAGTGTGGGCCAACAAGTAAATAATGAGGGGTGGACAGGTCATTGACCATACTCCTAGCCCCCACATATGGGCAGCGAGTGGGGACTATTACATAAAAAAGTGGGGGGCATACTAGTGCCCTCCCCAGCATCCATGAGTGACGTGTTGGGGTTATAATTAAAATAAACAGGGAGGGCCATAATGCCCTCCACGCATGTGCAGCAGGTTCGGGCTACTGAAAAATATAAAAGGGGATGGACGTACAATTGTTCACCCCCAAAATACAATTGTGTCCAGATCCCACCTCTCAGGCTGACTAGGGTCCCCAAGTGCCTAGCCCCACCTCCACAATTAAAAAATACTGATTACTCCCTCACTCAAAAAAAAAATAACAACCCATCAAAATGAATCCATCTTCAGAGTCCATGTTGGATTCTGTAAAGAATGAGTTTGCAAGGAAGGCAGGAAAAGCCCCGGTAGAGACTCTCCTACGCTATGCAAGCCCAGACAGTTTGTAAGTCACCTAATCAGAGTGCTCTGACAAGAAAATCTTGCAAAATCCATCTGAAGTTCAATTTTAAAAAATGGCCAAAAAAGTAGATAATTATCGACTGATTTCGGTCGAAATAATTAAAATTAGGCTTTAGTTGACTAAGTAAATATTAACACAATCCGTTGTTGGACAGGGGACAATCAGCAAAGTCGAATTTGACAGCATTTCAACTTAAACAAGAAAGAGTAGATAGGACCTCTCAGATGAAACTTTTATAAGTCTTGCAGCATCATAACACTTTGTAGTGAGCATTTTATTTGGTCTGTTTTATTTTTTTATTGCATGCAGTAGGGGGTCTTTTCTACATCTGTTTTACCTTTTGTAAACAGTCCATTATCAGAGGTAGATTAAGCTACAGTTAATAAATAATAGACTGAATATACATTGGCCATTTTCTTATACTTAAACTGCTTTTAAAAAAAACATTTTTAACTTTGGGCAGTGTTACAGAACATATTAAGATAAAATGCAACGTAGTAGAACATTTTTTTTTCATAATTCAGCAGTAGAATATTGTTTTCAGGTAAAAAGGATATGTTACCTTTTATAAAAGTGACATTTAAATCCTTTTAGGTGTTGAGTTTGCAAAGTCTACTTTGATTCCAGTCAAGATTATAGCAAAACGTGGATGTATAACATAATATATATGTCCCCTTTTTACTGATCTGTTAACTGTAAAATTGATTTCGAAACAGATAAATTATCGACTCATCAGTAAATAGTAAATAATTTTCAATCATAAGATTGCCATTTCCCCTTTTGAAAGTGTATGAGGGTTAACCATTATTTGTTTCATGTAGGGATCATGTACCCCACACTTTAAAAAAATAATTTGGAGATATGCCAGACTAGTAATATTAAGTTACCCTTCAGCTTAAAATAATCATATCCTCTAAAAAAAACTCTCCTTATGAGGAGGTGGGGGTTATTTAATAAATTTATTTCTATATATTTTTGCTTACTTGCTATAGATTTTGTAATAGTCTGTTTATCTAATTAAATTTCCTTGTGTAGATTTTGTCATATATTAACAGAGCCAACCTATTTCTTAAGAACAAGTGTTTCTATCCTTGGCAAAAAATTATGAGAGTAGTACTTTAACAGCGGCAGGAGGGCCTTTTCTGGATTTGTTGTAAATGTGGGTGGAATAGATCTTGATCGATTAACCTCATGCATCTTCTCCTAAACATGGAAGAAATACCTTGGTTTAAAAAAGGAAAGAACTTTAAAACGTCAGCTGTTAACTTTTATTATAATGTTCGATCTTTGCATGGATTAATAAAATAGTAGATGCTGAGTCAGTAACTTAGAACCTACTAAGAAATGTTTTTGTCATGCTAATACTTAATGGGCCTTTTCAATTTTTTTATACTTTCCCATGCAATGAAAAGTAAACACCTTAATGCTTAGAGAACACTTTAAACTTCCCTGATACACAGTGTCTTGTGTATTTTGGCCCAAGTCTTATGCAACATTACCTATGACATCACACCAACAGGATCCTGAGTTATAGATGTACAGTACAAAATGGGATTTATACTCGATTTTTCAGGGTGTATTGTATGTGAAAATAATTAAAACCAAAGCAAAAAAAAAAAACTAAATTACATACAGTCTTTGTCCGCGTCTTTAATTGGAGTATTATTTTAGAAAATATGTAGAGGTTCTTGGAAATATATAAAAATAAATTAAGAGTAATATTTTTACTTATATTGTGGAGAGTTTGTGTTTTTCTGCTGAACAGTAAGTTGGGACTGTCGTCATCCTCAAAAGTCAAAATCCTATCAAAGCTGATCTTTGTCGTATGAACTACATCTGTATTACAACATAAGTGCTTCCATTCTCTATGCTGTAGATCAGGAGTGGTTTAACCTTGACAATGAAGTTGACTGTGCACAGCATTGCTCATTCAGCCTCATTTATGAATTTACACTATAAATTGGGGATCTATTATGGCCTTAGAAAACCTTTGACCTCCAGTTTGCTCCAATATTCTGCTATAGCCTTTATTTTCCTAGATTTGATGCATCATTCATGGGTTAGCACATCTGACTTAAAGGAACACTATAGGGTCAGGAAAACAAACATGGCCC